>JAVJGG010000005.1:28772497-28789291 GCA_035590195.1 Aviceda cuculoides
CCCCCCCCCCCCCCCCCCCCCCCCCCCCCCCCCCCCCCCCCCCCCCCCCCCCCCCCCCCCCCCCCCCCCCACCCAGCAGATCGGATTACCTGATATGAAAAGAAACACTCTTTGCTGTAAAACTAAAACAGCTTCAAGGCTACTTTTGTGATAGCATGTGTGGCTGAATGTGAGAGAATGTATAACAATATTATTACTTTTATTTCATGATTTCCTGTAAAACCTCAGGTCATGCTCATGAAGACTTTCCTAAAAAGCAGTGATAAATCTGATGAACAATTTTTAGAACTTGAAAGAAGGACAATGGGCAGGGGGGAGGTAATCAAGCAGTCCTCAGTGACTGAACCGGCACAGCAATGCTCTCATTTGGGTTAGCGGGAATTCTCTGTCAGGAATCCCAAAGTAATGCACCTAGCTATCTCTGGCAGGGTCTCAGAGGGCACATGTAGTCAGAAGTCTGCAAATAAAGGAAAAAAGTTCAACTCTTCAGATTCTTCTAATACAGTTCAGATGGAAACACACCAGAGCGAAATCCTTAAAAAGAAAACGCAACTGACAATTTTTTCAGTAAATATAAACCAGACCAAATTAAAAAGACATAAAATCACTTTCAAACTTCATTAAAATATTTGCTCTGTTCTAGCAGTAAAGTCTCCACTTGTCACATTATACTACTCCACCATTTTACATCTGACAAAAGAGATGGCTACAGCAACATGAAAGCCCTGTGGTCCCCCAGACACCAGAACTGGCCCAGAACTGGCCGTTTCAGGATGTCCACAGAGAGATGAGAGTGGAGGTCAAAACTAGGAACTTCATAGCGATGTTATCTCCTCAATCCCTCTATAAATAAGCAAATGAAATACCTTGACGCTATATCTCGAAGGAGATAATTTGCCTACACATTTCCAAAACAGTTTTTCCAGTAGGTGGAAATATACCCTATATGTATGTAAAATAAATCTTGTACATGACAGAGATTCTACTGGCATTCAGCCTGGATGATCTTCACAACTCATTGTTTCACCCTGGTGAGCAACACAGTCAAATCAATCCTGGCTTTGAAAACCTAAGTACATAAGCATGTTACTATGTGTATTAATACATATTTTCCTTGGTACTTCACCAACAATGGTGCAACACACCTTAAGCATAACCTCAGGCTGCAAATGCTGCTGCTAAAGAGCAATACGGAAACAGCAGAGAAGAGTAATATTCAGAGAACTTTATGAAAAATCCTCTTCCACAAGAGAACTGATGAAGGACTGAAAGAGAACTCATAAAAACTTCTGGACCCCACCAGACTGCCACTCACCTTGAGCAGTTATTTCCCCCTACCACTAACAGCACACCGCTGCTGCGAGCTCGACCACAATTTCGTAGTTAGAAGACAGAGAGCGTATAGTCTCCTCCACTGGGCTAATAAGCTCTCCTCTTGCCTCCTTTCTTGTGCAACATTACCATTCATTTAGGCCAATAACTGGGCCATCATCTTTGACTTACACATCTCTCTCAGTCTTTGGACACAGGCATCTAGGTCCTATTGAATCACATATTTACAAAAGATTTACATGTGAACATTATAGGATCTTTACAAACACTAACTTTAAAGTATGTCTTCTCTCTCAAACTACACAGCTATTATACTCCCATCGCTCTTATTTCAGATCTTGTTCCTATCTTTTGTTCTAATCTTGACAAATGCAATCTAGTTCCACTGACATAAATCCAGTATCCCATTATATATTAATCACTTATCTTCCACGTCAAAGCCTACCTATCATCTCTCATTCCACATCTAGGAGTAAACTCCCTTCTCCTTTAGGTCCAGGCTGCCAGCTTCCATCATCTATGTGTTATTTTTTCAATTAAGTGTCTTCAGGCTTTTTATCCAGGCTGACACCTCACACATCTGTAACGTCCACAAGACTAACTGATTAACCTCTTTCAAACTGCTTTGGCAGGAGACCTATGGAAAATTTTAAAATAGATTATTTGCTGATATGCTATGATAACTCCTCGTTTTCCTGTCTTCCCTTGCCTGTTTCTACCTGTTGCCTCTACCCATATATTTAAATTGTGCTACTTCTGGGTTGGGACTCACAGTGGTTCTGTGTTCGCACAGCATCTAGCGGTGGCCTTCCACTCCATTTTCAGTGCTCTAAAACACTGTCCAAGGCCCTTAATAAATGTCTTCTTGCAAATAACTACTCTCAGTTAATAAAGGGCTCTTCTAGTGGACTCTGTTACACCCCTGTAAGGTGGACTAACAAGCCTCTGTTATCAAGTTTCTCCTCTCCATATAGTCTCTTTTTCACAGAGCTTTTTAAGAAACTATCTAGTTTGGGTTTGTGTGGTGGGGTTTTGGTAGCGGGGCAGTGGCCGCAGGGCCGGCTCCTGGAAGAAAATTCTGGAAGCTTCCCCGGCTCCAGCCAGACCTGCCTCTGGCCCAGGCCGAGCCCGTCAGTGACGGCGGTAGCGCCTCGGGGAGAACGGATTTCCGAGGGGAACCTGCAGTTTGTAGGGGAACTGGAATGTGAGAGGAACCCCTCTGCAGATACCAGGTCAGTGAGGAAGGAGGGGAGGAGGGGATGTCCCCACAGCCGGTGGGGAGACGAGGCGGCAGGCTGTCCCCCCCAGCCCATGGAGGGGAGCGGGGGAGCAGATGCCTACCTGCAGCCCTTGGGAAGGACTCACGCTGGAGAAGTTCATGAGGAACCGTCTCCCGTGGGAGCGACCCCATGCTGGAGCAGGGGAAGAGCGAGGAGTCCTGCCCCTGAGGAGGAAGGAGCGGCAGAGACAAGGTGTGATGAACTGACCCCAATTCCCATTCCCTGACACCCTGCACTGCTGGTGGGGAGGAGGTAGAGAAAAATCAGGAGTGAAGTTGAGCCTGGGAAGAAGGACTGGGTGGGGAGAAAATGGTTTTAAGATGTGGTTTGATTTATCATTACCCTACTCTGATTTGATTGGTAATAAATTAAATTAATTTTCCCAAGTTGAGTCTGTTTTGCCCATGACGGTAATTGGTGAGTGATCCCTCCCCGTCCTTGCCTCCACCCATGAGCGTTTCTTTATATTTTCTCCTCCCCATTCCACCAGGGCCGGAGGGAGCAAGCGAACGGCCTCGTGGTGCTTTGCTGGCGGCTGGGCTTAAACCATGACACTACCAAAAAACAGTGTCAACACCACAAAAAGGAAGGAAGGAATTTAGGCAGAAACATCTAGCCTTGTTATTCCTATTTAAGATGTATCTTTATACACCCAAGGGTATAAAGTCCCAGTTTAAATATGAAATGTCCATACTCATCTGATTAGCCAGTATAAATACGCACACCTTTTTCAGAGTCACAACTTTCCACTCTGGATACAGACCCCAATATTGGAAGCAAAACCAGCAATAATGCCTCTAGATGTATGCCCTTGTATTTAAATACTTTCTTTGGTCAGGGCTCATATACTACTCCCATTGCTGAGTATCATTTCCTGTCTTCTTAATTATGTACTTGCTTTGTGCTTTATCAGTTGACATATTTCCTCTCTGCTTTTTAAAATTTTTGATCAGCTTTGTATTTTACTTTCATAGAACTAGCAAATTACAAACATTCACGACATCTCCAAGTCATCAAAAAAAAAAAAGGAAATCCTTCAAAAATATCAGACTGTTCTCTTCACCTCTTATTATTCTGTATTACTTTCTTACAATTTAAAAAAAAATAATCCTAAAGTCAAAGTTGTTGGAGGAAACAAAGCAGTACCATTCAACAAAAGCAAGAGCCAAAGCAAGAAAACTCTTAGTTACCATGTAACACGCAACTGTGAGAAAGAGTTTCAACTCTCACTTATGAATCAGATCTTCAAAGATTTTCAGTATCTAAAAATACAGCACATCCTTCTCTCACATTTTTATCCCTGTGGTACAAAAATTAAAAAAAGCAAATTAGAGACACACCCCCAAACTGTAAACTGACTTTATTTTCCATCCCTCTTCCTCTTTTACAAGCCGAATGGTGTTCCTACCAAACCAACTTCCCACGCAGCATGGAACACCAATGCAGGTCCTGCCTCTTCTCTGATGAGCCCCAGCTGCGGAGGATGGAAATCTTGCACACTGCAGAACATATGGGGTACCAAGTTTTAACAGCCTGATACTGTAACACTGCGTTCAGGAAGTTTTTACACATCCTATTAATTATAATAATATCAGTGAGGCTTACCCAGCAAACAAGCCAAAGCAGCTGAGCTCTACAAGAAGTTTTTCAAAGGTATAATGGAGTTAACCAAAGGGCATTAGTAAGTACTGAAGGAAAAGGGGGGGGGGGAGATGATAAAAACAGGCAATCGGCTACAAAACATGAGATGAGACTTGAAGGCTACTATTCCCTCTTTCAACCATAAGATTGATTTTCTACTGCATCCCTAAGCAAATTACTTGAATCTTTAGCCTTACAGAAGTCAGGTTCCACTTTAACTTTTTCCTGATACATCTGACATTTCAGCTGACACGAAGCACCTTGAATTGTACCAGTGATTTTGGTAAAAATGTGATGGTTTCCTGTACTACCACTGCATTTTATGCAGTTTCTCCACTTTGCAGTATGCATCTAGGTAGAAGTTTTATGACCCTCCTTTAATGAAATACTCCTTTCCTGGAATCACCCCCTCCACTGTTAGGATCCACTTTAAATAAGCACATGAGGAAAGAAAACCGAAAAAGTACAAGCAAGCAAAAGCAAACAGAAAAAAATTTCAGAGCTACGCTCCTCAGAATTAGCAGCGCTCTTGAAAACTTCCAAAAGCGAAGATTAGAAAGGATTACAGCAGAGGAAGGTTTCTTTGACCCATATTCTGGCTTCCAGAACTAAGTACCTCACAGCACGATTACAGGGGCACGCTCGCTTAGCACCTCAGCCCTGACGAGCCACTGCCACTGTACAGGGCACCACGTGTCTTTGCCATCCAGGAGAGCTACAGCTCTAATTCTCTAGTTTTTCCGAGACCTATAGATTTTTACAGCTGAACATGAAATGAGTTAAAGTACTTTGGAGAGCTAGAAGCAAGTTAAGCTGTCTGCATAGATATAACCTTTGTATTTTCTCTGACAGTTCAATAGCAAAGAAAATGCAACGTAATCCCAGAAGTTCAAAAATCGTAACTGGTCTCCTTAAAAAACAGAGAAGAACAGAAGTTGCCCTCTCCTCTTCATCCTTTCATTATCAGCAGGATTATATTTCTTTCTTCCTGTTTTTTGGTTTGGGGGGTTTTTTTGGTGGGGTTTTTTTTGGTTTTTTTTGTTTTTTTTTAATTTGAACATATGTTCCATCTGGCCTGTCTTAAGATTTCAGAACTCTTCTGTCCACCCACAATGTACGTATGTGAAAATTAGTATACTGCCAATCCCAGGAGGTAGATTATGTGTTTTCCTTTGCATGGACAAATCCATACACAGTGATAACACAGCTTTTTTGTCAACTACACAACTATTTGTGAGACAGCAGAGGAATGCGGGGTACCAGGACTCCTAGTTTCTACTTTCTAAGAGCAGCACATCGTCAAGCACTTCCAAAGACGAACGGTAACAGCATCTTCCTTTGCATCATCAGCCATGACGGGGTTCCACCCTGCACATGGAAATCACGGGCTCCTACTTGGGCCAAGTTAACCAAGTCAATTATCACCCAGAGACTAATCCTTCGTAGTGCGGATCACACTGTATCGATGTGACTTACCCAAGCACTCAGCGTGGTGTGGGTTTTCTGAAAGGCAATGCAGTAAAGCAGATGGGCCACGGGTCTCCTAGACTACATATCTGAATCATATTTTACATTTTGTATGAAGTGACTTTAGTGCCAACATTCACCCATCCATTTTACAGGTAAGATAACAGAGAGTTATCTCCTTTAGAGAAAGAGTACTGAGCCTTAATGAACAGTAATTATCACGGAAGGCATATGCATTTCAGCAATATTCCATGTAAGAGATAGGCCTATTATTCTTGTTTCTATTAAATCTGTCTTAAATAAAAAGATACTTGAATGAAAACAGGATGATCTTTTTCTCTTTCTAAATAAAATCATATAAAAGCAAGAGCTTCCACAATGGAGTCTACAGCAGGTGCAGAAATTATGCTTCATGAAATAAATTTGCACTGCTTAGTATTTGTTTCAGTTTGCAGTCTTTTGTTATTGTTTTGAATCTTATTTATTTGTTTATTTAAATCCTTAAGCTGTTAGTGGTCAAATTTAGCATCCCATACAAACATACAACCATCCACAGAAGATTAAACTAAAAAAATACAATACTCTGCATGAGATTATACTGAACTGCAAACAAAAGTGGCAAAAGCAATTAATCAACCTTAAATGAGCAAAAGCTCTAGACCAACAACAAGGCTTAAAACAAATTAAAACTTTACAAATGGTCACAGAAATAGCTTGTTTTATTTCAAATATACTGAATTTTAAGAGACTTCAAACCATTAAAATTGCAACCCAAAGACAGAAACACTGCTTATGTAGTTACTCACTACATATATTCATGTTGTTAGAAATTTTTTTTAACTTCTTTCCACCAACAACAAAAATGCAGACCTTCAATGAAGCTTACAGTTGCGGAAGAAGCAATGTCTTCAATGTTATACTGCAATAATCAAACTGGTCAAGTCAAAAGTACATTTTATAACACATTGATCTGTGGTACAGCTAACAGTTGGGTTTTGTTTGGGGTTTGGTTTTTTTTTTTTACTTTTGTGAAGTTTGCTAAAAATGTAATTACTGCAAGTACTTCAGATTTGCCAAGTGGAAATCAAAAAGCATGATTTTCTTTTATGCAAAAGATGTTTTGTGGGAAAGGGACAGTTGAGCTAGAAGCAGTTTGGGTACAATTATTAGCTGTTTTACACAGGCCTTACTACAAGATGCACACATACGTGAAGTAAATTTAACTTAAAGGATCTCTTTGAAAGCATTAGAAAATTCCAGGATTAATTATGAACACTTGTAACTCACTTTCTCTCAAACCTTCTATGACAAACTGAACAGTACAAACCACGACTGCTGTACTCAAAATGCAGGGAAGGCTTTGCAGCAATGAAATCTGGCTGATGCACTTCAGCAATAGTAAGACTTCGCTTTCCAACTATCACAGCCGTGTTAAGCCTGTACATACACCATAGGTAATATCAAAAGACAGGTCACTTACAGCAGGTTTTTAAGGAAACCATTCCCATTCTTTCTATAATTGAAGCAAACATGATCTGGGGGCTAATTCAACAAGAATTGTTTTCCAAATCAACATCATCAATCATTCTTCTCATCCGGTTTTTTGTTTTACTGGATACGCATGGGACTTTCACCTTGAAATAAAACCCAAAACAGTAACCCAAGAGGAGGAAAAGGCTTACTCAGTACCTGACTTTGACACTGCACAAGGAGAAAGACCAAGAGCTAGTTTGCAGCGAAGCCCGGAGAAGCTGTTCCATGCTGTTGGCTCGATGTCCCTTCAGCTCCTCTACCAGGCTTCTGAAATCTCTGTCAAACGGGGTGGCCAAAAGAAATACTGAAGTTTGCCAACAGAAGATGATTCTCCACTAGCTTTTCACCTGCCTTTTCCGTTCACACTCCTCATTTCCCAGTAATCTCGCTGAACTGGGATGTCCTGGCTGAGATGAGGAAACGTAGGGCAAAGGCTGTTGCAGATGAGGCACCACCATCGCAGCCCGATGTGCGGGCACAGACATCTCCATCCCAACCCTGTGGTCTGCAGCCGCCTGCCGTCCTCACCTCCCAGTTCCAAGGGGTAAAGCGGACTGCCTCCGGCCCCAAGCTGCAAGCTGGGGTCACTGGTGAAACAAAGGCTGCGGTCACGCCGAGAACCAATCCAGCCCGAGCCGGTGGGTACCCGAGTTTGAGACGAGGGAAGGAAACTCGCCCCAGGAGGGTCCCCTCACTGCTGGAGAGGCCGGGGAGGAAGGTTCCGGCTGCCGCTCTGGGCCACGGCAAGGGAAGCACTCAAAATGTCCGTCAGGAGGCCAGCCGAGCCCAGAGCTCACCAGTAACGCGCGCGGGCACGGAGGACAGGGACAGGTTCTGGTCTTTCCTCGGGAGATCTCTGGCACAGCACACGGAAATCCCCAAATAAAGCGTGTGAAACACCAGAGAGACCGAATCCAACACCTCTGCCTGGTCCGACCGTGCTGCTGTGTTTCTTGTCCGCCTCCATCATGGCTCAAGTCCATTTTAGACCTCAAAGGGTTATACTACAGTTATACCTTGATACAGTATTAAGCAAATTACCAGAAAACGGTGCCTTAGGTGAGGAACACCCTACACAAAGGAACAGCCCACCAGGAAAAAACACTGATGCTTTCCCAAGGAATGTGTTTTCCCATACATTTCTATCTTTAGGAGCTCAGGTTAAAAGCGGTCTCCTCATGCAGTTAAACTATCCTTTGCGCGAAACGCTTATTTCCAGAGGTATCTAATTTCTCTCAGAAATAATTTCTGCACACACTTAAATAATTCACAAGGAAAATGCACTATCTTCTGAGAGAATGATAACATTTGTTTAGATCAACCAAAAAGCTAGATGTGAGCAATACTGCAATACCACCAAAAGAAATGGGGTTAGGTAATTTTTCTCACTTTGGACAGTATCTCTTTCATTGGGTCGTTAGCTTCTTCACTTTTCTTCTGTGTAAGTGCCAGGGCTATCACAAACTGGTACAGAATCCAGGCAGTTAGTGAGAAACATAATAATCCCTGAACATGATAGGCAATGTAAAAAAACTGTTTCTTCTCTCCTTTGTCCACCCAGTCTTAACTTACGTTGAGGAAACACTTCCAGTCCTCATCCAACGATCTCCCTTTAGAGAACCCAACTGAGTTCTCGCAATTACTGCGCCTGGAGTAGGGCTAATTTCTCAGTCTCCAAAGCCTTTCAGCAAGTGAATGGGAAGCGGTAGATAGATTAAATTAGAAGATCAGAGTTTACAGTCATTGAGCTTCAGAAAGCAATTTACTGGCATTCTCTATCTAATTATATCAACACCTCATAACCATTAATGAATTTATCTTTACTGCACTAAGATTAAGCAACTTCATCATAGAGTTCCACAAGAAGCCTATATCTGAGCCAAGAATTATACTTACAAATTTTAGGATGGCACTTTGTCTACATCATCATCATTCTCCACAGTGTTAAAAGCAGTTCATTTCAACCTCATGAGCGACGACTGCTGCCCCCTTCCCCACCTACTTAAGATAAAAAAATAACGTTTCTTTCTCTTAAGGCCATTCTTGGCCACTACATCCCTACTGATGTCTTCACCCCAACAGTTTACCAAACATAAAAAAACCATGTATTTTTCAGTTACAGGCCGATAGCCCGACATGCAAAACCTGCTCTCCCTCTCCAATCCATAATGCCCCCTTGAGGCAAAAGGTAGGGGAAATGAAAAAGTGGAGAAAAAAAAAAAAAAAAAAAAAAAAAAAAAAAAAAAAAAAAAAAGATGAACAGTGGGAAAAGAGCTTTCTGCACTAACAGGGGGAAAAGAAAATACAGAACCCAACAGAGGCTGTCCATACTTAATGACACTCATCTGTCTCTGCTTAAGCAGACTGTTGCGTTTTTTTTCCTGACCCCTTTTCTGGTATGAGACTCCATTGCCTTCACCACTGTTTAGAGCAGTTTCAAAACAGGTGCAGGGAGGCAAGTTCTTAAATACTTTCCATGTACACCAAATTCTACATATATACTTAGGTATCTACTAGAAAAAAAAAAAAAGGAGGAGAAATAATTTTAACTTACAACTGTAAACAAACCTGCATTTCTATAAGGCAACCAAAAGCAGACAAACATTTGTCACTGAGGAAAATTAATCTTTAAATCTATTATAAACTAGTGATCCCTGGAGACCTCCAACAGACGTGGCCTATGCCTGTTTATCAAGAGCCAGACAAGAAAGTAAAGATTTCTGGGAGGCTTTCAATTTTGTACCTAAAATCTTGGGTTTACATTGCTCTCCTTGAAATGTGAAGAAAGAAAGAATTGTGATTTATCTATTGTATCTGATATGCTTTTTGTATTTTTGTACGCATCAAAGTACAAAAACTTTCTGGAGACAGTAATTTGCACTAGGTTAATAATTACGGGTAAGAAAGATACTGGAGAACAAAACAGATTTTCTCAATATACTGTACCATCTTCTGCTAGCAGGCACACACAAAACACAATGAGAACAAATTATATTCAGACGGTACTAATGTTCAGGATTTTAATATCACTCTCCTTACTACAACTATATAAAACTCTCTGCATAAAGGTTACCTCTAACACATCTTCCAACTCTTAAACACATTAAAAAACACCCTTATTACATTGTACATTTAACCACAACACAAGAAAAGGTTAGCTCCCAATAATAACCTTATACAGAAAGTACAGTATCAGTTAAATGGATTTTAAGTAAGGGTCCAAGATCATATTAGGCAGCAATTATAAGCTACAAATTGTATTTCATATCTTCAGCGAGAGTTAGCACAAGTCTTGCTGAGTCAAACCTCTGCTATAAAACCCCTCGCCGGGCTTTGAATGCCGCAAGCAGCTGAGCCCTGAGGGGTTAAAGCTAAAGGTAAAGGCTTGAAGAGTTGACCAGATATCTCATGGCCATACATCCAAGCGTGTCAGTCACGGGCAAATATACCGTACCGTGTTTGCCAGCGAAGGCCAGGAGTAATAGATCAAGTTCTTCAGCTGTCGCGGAGCCTACCAGAGCAGCAGCAGGGAGAAACATGAGTTTCGCTGTGCCTACAGCCATCTGAGCACTAAAGGTGACACTGGATGGTGACTCACTATTTCCACCCGTCAAAGGAAAGTAACCGCACCAGAAGTGTTTCTTCCAAACACCACCTCCTGACAAAGAGGCCCCCGAAGTGTCGGGAGCAAAAAGAAAACGAAAAAAAAAAAGAGCCCATCCCAACCAGAAGACCCCAAAGAAGGAGCAATCTCTTAACCACAGTCCCCCGGCTTCGCAAAGCAGTCCTCCTCGCGGCCCGACCCGAAGCGTCACCTACGCGCGCCACGAGCCAGGGGTCGCTCCCGGTAGCCAGGGCTCGCTCCCGGTAGCCAGGGCTCGCTCCCGGCAGCCAGGGCTCCCAGCCCTCACCTCGCCCCCCCAATCTCTGGGAAGGTCCCCCCAGCCCGCGGGATGAAGCGGGGGGACCCAGGGGACTTCCTCACCGGAGGAGGTCTCCAAGAGGAGCAGCTCGCTCCCTCCCAAGCACGCGGCGCAAGGCTCGGGTCTGTGCCTTGTTTTGCTACCGAAGCATTCCAGGCTGTGTCAGTTTGGATTGCAACATAAATATCGTGCAGCTGCAGGCTCCTTAGTCCCAATTATGGTAATATTGCAGGTGACAATGAGAAAGATATTTTTAATCGTCTGCGGTCACATTCTGCTCCCATTCATCTGGGACTTAGGTGAAGAGAAATGCAGCTGAAGTAATTTAGGTAACAACAAAGACCCAAATGGCGGGCACTGGCTACAGAAGAGTGTTTATAAAACTGTATTTAAATGACACATAAGTACAATTAGACATTTTGATATAAGCACTATTGATTCACAAAATGTACAGGTGCCTATGTATAAGGCTGCTAATAGTTCAAGTCTAAAATTTAGTTCTAGTTACCGAAGACATGTACTGAAACAGAGGTTAAACCACCACTCTAGTTAAGTCCAGGACAGTAGGTTCCATTTTTATACATAGTTGAATAATATAAACGTATTCTTCCCAAGTCACACAAAGATTTAAAGTACAAGTGCCCAGTCTGCAACTCGGGAGGACCACTCAAGTATCATGTAGTTTGCTGCATCCACCACCTTTCTCAGACCTTACAGTAACTCTCCTCTCATGTAGCAGCCAAATAGTAAGGGGGAGGAAGAGTCGCAAGGTCCAACCTGTAGCCATACCCTTTTCTAGAGGAATATGTAGTGAATTTACATATAAATTATGAATAAATGGAACAGAGACCTTGGAAGTATTTAAATATTGAAAAAAAGACACTTTGTGGATTTTTCGTTTTAGTGGTAACTTGCTCCGAGGCTATCAACAGTTGGTCTAAGAACCTGTATTGAAAGAAAAACTGAGAACACCTGGATTTGGCTAAAATACACAAAAGAGGTCCATCACCAACCCCAGTCTAGGTGGCTTTGAAGAGCAGCATAGCAGCCACCAACTTCTCAACCTCAGAAACCAGTTTTCCACATGGACGTACAAACACATCCAAAGCATCAACCAACCTCAGTGCCTGAGCCAAAACGAGGAGTATTCACATCAACCTCAGGAGATCTGGCATCAGGGCTGAAGGTCTGGGGAGCGATTTTTCGACACAAGTTACGCGGCCATCCTCCCAAGTACGTCCTCTCCTGGAGCGTGAGACAGGTCGAGCTGCGAGAAGGACACCCGTGTGCCACGGGAGCTGGGAAGCTCAGCCTGAGCAGGGGGTCCTGCCGGGCGGCCGGCGGTCGCCAGCGGATCGAGCTGCTCCATCGCTCGCCACTCTGGACCCCACTGCCAGAGCAAGGCCCCCCAAACCCTACAGCCACCCCGGGGACCGACCAGCTGCTGGGGCACGCCGAGGCACCAATGCCACAAGCCATGCTCAGCCTGGAAAGGAGTTCAAGCCTGGTCTGGAAGCACCCTCCCCTCGTTTTTTCAAGGAAGATTTTGGACGGGCAGGTTTTCCCGTCACAACCCTTCAAATACCTTCTGTACGCTGTGAAAGCCACCCTCCAGCACCGTCAGTTCCCGCCCAGGAGAATCCCACTCCTCCAGCACCTTCGCCATGTTAGCAAAGGACTGAACGTTTTTGTTTTTACCGCCTGCACTCTTCTTTAGGATGTTTTCTGCCCCGTAACCCGAGATGCGGTAAATCCACCCGATATGTTCATTTTCCTCCTGAGGGCCATCGCCTCCCTGCCGGAGAGCCGCGGACGGGCACAGAAGCACGGCCACACGCTGCTTCCAAAGGAGAAATATCTGAGCAGTCATCAACCTCCCCACCTAGCAGTGTCCTGCAGCTAAACACAAATATTTTGGCAGTTTTACCATTCTCCTGGCTTCTCTGTGATCGCTTGAAAACGTGATCTGGCTCCCAGATACCAAACAAACAAAAAATCAACAAAAAAACCCTCAACTAACATTTTTTAAAGGCTGCCATATTCACAAGATGTAAATTTCTGGCTGGTCAGGTATACTTCATGCCCTTTCCTGGTCAATAACCAACAGAGGCCCAAGAACAGATGGGTCACACCATCCAATGCTAAACACATCTTTAACTCTTTCACAAGATGTCAGTCACTTAAAACAGAATTAAATACCAAATACATCAAGGTTTCTGTCACAATATGCTTAATTCCTTTCCTTAAGCAAAAGAATGTGCAAGGATTTATGACACTGTGTGAAACTTCCTCCGTATATCCAATATAGTTCTCTCTTGAATTACTGACCATGCGTATTCTTCAATGTACGCTGACAGTTACTGTGTACCGAGAACAATTTACAGGCATCATCACAACATTAAAAGTAATTTAAATGCATTCAAGACTGGTAACAAATGAGTCTGAATGAATTTCTGCGTGAAGGCATTTCATGATCTTTAGCAAAGTACCATCCTAATATTTTTACAGTTTTAGCACCCATATATTCCTCTAATTGATTTTCAATGAAGAATGATTTTTACCACATATCAGGGAGTCCTCAGCATCCTTCCTCTTACATTCACCGTGCTGTACAAATGATAATCATTTATTCCTTGTTGAATTAAGCACGTTCTCCTACAAAGATGAAAACATGTTGACAGAAGTGAAAAGCCCCACAGTTCACCAGCTATGCATATCTCTGCAGGCTGCGCACACCTGACTGCATTAGGTTTTTGTGTTTTCATTTTTAGGTCACGAGAATACTGTAAGTACTGTAATGAGACCACAGTCCTGTCTGTTCTCTCACAGGGAAGTGCCTCGAATCATCAATATTTCAATTACCGTGTTTTAGACTCTAGAAGATACTAGCCTCTGTTTTCTATACACTTTTCATTCCCCTGCATCTTCAAAAAAGAGTTCTGTCCCTCCTCTCTCACACCAAGAAAGTGATACTTTGATTTGCAGTACATAAAAATCAACCCTCAATGCAACAACCAATAAACAGATTTCCGAAGACAGAGATTGGAATTAACAAAATCAAAGTATTTTTAAAAATAGCTTACAGCACTCTACGGTCTAAATCACGGCCAGCATAAACGGGAGTAACTCCTGTGCCTGCCAGACCTGTGCCTGACCGCGTGGGTAACGCCGGCGTGCAAAAGTTCCTTATTTCTTCCCACAGATGAAGCGAAGGTGAAAAAATTTATTTCGTAAATGGGGCACCGGATAAAAATGACATCGCTCTCTCTTCCGCAAACCCGAGCCCCTGTTTTCTGAGCGGCTGCCCTCCTCCTGGCAGCGCTGCCTGCGCCTTCGCTGGCTCCTGCCCAGCCCCGTGTTTTCTCTGGCCTTTTTCCACAGCACTCCCCAAATCTCCATTGTTTGTCTGTTGTCCCTCTCCTTTCCAAAGCCCTTCATGGCTTCCCACCGCTAACCCTTAAAATTTCCTCTACATTATTTGTACGTGGTTAAACTTGACAGTTTCTGATCTAATTTCCAAGGAGTTCAATGTCAACTACAGGTTCTATTACACAGGTATTAACCCCTGCTTGTTTTACCAGGTGGGTTGCAATTCCAGGAGAACCATGTGCCTCCTCGCCATCAACAGTAAGACTCAGAAAGACAACTACTAAAAACGAAATCAACAACATAATCGAGAGTAACTTTTGCACAAGAAGACTTAGCACTGATGGAATGGCAAAGTTTAAATGGTGTTTAGGAATAGTCACCTCTTCTAAATTTTCTTCACCGTTGCCGGGCAAATTCAAAATCAACATCTGATAGATCCTTAGCGCAGCATTATGCTTGAAATAACCTGGCTACTCGGAGACTGTTTCTCCAAACACAAGTTCCTTAGTTTGCAGACTGAATTATCCGATTTGGTCCTGCCAGACAAGCAGTGCAATACGCTAAACTTGCACAGCCATTCTCCTTCCTTCCCTCAAAGGACAGATCATGAAAATCATAGTGGTAATACCCACCAATATCAAACTGTTTTAATGTACACATGTGTCAGAAATTTAATTTGTCAAATTATGTCAAATACTTAATTTCGCATTACATCAAATACATAATAAATATTTTTCAAACATGCATCATGTTGGTTTAGGTTGAAATAAGGAAGGTGGATAATGGAATAAATCAGTATTTAAATTCACTCGGGAGAGAAATTCTGGACAAAGTTGCAAAATACGCATCACGTTGCGAGAGAAAAATTACAAGATTCTAACAGGATTATCAACAAAACGTCAACCTTAAAAGATACGGGACATTTTTCATAACAACATAAATACTCATCTCAAGAAACAATGCTTAGAAAAACCCAACAACTTTCCAGTCATATATAACAACATACCACCTAGCCTCAAAACGCCACTCTTCACACGAATTTCCAATTTTGGGCCCAACAGTAAAGCTTATCTCCCACGGGGCCAAGTTTGGCACGGGCCCACCGGAATCTCGGTTATCCTCACAGCATCCCGGAGGCAAACTAGCTGCAACGGGACTGAGATCCGCAATTGACAGAAATTCTTAATTGGATGCAATTTGCAGCCGTGGTCACCGAGCAAAGGACCTGCAGCATCTCTGCGGACCCTGCAGCCACCGAAGGGCTGGGAACTTCTCGAAAACAGAGCCAGCCCACCCCCCCCGCTCCCACTCCCTGCTGCCCGCGGGGAGAAGATCAAAGTCTGCCGGTGAAGGAGCAAGCTCCCCAGGCAAGCCCAAGCCATCCTGGAACCCCAAAGAGGGCTTGGGTTTTACGGCTGCGATCCGCAGTCACTGGAAGGAGCAGACCCCAGAAGGGTCATCGCCCAGCAGCTGGGGGGTGGGCGGGGGGGGTTGGGACAGGGCAGAAAGCATCCCTCCTGCACCTTGAGGGAAGGTGCTGCCAAACCCATCTGCCTGCTGCTCCCCGGCACAGCCCGATCCATGGGAAAGGCACCTGCGTCGCCCACAGCCGCGGCCAAAGCCTCCGCCATCGAGGGCGGAGACCCCCGGTGCCGGGGCGCGCCGAGGGCACGGAGGGAACCCCAGGGAATGGGCTCTGCCCCAGCCCGACGAACCCACCGCTTTAAATAAGAAACAAACCGCAGCAAACCCCCTTCCAGCTACAGGCGTGTGCTCCCTCTTTGCAGGAAGAAGAAATAACTCGCTCAACGCGGGAAAAGTTAAGCCTACAATGTTCTTATTCCCCCTCCTCAACAACCTCTACAATTTACTAAAGAGACTTAAGATAGTTAATAGCATAATACGCTGTGCCCAATGTTTTAATTTCATATTCCTTAGAACAGGAACTGAAATCGCGGTATTAAAGACAATTCCACACGTAACTCATTCTTCAGAGTTCAAACTTTACTTTCTAACGCCATCCCAAGCCACACTTTGGTGAACCAATAAACATCGTAGCAACTGTTCATTAAAAAGATTATTTTCGGCTACTTCAGTGATGACAGCACAGGCAAGCTATTGCTGGCACTTTCAAATCCAGCTTTCTGACATAAAACATGGTCTTGCCCTTAAAACGCCAAATCTAGCAGAAATGGGGAGGGGGGGGGACCGGGGGGCAGGGGGGGGAGAAGCAGAAAAGCCGCCACAGA
>JAVJGG010000005.1:28796087-28815592 GCA_035590195.1 Aviceda cuculoides
CACGGCGACCCCCTCCCCAACCCGGGTCCGGCCGTCGGGCCGGGCGCCCTCCGCTGCCCCGTCGCGGCCCCCGCCTGGGCCGCGCTTTGCTTTGTTTGCGGGAGATGTAAAATCCACGCACACGCGCCCACCCCCGCAAACGGCCCCCTCCCCGCCCGGCGGGTGAGAAGGCGCGGGGACAGCACCGCCGCGCCGCGCTGCCGGGGGCGTTCGGCGGTGCTCGCCGGTCCCACGCAAAAGTGGAGCTGAACAAACGCGCGCTTTCCCCGCTCCTTTTTTTTTTTTTTTTTAAACGACGATTACGGCGTAAAAGATCGCTTGGCTTTCTAATGAAAAAGGCTGGTGTGTTTTATTTGTTCCTGTTTACGGTTCGAGATTTCATCTGCACAATTGTATTATATTTCTCGCTTGAAATAAACCGCTTTGAAACCGTCTTCCTTTAATTAATTTAATGTAATTTTTTTTTTCCGTGCAGCTGGCAGCGTTAGGTGTCTATCAGATTGCCATTTTCCATTAGGGTTGTTTAGAAAGCGAACGAGAAAACAAACAGACTCCTCTCCTAAAGAGCTTGGTTCCCCTTCCTCCCCGCGCACTGCTCCCGAGACACTTCGGAAAGAGCAGAAAACGCAGGTTTTAAGCGAAGTCAAATCCAGGAGAAGCTGTATTACAACATCAAAGCCAAAGGAGACGTTACAAAATTGGTGGAGTTACACCACCATCTGTCGTTAAGCTTCGGGACTACAAAAGTTCAGATGTATAATAAATCTTAATGAGAGCCGGCAACTCGCTTTTTTTCTCTTCTGCCTAGAAATCCTGCCCGCGTGGCAGAGTGGGTTTCGCGGCGTGGTTTGAGATTCCCGAGTGACGGGCAGCAGGTTGCCGGTGCTCTTCGCAAACGCGTCCGTCCTCTGCCACCTGCAAGGCCAAAGCGGTTTTTCAGGCGCCTGATGGTCCCAAGCAGTCGCTCTTCAAAATGCGCGGGCACCCACGCTTCACGGTACTTCTTGGCCTCGGGGGGGTTGCATTCATAAAAAGCAAAAGCAAAGTTTAAATTCAAAACAAAACAAAACAAAATAACCCCCCAGCAAAACCAAACCACAAAAAAAAAAAAAAAACCAAAAACAAACCAAAACCAGATCTCTTATCTCTCCAGTTGTAAGATTCAATTTATTCCATTTTGTATACCCATCCTTCTGCAATGCTGCCTCCTGAAAAGAAATATATAGCTAACACACCTTGGAATAATACCTGGGAAAGAGCTGGGATGTCCAAATGCTACCTCTGATTACTCTTAAAATTTCGAGAGCTGTAAACAAATCCTTGGAATCATACGATGAGTTTATATTACCCAGTGTAAACCTGGTACCTGCTTTTGTGAGATCTACGTGTGAGGGCTCCCATCCGACCTCAGCTCTTTCTAAATTCTTCTGTTAAAGAGGTTGCAAATGCCCATTTGCCATAGTTACCAAAGAATCAAGAAGGAAGACGTTCCCTTTGCAGTTTTCAAGGTACTGGTGCTCCCTGTGTTTCAGAGGCCAACAGCTACTCAGAGTGAGGAACAGGCAAGCAGGGATCCTCACAGAATCCTGCCATGAAAACCATCAAGTTTATCATTATTTTATCACGGTTCCTATTTTAAGGCAGGTGTGGTTTAGTAAGTATCGATCCCAGTGGGTTGCTGTATGGAGTGCTTATCACTAAAAGTCAACTTTCAGGTTGTTTCTCTTCCACTGCAGAAATTCATGGCTTTTTTTGCCTGTCTTCAGCCTGGCACTTTGCAGGTGCTCACAGCCTTTACACTGTAATTAGCACGAAGCGTTCCCCAGTACAACTCCGAGGTGAAGGTGGCAGTTTAATACGCTCATACAAATCCTGCTTCCCAGTATGATTCCTTGTCCCAGAGAAACTCCATTTCCTGTATCCTACAAGTAGCTCTTGATACGGTGGAGGAAAGTTCCACTTGTAGCTTGTTGACATGTCAAAAGAGAGAAACTTGTTTCCACCGAAGCTATACATCCACTTTCCAGGCTACCTCATAAAATGCGGAATCATCCTGCAGGCAATAAACACTTTCAGCATTCCTTTGTCTACTGTGTTATTTTCACGTTATACTGAAAAAAAAAAAATTTCTACCTTTTCCATAGTCAACTAAGCTCTTTGAACCAACATTGAAAGGAAAGGTTTCTGAATTGGTGAGAAAGCTGTTTAACATTCATCTGATTGAAATAAAACCTGTGACACTTTCTCTGCTTTGAGAAATAACTAGGCCATTACAACCAATTACTGACTTAGGAACATTTGGTAAAAAAAAACTGTGTCCAAAAATTCACTGATCATTTCAGTGTTTGCACTGCCTACACTTTCATATACGTGTAATTTCATTTTAAGTTATTCAACAGACATTATAGCAGCAACCAAATGAAAAAAAAAAAATCAAATAATTAAGAGTTGCTGGAGAAAAGAAAAACAAACCGTGGTGCTCAAAGTTGTCTTGCTCGAGTTGGAACGAATACTGCCCTGAACAGTACTGACTGAAACGGAGGGATTACACTGTGCCAGTCTGATTTCTTTGATATAGGAGGAAAAAAAAAAAAAAAAGCCGTGCAAATCTTTGACTCGATTTCTGTATTGGAAAAACATGTCAGAATTTTTGACGTGATATTTGGCATCTGTATATAAAGATGACCTATACATCTTTCTGGATTCTTTTCCTATTTTGTGGCTGGGTTTGGAGACATATGCCATGCTGACATTTCGGGTCCTGGTCCCCAACCATTAGTTGCATATATGAAAGTCCTATTTAGCCAAAGGTGAGGAAAGTTTTAAGACTGCTAAACCTTTTGGTGAGTTTCCAAAGTATAACCGGGGGAGCAGTATCACAAACATACATAAACAAGTAGCTGTGTGAGTCCCGTGAACAGCTCATAACTTCTGGAAAGTTTGGCATCTGACCTGTAAGGTGGTGCTAAAGTTTAGGCACATAAATCTAAGACTGCAATCTTCCAAATCCTTGTTTAGCTCCCAAGGAGTTAACATTGATAAGGTGCCAGTAAAATTCCTTAGGCTCCTAAGATACCATTTCTGAAAATACCCAAAATAACAACTGTCACAGTCGGGCTGAAAAGCTGAGTGAGTTTCCTCAGCCTAGCCAGCCTCCTAAAACTAGGCATCCTCTGTGCAGCTGAGCATTAAATTGTAATTAGGAAAAGTGCCCAATGGGTCCTTAAAGCAGCAACCGAGCCAAGGCTCCCCTTTCCTGGGTAAGCATCCCGCCTGCTGGGCTGCGCACCCACACTTCTCCCACTGCTCCAGCCAGGCTCCCACCCCTGTTCCGCAAAGCGACACTGCGGCCCCACGCCAGACCAACCGAAACCAAGCGCTTCGGTCATGGTCCTGGGAGGTGGCTCATGGCTTAGGCCCAAGGAGGGTCTAGAAGCCAATTAGAATAGCATCCTAATTTAGTTATTGTGTAAAAAAAAAAAAAAAAAAGACATTGCAGCAACTCCCCTTTGCCGTCATGCGTCAAACCATGGGTGAGAACACCTGCTGCTTCTGTGAAACCAACCATATAAGCACCCTCTCCAAAAGAGGGGTCAGGGCTCTGAATGGCAAAATTAGAGGGTATGGCAACCCCAAGAAAGAGTTGCTGCGGTTAAGGCAACGTTGTCTCTTCAGCCTTTCCTGCAATTGCCTCGAGTGACTTCAGCGCGCTGACCGCTGTGAATTTCACTCCGAGGCTCCCAACTTCCCTGCCCTGACGCACAGGCAGCCCAGTTACCCGTCTCAAGGTTATGGATTATATGGGATTGCATGTAGGAGCCAGGTAAGTCAAAAAGCAGGCTCGGCAGTGAAACGTAGTCCTGACTGTAAAACAATGAATCTTCACAAGTTCCGCCAAGGTCTGAAGTCCAACCTTTCCTTTTCTACCTTGTGCTCATTCATTTGCGTTTTTCTCCTTCTTGATTTCCTCAGAGCAAAACATAAGACAGGGACTTGCAGAAATTTTTCATTAAGGCTGACAGAAATCTTCCCGACAGGCAGATTTTTCTCTTTTATTTGTCCTGTTGCTTCTGCTCTCCTGTTCCAGGTGCAGCACTTTCTCACCCCTCAGTAGAAGGCTGTGTAGAAGCACCTCTGCTACAAGCCGTGCCCCAGTGGGAAGCATCACCTCCAGATGAGCTGCTCCAGCCTCCTTCAGAACGAACAAGGTGTGTGGGTTGGTGGAGCGGTAGCAAACGAGTGGGCTTTTTGTGGCAAGGCTGCACAAGGCTTCTGAAAGACTTGTCCCATGAAGTCTTCACAGGGCATGCACGGGTTGCCCACGGGTTATGGTTTGCTCTTCCACAGCAGGGATTCATCTGCCAGAACCTGAATTCTGTGGAGGGAACAAACAAGGTTCTGCTTCACAGAAGAAAACGGGATCGATTCTGTTCTCTTCCAGCCCTAAATGCAGTTTTCAACATTGACGTTAAAACTATGACTTTGTAATACCAAAAGAGCGCATAGTTATTTTCTAGCTCCTTCCTTCTTAAGCAAAAAAAAAAAATGCTTGCGTTTAGGGAAATATATTTAGTAACCAAACAACAGCTACAGCTGTATCTGGACAGTGCTTTCCTTTGGTAACACAGACACAAGGACTACATTTAAAGATGCCAAATTACATTCAGTTCCATGACGTTTACACATCTGTAACAACATTCCGGGCATTCTGGAAATTTTGTCAGTATTTAGGGTTAGGGGACGGAGCTGTCTTTTTAGAAACCATTTCTATGTCATACACACAAATTAGCATGTATTAAGTAGTCATCTTTCCGCCCACAAGCACTTGTGTAGAATTCATGGGTTTGGGAAGTAAATTGAAAGCAGACCGTGGATGTTAACAATATGGTTAGATACAGGAGTTTTACGCTAGTCAAACACTAAACAAACAAGCCCCCTTTTTAGGTTTGTTTCAGAGGACTGCAGGAATGCAACCTCAGAATATGTATTCTTAGGGCAATAGAGGTACTGCCTTGTAGCTGGGAATTACAGAGTTCTGTGATACAGGAGCAGCAAAGTAACTTGTTTTCCAAATTTGTACAAAAACTGTAATCAAATAAGTGACAAAAACCTACTTGCTTCCTCAGCATACCACTTGTCACTTTCCTTCAACAGTAAAACCTGCTTTTTCATTGCTGCAGCTCCACAGCCAATACAGCTAGGAGGAGAATCAGAGAAATTTAGGATCACGCACCATCAACACAAGTGGATATTGTGGCACCGCACTTTAGTCTGTCAGTCATTTTACTTATTGTGTAAGAAGCAAAGCAGTAGGCAAGGATAAGTGACTCAGTACTTTTTAGAACAAATGATTTGTAAAGAAAAGGAGTACTATCTGTAGCCTTGGTCATTTGAATGAAGGCAAGCAGTTTAACAATTTTATACCCAGTCTTTAAAAAAAAGAATTTTTAAAGACATTATTTTTATTTACACAGTCTAATTTTTTGGTGTTAGACATCACTTCTTTTCACAGTAGCAAACTGTAACTACACCCAAATCCTTTTAGTAATTCACAGTTCCTGACTGCAGTTGAAGGCTGGAACCGTGCTAGCTCCTGTGGCCTGTATTCCCAAGGATGAGGCTCCAGCTGAAGCTTAATCTAATATTTGGAAAGTGTGTTGCAGAGTCAACTGCTTGAACCACATGCACCTTCCTACCTCAGTCCAACCATCTAGCAATTTTGTGTGCGTTTGCTGGAGTGCTTTGTTCCTAAAAACTTGGCAGCGAGCATCTTAGCCATAGGAGAGAAGTCGACTTTTTCTCATCAAGGGAACAATTCTTCCATCCGTGAGTGTGCGTTATGTGTCAGACTTTCAAAAGAAGTCGCCGCTTTAGGAACTAAAACAAGTGACCAGCGCATGCTCAAGAAGTCAGCACCTTTTAAAGCAATCAGATTATCAAAGGGTAGAGCTGCATCTTAAAAATCTGGTCTTTAAAAGTACTTAAATGGATGCTGACTTCTTAAAAATCTCTTCCAGTTAGAGGTGCTATGCACATAAAATTCTGGCATTCTTCTTTACTGAAAATCTACCACTGCAGCACCATGCTGGACCATGTGGATACACAGAAAACCTTTATTTTGGACCTAATCCAAATCCATGCAGAAGAAGGGAAAAACGGTAAGCACCCATTTGAAGAATTACCTGTACTGCACAGATGTCTGCATAGTTCTTACAGTAATTTATTGAATTTAATATAACAGGTGAACTGGTGCTACTTGCTGTAATAAAGGTTTAAGAGGGATTATTCTAGGAGATATCTGCTAGTTTATTCATGGATTTTAATGGGGGCTGGTCTGGGCCTACTACAAGCATTACCTGAAAGCTTTACCTGATGCAAGCGTTACTTAAAATCTACAGAAAGATTGTTGGTTTTGCTGCGACTATGACCAGCCAACTACAAAGTATATGGAGACAAAAAAAAAAGAAAGAAATAAAGGTTCTTTAATAAATAAGAACAATAAATCAGCAAGGAACCTCTTGTGATCTTTATACTCATATGAAATTCAATTCATGTTATAATAGTCTGCGTATCACAGACTATTTAAAATGTGTAACTTAAGTCTAGAAATAGGGAAATAGTTTGGCATTTCGAAAAATATAAAACCAGCATGGGCTTTTTTTTTTTTCTTCAGAATTAAGCTCTGTCTTCTTTTTTGGGCAGACAGGTTTGAAAGGACTTGAAATGTTGTAGAGAAACTTTAAAATAGTAGTTAACCATCAAAACAACCCTGAACAGTTCCTGCACTGCCCTTAGCTCTACCCACACTGATACCAATGGATATGTAAGCAACTATCCTATGATATTTCAGCATTGAATTAACCCTCATACCAGGGCAGAAACACTCATTTTGAATAAAATTCAGGTACTGATAGCAAAATGAAAGACCAAATTCTGTACTGTACATCACTGTCAAGAGCCTGATGCTAAACAAGAGAAATTGATACTGTTCATTCATGAAATGAGTTTGTCGTAGTTGGCCTGAAACCTGATGGGTATGGATATACATGACTGGATTATAAAAATGAATGTTGTAACCTCCTTAGGAAAAATGTAGAACAGGTAAGCAGAAGTAAGAAGGTAATCAAACAACTGAATTTTAGGCACTTCCTTAGATACTTATTTTATGAATGACGTGGTCTCTCCAGGTTTCTTAAATTGTTAGATGAGACAGGAGATTCGCATTGATGCTTTGAATCCCCGTAGTGTGTTTCAATTGAGCATAGGGAATGAGACAAACTAGCCTTCAGAATTGAAGACTTATTTTGGCTAATAAGTGCTATAACTACCCCACTGAGTAGAAGAATGGCATCATCTGTTTCCAAGTCATGACAAATTGCAAACAAACACGAATGCATGAATGTCCTAGTGGAGGAACAGGGGGTGTCCACTGCAGAATATCGGATCATATCATTTGGCAGTACCCTATCTGTAGCAATGGAGGGAGAAAGATTGTGTTAAAATGAGGACGTTCAACCCAAGCTTGATAAAATGGGATTTAACATTGCCATTTCTAAAAAATGAATAGGATTTAAAGGGAGGATTACTCTTATCAGTAATAATTTCCTAACTCAGAGACTTGCATCCACCATAAGATGGAATTAGGGGGCAGAGTCATATAAGGAAAAGGTGATCACAGAATTAAAAATTACAAAGATAAAGCAGAATGATTCGATTATAGCACGTGATGAATAAACAGTTTTCAATTCTAGAGCAACAAAAGAGGACAATAAGCAGCAGTTACAAAAGCTACAGATTTTAAAATAAATAGGCAGAGATAATTGATATTCAAGAGTCTTAAAAGAGTGGGATGAGGTTTTTGCTTTAGCATTAATATAGATTTCCAATAAATCTGGGAAAACAAAGGAAGTTCCAAAAGAATGGAAGAATGCAAAAGCTCTAACTGTATTTCTAAGTGGTAAACAGGACAGCCTGGATAGGCTTGTCAATCTGGTATCAGTCCCAAACAATGCATGAAATACATGCTAACATGATACATGGGAAAAAGGAATGCAAAATGTGCAGAGGATATTAACTGGGAGGGGCTGAGGGTGAGACAAAGGGCCTGTGTTGGAAAAAACCCAGCTCTTCTGAAAACCCACAGGGATCACGACAGATAATCAACCGAACAAAATCCTTGCTCAGGCCTCAGTGCAAGGATGTGATCAGAAGAAATGTATGTCAGCAGTTGTAGCGAGATGGTTAAAACCTGGAAAAGGCTAATGGAAGAGTAACAAGAATTCAAACAGATTTAAAAACATGTATCACAACATCTACAAACCAATATGTTTTGATCATAGAGGGGTCATCACTGTAGCAGACAACATATAACAGATTCCAAAGGATGACATCTGCAGTGAGACAAATTCAGACTAGAGCGCAGAGGAACATTAACAGTAAGACTCCTGGACAGTAAGAGGATTCTGGAAAAATTTCTTACATGCTGTCAGGGGTTCCCCATCACAATAAATTTTTAAAGCAAGTGTGGATGTTTTCCTATGAATATACTACCATTAAAATAAAAATTCATTCAGGAAAATTTCGTAGCCTGGGTGGTGCAGGTGTTAAGGCTCCATGATCACAATTGCTAGGTCTGCCCTTCCAATCTATGAGCAGTGTTGAAGTTAGAATTGTCATCACCAGGTACTTAACACACCATGAAGGTAAATGGGACCATCCATACCGTTCCTTACAGCTGCTCTTTAGGCAGTTTAAAAATTCAGGAACACTGCTGTACTGGATTGCACGTGGGAAGATGTATTCATAAACAGAAAGGAAATATTACTAAAGGAATTGTGTTATAATTATTAATATTTAAGATTTCTATTTCAATAGCAGTTAACACTTGAAAGTTGAGGACTCTCTTGTACCATGCACTGTAAAAAATCCATTTCAGTTAGTTTACAATGGATCTTGCAGCACAATTAGAAGACAACAGTAATTTGTAGCCAGGGAACAGACATAGCCATAGCTGTTGAGGGTACGCATCCTATTACTCTGAAACATTGTTCCACTAATTCATGTGGCATGCATCACTTTATTACAGCACAGAAAAATTCTGGGTTCAAAGCTTAGCTGGATTCTGTCTTGTAATTATTCTTGATCTTTATTAATGTGCTGAAGCGAGTGTGAAAACACAAGTATGAAAGTACTGACAGCACATTTGCAAGTATTTTCTGTTTTGTTTTGTTAAACAATAGTCTAAGATGTAAAATTTACAGTGTTTGGTAGTCCACAAAATATCTGTGTAGCAGTAGTACTGTTGTTTTTGTGTTTAACTTCGCTGAAACATCGCACATGAGAGGCAAATTTTACAATGAAACAGAGGATCTAGCCTCTCTGGTAAAGCAAGGGATGTTCCTCACAAACTAAAACTACGAGTATTAAAGAACTCTAAGTTTCTTTTGTGTTTGTTTGTTTGTTTCTCTCTTAGCAATTTTGAGTGAAGACTTGAGTACTGGGTGCAAAAATCTCTTCTGTTTGAACTAGCCTGAGCAATCTCTGTGTTCGTCGTTTTCTTAATTGCTTTTCACCATCTTGTCCAAGGAACACTTTGCAAGGCATAGCTGCATGGGCTATGATGTAATGAGATCTTGTTAGCTAAGCAAGACCAGACCTCAAGCTTAAGCAAAATAAATTCAGATAGACTCTCTGCCCCTTGACCCAGCTGTTTTGCAGTCTTTGAACAGTAAAGAAACTTGGAATCCGGTCACAGATGCCAGTGTAAAAATTCCCCTGGCTGAAGGGAACTGTCAAATGGTGTAAAACTAGAGGAGCTGGTTCCCACTGCTTTCTGTCTTGTCCAAAAAAGCATGTTAAGCAAAAGAAAGGTTGGGAAATTCAGAGGGAAGATGAACTGTATCTTTATCGTGATGATTTCTGGCCGGCATATGGTCCCTTAGGGACCAAAGCCAGCTTCATAAATTAGAACCATATAGAGTTCACAAACTTATTTTATGTTGTAACTTCAGCTGAGGAGCAAAGCAAGACAGGACAAGGCAGGCTGAGAAAGAAGAAGCTGTAACTAGTTCTGACAGACCCTCCAACATTTCCTCTGAGCACATTTTTGCAGAGGAGCAAGTATGTCCTTCTATAGAGCTTTTTGCAAAACCAGCATTGTTTGTCCCCCAAACTACAATAAGAAATATATTTACATATATACAATATGTATATATGCAATATACATATATACAAATATACACAATAATACATATATATAATAAGTAATACATCTGAATAGCACCAAGGAAAATAAGGAGTACAAAATAGAAGTAAAGCAGCACGGATCATGTATGTGGTGTTTCTAGTAAGAAGTACAATTAACCTATCGTATTCTAACCACTGAAGATTTCTCTCTCTTCTCATTATTTAATGCTTTTACTAACAAATGTTATTTGAGAGTAGTTGGAGGGATAGTGAGTCAGTGAAATCTTGAGTTTATCTACAGTCTGCTTACTATAAAGATGGGACTGGCTATACCTACTCAGTATACCTGTAAAAACTGTCATTCTATGTAGGACCTGCTTAAATAGCATCTTTGGCTAAATACTTTTCTTTCGACCAAACTTTATAGCTTAGGAGGGGTTTTTTTTAACAGAACTGTAAATTTTAGAGTTACTTTTCAATTAAAACTCATGATATTATTAATTTCTTTGGCTAAGAGGTGAGAAAGGATGTTCTAACCAATAGCTGGGATTCAGAAGGACTGGTGTTTCCCCTGGCGCTGATGTTAATGTAGTCTACTTTGTAAAAAAGATAGTTTGAGGAAATTTAATCGGAACTTTTAGGATTGCAAAGATAATTTCAAACTATTTAACCCCATCTCTTTATATGTTCTCATAATACGTGTATTAATACAGTATCAGTGACAGGTTAATGTAGAACAAAGGAACACCAATTCATCTTTACACAAGTTCTTGAACTGTGGAGTTCAATACCAAAAGATGGTATTAAGTACCTTTATTTTGAAAGGTCTGGATAGTTTCTGATCAATAGCAACTTCGAGATTTAGAACTGGTGGAAGAAAGGTGATCAGCTTCCTTACTCATCTCTGTAGGATTCAGAAATGCATCTTACCAAGTTGTGGCTGAGAATTATACCATTCACATGGCAATGTGCTTTGGAAGAGTCTTCCTCCATCAGCTGAACCTTAAGGCACTGACCATTGCCCCGGGTGGATCGCCAGAGCTGGTCCATCAGTGCCCACGTTTGAAAACGAAACAGCGACTGGAGGCACCATCCATGCAGAGGGTCATCACCAACACCGAGTAATCAAATCACTTGCAAACAGTACCAAGATTACTACGGCAAACATATTTGACATAACTAAAAATCTAAGAGCTAGCATTTCAGCCTGTAATTAGAGAGTGGATCCTCAGTTCTGGAAAGCAATGCTTCTCAAAAAGAGTTGCAGATCAGAGTTCATAGTCATCTGGGTATAATTTCCCAATGTGACACAATGCACAAAATGTCTAATATGAGCTTAATAAATAGGCATCAGAGGAATAATGAATGAAGATAGGTGTCGAGAGTTATTACACTGTTGTTGTATTTAGCGCTGATGAAATCATGACTGGAATATTTTGTCCAGTTCTGGGGTCCATGGTTCAGGAATATTGTTGAAGAAGTTCAGAGAAGAGTCACAAGCGTGACTTGGGGACTGTTAATCACGCTTCAGGGTAAAAGACTCAAAGAGCTCCATCTGCTTAGTTTATCAGTTGAGAACACTAAAGATTGATTTGGACCTAACCTCTAAGCTGTTACCTTGGGGAATTATACAGGTTTGATTAGGGACTCTTAAATCTAGCAAAGACATGAAATTAGCAATAATGTAAGGAAGTAAAAAAGTAGGAAACATGGACAAATTCATGCTAGAAATCAGGTTGCATATTTTTGCCAGCTTCCTAGGGTTTGTGGCAGATTCCTTTTCAATAGCAATTTTGAAATGTTTTTCTAAAAGATAGTTTGTAGCTCAAACAAGAATTAATGTAGGCAGCTCTAACAGCTTGCTCTATGTAATAGTACTTCTGGTTTTATCTTCTGCAAAACTATGAAAAGACCAGGCTGAAATACTGATCTTTGGGACCTTGCAGCCATCAAAACAGAGGCCTCCAAATATATCAGTACAAAACCTATGAGTCTAAGGAATGAAAAGAGTCCTTCCTGGTAGCATCTCTTTCTCTGAACAAGGCTTTTAGGAGATACTGTGATACTTTTTTTTTAAAAAAAAAGACCTCCAGAGAAACTATAGGTATACCATTGAAAGTTGTTTTACAAACATTAAACTAGTTTGTTAAATGTATACTAGTGTATAATGTACAAATAACTGTATAAGTAAAACTTGGCACTTTCATATTGCTTTCCAGCAAAAAGAATCTCATAGACAACAGTTAGTGAGTCGAGTCACCCAGAAATCCTGTGAAGTTAGTAACTGTTATTACTCGCATTATACAGAGGACAAACTGAGAGATAGAGAGTGCCCAAGATCAGAGCGGAATTCTGGGACTTGTCTCGAAATGAAACAAAAGCCTTCTAAGAGCTGTTCCTATGCTTTAACCAACTTTTTTTTTTTTTTTTTTTTAACCAGGCAAGCTGTAAAGATCCTGGCAGGTGACATTCCTGTTCTTGTGTTGATATTGATCCAATCCTGCGTCCAGTGCCAAAAGACACCCTGATGCTGAAAGTGCCATCTCTTTCCAATGACATAGAAAGTAAAGTCCTGAGCACTTACCCTGTGACTTATTCTCATTGCACTCGTATAAGGAAGAGGTGATATTGATTTTGGTGCCTTGTCAAAATTCCAGCTTGGGTAATTAGCTTATTCTTACCTAAACTCCTCGAATTCCAGTATTGATGATACTTTTCATATGCCTCCCTGCAGAAAAGAATACCTGTACTATTACAACAGAAAAGTTTGCAGTATGAAATGAACCAAACCGAAGAGCAGTATGACATGGCTGCCACTTTACAAAATTTTTGTAAAGGACTCTGCAGGAAAACCAATTAGTGGTGCACCACTGCTTTTAAAAGGGTATAAATAAAAATAAATTTTAAAATTAAATTCTAATGCAAGACTGTCCTATGCCCCAAATCTAAAATATCAGGGGTTTATCCCTGTTTTTAGAAAATTTAGGAATTGCCTTCATGATAGCAAATGTCCATTCTTATAGGCATGTTATGGGTGGAAGACATGATGCAAATTCAAGGATAAATGGTGAAAATGACACATATTAAGCAACAATCGGCTTACTGCACTTACAGCAACAACAAAAAAATGGACTAGCAAGAAAAAACCCAAGTCCCATCTGTTACTAGCATTGAACAAAATCAACATAAAATGAACCAACATTATTTTGGTCTTTGATCTCTTGGATGCTTTATGACAGAGGTCATAAATCACATAATTATTATCTGATATCAAGACAGCTTGAATTAACCTCTTACATTCCTAAGGCAATGAAAGCCCTCATCGCAAGTTAAAACCTGCTTGTGTGGAATAAGTAACCTTACTGAGGGAAACAAATCCCTTTCCTCCCATTTTAATCTGATCTAGTCTTCGGAAAACTTTTTAGTGGTTCAGAGGTGGAAAATATCATACTGAAATTCATTGGATCACAGACGTTTCCTGTTTGTTTCTGGAAGCTGTGGTTATGATTTGTAAATCACATCATCACTTGGGTTCTGGCTTCTTTTAATTGTAGACTTCTTCCTTTTGTTCCTCTTCGTTAGTGGACGTCAGCTCAAGATGCCTCTATGTTTTGGCTGCTGAGATCCAGGAAAATTTGGAAGGCCTTTAGTTCTGACATTTCATTCCTGCCATTGATATGAAACAGTCTACATTTGATGAGCTTCAGAAAACACAGCAGAGAGTAGAACACACTGGATTTTCTTTTTCCCACAGGCAGTATTGAATAAGACTGGGCTTTGTTTTTTTACCTCCTTGAATAGAAAATTTCCAGGAATACCAGTGCTTCTTTTTCTTTTAAACATTTTTAAAATTTTTACTGTAAATTGGCCAGCAGGAATGATGGGCACATCATGATTAAAACACCTTATTTTTATGTATACAGCAGACAATCATTTGCAGCAGGCACCATACATATATATTGTGAAAAACAGGCACATAATAGAAGTTCTTTCACAAAAGGAATGTACTTTTCCAAAAGAGTGATGTACCTGAAACACTGTGTAACTAAAATATAGCAGCTAGACTAAGAACATCAGAATCAGGTCACACAGAACCATGACCAATAATTCAGCGTTTCGAGTACAAGGACAAGAAAAGAAGACAATGCATAAGCTCCATAATGAAAAACATAACAGAATAAACAGAGAAGATTCTTTTACTGGCAACACTTGGAGCTGAAAGGCAGCCGAAAGGGAGATGAGCCGAATTTTGTGCACATCGTCACAGGAAGGGCACCAGACTAGGTAGTCCAGAGAATGATCTGTGCTTGAAAAACAGTTATGTACTGCTTCTGCCCCCACCAGACGGCAGGTCCTGTTTTCAGGCAGCCCCTGCACTGGTTTCCCCACTGCTGAAATGAAAAGCTCACAATAAACACAAATTCAAGAATCAGGTGGTTTTTCTAGTAGCCTGCCACTTTCACTCTGATCAGTGTCTTTATGAAAGATTTAACCACTGTTATTACCAAATGTGGCCAACCACTTCTTTGCTCCACTCCACTTCTTGCTGCACTTTTCACTACGCCTTAGTGGTGCAGCATTATTATTTCTCTGCTTAAATTTTGGACTTACAATAATAAAGGTGACTGTTCAAATTTCTGCATACTTGGCCAGAATTATATACAGATCCTGTATTAGATACTCCCATCATGAAAACAGTTGGCCCTATGGGCTTGTGTCCAGCTGGATGCTACGAACCAGCCCCAGAGCTCAAGCTAGCATGTGAGCTGTGCAGGGTGAGCTCCCACAGAAACCAGAGCCTTGAGCTAACACGGCAGCGCTGGTGTAACCAGAAGCTGAGGTGCTGTGCGGTCAGGGCCACACTGAAAGAACCCTTCTCTTTTCTGCAAATACTGTATTTGTCATTGACTTGGCCTTTGCCAGGGATTTATAAGACCCGAGGAAGGCTCCTTTTGCTCTTTTGTCCTGCATGTATATGTGCAAAAGATAGGGACAGACCTATCCGATTCACAAAACATCCAGGCTACAAGGCACTGAGTGGGAATAATACACCTCATAACTTGTCTAGTGTATGTGCAAATAAAGACTTTATGGAAGTCAGCGAGCACAGTTCACCATTTTGGTAAATGAGGCAGCAAAAAGTTGGGAGATTTTCCGTGATATTGAAAACTTAGTTCCACTGATTTAGACAGATAATTCTGTCACTGGGATTGTCATCGCTATTTCATGACTCAGTGTTCCTTCCTTGTAACAAAGGAAGGGAAAGGCAACGTACAGTATGGCATAGGATCAGGCATCAATCTCATACAGAGCTATGAAATTATGAATGAAATTACATAATTGAATATATATATATTTCATTATATAATTAAATTATGTAAAGACAAGCTATGCAAATTATGCTATATTATGTAGGTTATTATAACCAGCACTTAAGCGGACTCACAGAAAGAGTGACATTCTTTAGCAGGAATGGAAAAAAGAAGAGAATCCTGAAAAATCCTACCAGCACTATTGCCTAGACAAGACTTATCTCTCTTTTGAGCTAAGTCCACATTTGACCTATCACTATAAATTAGGGTGAAAACAGGAGAGATACTCTTAAAATCTGCTGTAAAAGACAGGAAAATACGATTTAGGAGTAAAGCCACAGGAGAATGTAGCAATAGCAGTTCTGTCATACATATTAAATGTTCTGATCAGGCTAACTTTTATTGGTGCGACTTCTTCCTGAGTTCCCACAAATCTACAGAGGGGTGTTTGAAAGTTCTTAATTCTGCTATGCAATCTATGATAGGGAAAAAAAAAAGAAAAAAGAAATGTGTAGGAGGTCTGTATTTGAGTCTGTGTAATGGTAGATCTCAATGTGGAGTGTGATGCACAAGAAGCACATGGCTTTATGCCAGATTTATGTTCTCTTGAAATTGGGGTTGACCCAAGCATCAAGTTAAAATGACTTATCCTTTATATAAGTTGCTTTCAGTCTAGCTGTAAGTAAAAATGAGACTAAAGGCAGCATTGTTTTCTGAACAAAACATTTTAGACTGATATATATCTCCTCAATAAACACTTTTTTGTAAGATAAGTTGCAAATATTCAGGAATTTCAGATGACCTCAGGCTCCTCTAAAGAAGATAAACTGGGGTAGGCAGTGTCTTACGATTAGAATAATTACCTGAAACCCCAATGAAAGGTCCATAGAAATCAACAGGGATCTATTGACTTCAGGGAATTTTAGATCAGGCTGTGGAAGAACTTGGGGAGATCACTCCTCCTGCACATCATTCATCTGCTCGGCGACTACAACATACCTATACATTCTGTGACAAGGGAGAGTCCGTCAAGCGACTCCTACAGCATTTTCCCCTTTCATCCAGGAAACTCCTGCATTAGCGATAAGCCTCTCTGCCCTGGCATCCATGTACCAGCCAAGGGGAGGAACCTGTTTGTAAACCAGATGCTTTGACATAGCTGGAACTTGGAAGGGAGGCAGAAGTACTTGGCAAACAAACTTGTAATAAGAGCACTTTGTTTGAAATGTTTATAATTTGTCCTTGAAAAATATGCTGAGAAGATGGGCACTAGACATACTGCTTGACTTTGAAGTTCAAGTTTGAAGGTAGGGATCCTGAATACCTCCCAAGGAACATTTGAGAAAAACAACCTGGTGCTCTGAAAAGAATGTGCTTGAGGAGAGGGGGTAGGGAGAGTCTTAAGACTCACTGTCATGTCATCTGCAGAGAAATGATCAAGGTCCAGAGAAAGGCAGCTTCACTGTAAGCAGCAACATGTTCATATGAAGCCTTCCTAATTTGCTGACAGATCTTTAATAAGAAGCACACAGGTATAACAAATAACCCTTCCAAACCATGTTGATACTTTCAGTTTAGCAACATACTCAAAAATCAGGCAAATACATAAGCACAAAAGGAGTCTCACTGGCTGCCTTACATTTTTTTTTAAATAAGACACATGAAGAAGGAGTTACTTTGCTCAGCTGAGATGTATGTGATGTCTACTGATGATCCACAAAATGCTACTCCCAAGAAAAGAACAGCGACTGGAGCTCCTCCTGGAGACAGACTGATCAAGGAGGAAAAAAAAAAGACCTCAGGAGCTCAAAAGGTCAAGACTAACCTGAAGGTTTCTTCCCTGTGACAGTCTCATTGCTCTGAGGACAGAGAAGAACTGCAGGTGGGAGTGTTGAACGCGGATGGAGGGTAACCTGAACAATTTTCTTAAATCAGGCTCAGCAAATGTATTTACATTCAGAATCTGACTAAATAAAAAGGGGGAAAGGTATGGCACTTTTATGGTTTATATCGTCACGATCAAATAAATTCAGTTCAGTTTAGATCTCAAGCTGGGAGGGGATACCACCACATGAAGGGGAGCTGAGGAAAGGTCAAAACCCTCAGTAATTTTCCAATCATCACCTCCATTTCTTTTCCCTCCCTACTTCCCTTTCCTGCCTTGCTCTCCTCTCATCCTGGAAGCCCTCTCTTTCCTGTAAGACTGTGACAATTAGTGTGAATCAGTGAGGACAGAGAGGCAAGCAGCGTTTGCGTGGAGCTTGTGTAGCCAACGGCCGTCCAGACAGCAGCTACCTCCTGGGCAGGGAAGGTGGTTGGTCGTGCAGGAGGAAGATCAGTCTTTGGGGATGCTGTGAAGTTCTGGAGGCAGGTGGAAGGCAGGGACCTGGAAGGGACAAGGTGATCTGGCTAAGGCTGGCTTGGTGGGCAAAGCGATGAGGGAGTTCAGGGGGCTTCTGCTGGAAGGTCAGTGGCAGGACCTGGGGTAGGGCAAGGTCGAAAGCTGGATTGGGGCAGGTTAGCTGGACCTTGAAGTGAAATTTCAGGGAGGAGAAACAGACTCTTTGTACTCCAGGGATGGTCAGTGTGGCGGGAGGTTGGGGGCCTAAAATCCCATGGAAAAGGTAAAGGGCTAAACTGAAGCGGCTTGGGAACCACTGCCTTAGAGCCTAAGTCAGAAGACAGGCACAATAGAAAGAGCTAAGGAGAATAATACCTAGGGATTAATAGTTGCATAAAAAGCAAAAGAATAATCTTACAAAATTTTGTCTGTGTTCAATTAAGCATGTGAATAGGTTCATTGATACCTAGCGGGAATACACATGAGTAAAGATAAACACACAAGACAGAAACCTGAAATAGGAAATGGTGCATAAAACTGGGAATAATTAATACAGAATAGGAAGGGCTGAGGGAAAAAAGAAGTGGAGAGAGAAAAGAGAAGGACAAATATAAATTTTAAAAGAAGCAAATTAAATACAGAAAAAATGATACTTTATTGATTATTTTCTGTTGATGGTTTAAGTATAGGAAAACGTTTAATACTGACACTGCTTTTAAAGGCTTAACTTAGAATACATTAAAGAAAGCATTTTCGGCTTCCTTGGATTAGTAAGCAGGCAAGATTTGCATTTAAAATAAAAGTCCAGATCGTGCACCCTCTCAGACAGGGTTAAACCAGACCAAAAAAAATGGCAGGGTCAGGGCCAAGGCAGCTGCCTGCATGCCTCTTATGTCGGTCATTGTTTGTTTTGTCTTTTTGGACTTGTAAGCTCTTTGGGCTAGGAACACTCCCCATGGGACCCATCCAACCTCCACTGCCTTCAGTGGGCGCTGGGTGAGGCTTTGTTTGTCCAGCGTTTGGCTCGGAGGAGTCAGGGCCTGACTGAGACTTGTAAGTTATGGCCGTAATACCGGCAAAATACCACATATAGTCACTGAGATATGGCCGTGCTTGACGGTATTTTCTTATATTGGGACTCTGCCCAGCCCTAAAGTTGCACCCACATAGAGCAAGATGGAGTTTTGGGGTCTTAGACACCATTGCGATTGGTGAACGCAGTGTAAAAAAACAGGACAGATGAAAAGGCAGTTTAACAGCAGCCCGCAAAAGCGCGTGTGCTTGTTTTCACGCTAGCTGCGGTGGCGGGAGCTCTGCCGGCACCACTGCCGCAGGGGCAAAGAGCAGCACCGGGAGGAGGAGGAGGGCTCGGGCGACTCCTCCGCTGGACGCAGATGACTTGTGCCAAGCGCGACAAGCGCTGCAAGGGCAGAGGAGAGCCGAGAAGGCGCGGGAGCAACCCCGCAATCCCCGACGCCTCAACCTCGGCCTCGGCGAGCGCTCCATTCCCGCTTGACCCAAGGGGCGGTAAATCCACCTCGGCCACCACACGGCTCTTCCCCTCACTCCCACGCCCGCCTCCCTCGCCGACAGGCCCCCGCTCCGTCCTCTACACCGCGGGCCGGCCCCCGGGCACGGACCCAGCCCGCCCCCCGCCCAGGAGGGAA
>JAVJGG010000005.1:28815692-28866457 GCA_035590195.1 Aviceda cuculoides
AAAAATCCTTGACTTAGTCTAAACACTACTGAGCAACAACTGAAAACATCAGTGTGTTATCAACATTCTTCTCATATTCAACCCAAAACATAACACTATACCAGCTACTAGAAAGAAATTTACTCTATCCCATCCAAAACCAGGACACCCAGGTCAGCTTTAAAGTTACCAGTGGCACTGTAACAACAGGGGGAAGGATTCAAAGTGGCCTGCAAGACCTGAGCCGTTTGAAAATATGAGTGAAGAATTAGGTTTCTAGCCTGCACTGAGATCTGTGATGATGCCACTGATGCTGTCAGTCTCTGACATGGTTAATTCCAAGAAGTCTTGTTGTATTTTTCAACTTGTACTACAGCATTAGGTTATAGTATAGGCTTACCCTTTGAGACAGACAGAGGGGAAATAGGAAAGGTTAAATATTATGAAGGAAAAAGGTGACATTTTGAGTTCATGATCTTTGTCCCATGAAGACTGCATCTTTCCATACATGGAATGCCATAATAGTAAAAGCCTAATGCTAACTGATTAAGTTGATTGAGAAGCCATGGTTTAATTCCATAGCATGGGAAAGTGTCCTGCACAAAGGTTGAAAACCCTTTAAACACTGCAGTGTGTTTCTTCCTCCTGTTTATAGCTGTGTGGTACAGGGTTTGCGTTTCAGGGTTGGCTGCACAAGTTAATTCTGCGAGTTGCTTCTCTCTGTTTGGCTGGATGATGCTAAATGCAGTCTAGCACTAGATGATTTTGTAATCTTATCAGTGGTAAATTCAGTCATACTTACAATGGTGCATTACAAGTTCATCTCTAGTGTACTCACTTCAATGTTTTATAGCATTCCTGGTTCATTTAAGTTGCAACGGCTAATTCTTACCTAGAAAAAGCTGGCATAGTTCTAGGATCTGGCCCACTGAGTTAGCATGGTATAAACCCGGGGCAGAATGTGACATTGCACTTTTATATCTGAAAATATTGTTAAAACATGGCCTTAAAAATATATGCAGGAACAGTTTACAATATAGAAACTATTTACCTGATGAAGTATACGTCCTAATCAGAAATGAATAGCTCCTCATTTGTGCAATGTGATGAATTTGTTGTGCAACATGAGTTCATCGTCTAAAAATAGCTCTGTTTGTGCAGTTTAACAATGCAAAGACATTAGTTTTTAAAGACTATTTTTCTTCTTAGCATGTAGAGCCACATAAAAATAGGGAATGCAATATTTGAAATGTATCGTTGAAATTATAACATCTAATACTCTCAGATGGAGAACAGGCCAACATAGTTCACACACCATAGCATCTATTAATAGGCCTGATTCCCTTTTGCAATGTCAACTGTAACATTAACCCTTGTTTTAAATCACAGTGTCTCAAATATCAGCTGCTACTAGTTGTACAGTTCTCTTTCAGTTTATATCAGAGAGCCCAATGGAGTCTTTTGAAGGACCTAGTCGGGTTAGCAGGGCTAACTTATTAGAAGTCTCCACTGTAAATGATTTCTCTTTAGAGGACGAAGATGTTAAACCTGACATTAAACACCGTTTCTCTCCACTTCCCCGAAGGCGGAATTCTGTTTCTTCAGAGGAAGAGGAGGCAGATACCCCCACCACCATCGCAAGAAAAGTTTCATTTGCTGATGCATTTGGGTTTGATCTTGTGTCTGTTAAAGAGTTCGATACCTGGGAAGTTCCAAATACAGGGCAAAACAATGACATAGAAGATGAAGTTTTCCCTCAGGAGGAATATTTTTTCTCTCAACTGTTTACGTTACCTGCTTCGCAAGAAGAACTTTTGCAAAAAGTGCGAGAGCAGAAAGTACTGTTGGAGTCAGTCGTGTTCCTGCCTGGGGTTACCTGTATGAACGGCATTATACGAGTCCTCAATGTATCCTTTGAAAAACTGGTCTATGTTCGAATGACACTGAATAACTGGCTCAGTTATTATGATATCCTCGCAGAGTTCATGCCTAATTCTTGTGGTAGTGAAACCGACCAGTTCTGCTTTAAGATTTCTTTGGTGCCTCCTTACCAGCAAGATGGAGCTAAGGTGGAGTTCTGTATACGCTACGAGACGTCGGTTGGTACCTTCTGGGCAAACAACGACGACAAAAATTACACACTGGTTTGTCACAAGAAAGAAATTGCGCCCAAGGTGGATAATAAACCACACAAAGAGGTTACTGACAGACATCTTAAAGGCTGCTTAAAGACAACACAAAGCAGGTGAGGGTATACTTTAACTTTTGGTAATTTACAATATAGCTGGCTAATTCTAACTTTCTGAGTGTGCCTGCTGGAGCTGAGACTGCCCATGCTGTTTTCTTCTGTTGGGTTTTTTTTTTAATGGTAAATTAGACCAAGACTTGTTTTCAGTAAAGCTCTTGTATATATCAGCCAGTAGTTTTATGCAGACAGATAGGTTGGGATCATAGTTTTAATATATGGCATGCATGCCACTCATTTGAAAAGTAGTGTGAGGGTCTATAAGTTATGGGCTGTGTACCGATTTTGATCTCTGTAGGACATAAATCGAGCTGACATCAGTGAGAGCTTTGCTCCAGACTGAAGTAGTGTACAGTTCAAATACTTTACATCCACTTCCTTGGTAAAGTCAACAAAAATCTAAAAGCAAAAAAAATCCTGGGTTTTCACATGATTTATTTCATGGTTCATTCTCTACATGCAATTATTAAAACAGAAATGGTACTGGTGGTTCAGGAAGCTGATAACTCGGGGAAGGATCCTATTGCAATTAGAATAGCCGGTACAAACTATTCTGCAAGTAGTTGGGCTATTCTGCAAGTTGTGTATTAGGATAATAATTTATTTTTCCTGCCACTGGTTGATGTTTCTGTTTCACAAACGGTGAGATGAATAATGATTTATAAGGCAGAATTGGTAATATATTAAAGAAAAAACATATATAGAATTTCTCTCATATATATTATTCTAATTAAATGTAGGCAAGTACTATGTTAATTATAGAGTAAGGTTGCAGTGGTTAACTTATAACTTAACGCCACATAAAGAGAAACACTCAGGAATAGCAATTTTTGGCTTCCTACTCTGTTTTTAACTCCTTTCTGCAAGCAAAACAATGTTGCTAGTGAAAATCTAATTCTCAGTTTTTTTCTCACCAAATCTGCTATAAATCAGTTGGAGTTCTGCAGAACTGAACCCATATTTTACCTGCAGCATCCTCTGCAATACTTTGATCCCAGAACTGAATTCATGTTGAGTTTTTAGTTCCTATACTCTTTCCAAGTCAGGCAGTGCTGTTTGATTTCCTTGGGGCTCTTCCACTGGGCTGAACTGGTGGGGAAGGGCGAAAAAAACCGCAGCAGTGGTGGGAGCTTAAGGAGAAGGCAGACAGCCAGGGCTTCCCCTGTGCAGAACCTCCCTTCCCAAAACCCAGACTCGCCGCGCTGAGAGCCTCTGCCAGCCCTAGCTGCACGTCAGCCCTGCGAGGAGAGATGCGCAGTACGTCTCGGTGCCGGCATCAACACCGTGGTGTAAGAGCAGCCCCGGGGCTAACCCGGGGCCCGAGTCATAGCCAGTCCACAACAGTCGACTGGTCAGTGTCCCTTGGGCCAGCTCTGGGGCCACCACGGTGATGCTTCCACGGAGGAACCTCCCGGTACGTCACAGCAGAGGGAACGATGACTTTACCTGCCGTGTGCTCAGAGCCTGACATTTGTGCCTGGTTCTGTACGTCGTTTTTGTCCTTCAGGAAAAGCCACATGACCCATTCTGGGTGAATAAGATAGCCTGAGAGAAGGGCCGTGATATCAAATACCACAGGCGTATGCAGGCAGTGTGACTTCAGCTTGAGTTCAGGTAGCCCACATGGAGCAGATGATGGACACGGAGAGCTGAGTCTTAATTTAGTGAGCCCTGGGCTTCCAGATGCTTTCGGGACTGGCCTGCAAATTTAGATACGATTGGGTAGCTGAGGTTGAACGGCTCCTAAGAGTTTAATTCCCGGAATTCTCCTGTGACATCCCTAGTGCTAGCGTAAGTTGTAGAAGCATTTCTTCTGAGGGATCCTCTTTTACATGTATGTGCTAAATGTATTATGTGTAAGTCAGACAGAGAGGTATTTTAGGAAATGGGAAAGGAGATAACATGTCTACTCCTTAAGATAAAATTATCTTGTCTCTAATCAGAGTGTAAAGTTGTCGCCCTCCATATCAGGCTGCAGAGGAATGTATAAACGTGTGTGTTTGTGTGTATACATACATATGTATACATATATACATTTGCATATTTGTTCATATATACACATATACGCATGTATATTTGTCATATTAAAACCAAAGTGGTCAGATTCTTGTTTACAATAAGATCTGTTACACATTTTTGGCAAATAGTTAACTAACGTGCACTTTCAAGACCCTCCTCAGTGGCAGAAGGATGTAAAGAGACCTTACAGTAAATGCAAAAATGAGCTGAAAGTATTTTTGGAATATGGTTTCAGCGGTCACCAAGGCTTCTGAAAGACAGTTCTGGCAGATTGTAATCCAGGACCAATTTTATGCTACAGGGACTTCATTGACTTCACAGGAGTTACAGCTTTCACCAGTGTAAATGAGGTCAGCATCAGGGCCTTTTGTTTCAAAAGAGCCAAGATGCCAACCTCCATTGCTCACTGGTTTTTCAAAGTGTCTTTGTACATGTTGCCCCTTTGAGTGAGGAGGAACACCCTGCAGACATCTGCAAAAGTACCTCATTATTCTCCTTCAGACCCTCATTAAAACTCCTTTGCTTTGATGTCTAGAAAAAAGCGCAAGAAAAACAAACCCCCCAAAACTGGCAAAGTGAAGCTGCTGATGTGCTATGACTACTTCATATCACGCCGAACCCTGCTGCCTGTTTCCCAGCCCTCCTCCACCAGCCCGGCTCTCACCTCTTGTTTTATGTTCAGATGATAAACTCTGCAGCATTTATATGTGCTGTGCTGGATGTTTATAGAACCTTCAGCAAAGAGGGGGTCCTGGACCGTAACTAGCTTGTCTTAGGAGCTGCACCAATGCAAACAGATATACACAGAAGTAGTAACAATTTTACCTATGGTTCACACAATAAATACGCAGGTAAGGAATATTGCTATCCATGCCCACGAGCTGGACATCTTAAAGAATTCTTTATAGCAATCTGAATAGAAGGATATTTTAACAGGACGCTTATTTAGGCCCCTATTTCAAATTTAGAAAGCCGTTATAACTTCTTTTTAAAAAATCTTGGCTCAGAGATATGTATACTTTCTCCTAAAATGTGCAATTTACCTCTTCAGTTAAAAAAACGGGACTGTTAAAGAATTATGTTTTTTTAAGCAGAGAGTCTGATCCACTCTAGGGCATACTTGTGTGGCTCATTAAATGTCATTAGTGAGGATTAGTTGCGTTAGTTAAGTGAAAGGAATAATATGCACTTTCAGAGGAAGTTACTGAGGAAACACAATATCGCTGTATTATGTTACCCTTAAGAATATGAGCCAAGACAAAGTTGTGTGAATGAGGGCAATGGGGTAGCTTCTGACACCGTTATTAAGAAATAAAATAAAAATGGACTTAACACTCAAAAGTCACTCAAAACGATAGTGAAAAGCAAAACTGCATGGAATCATTAATGCTGAAAAGTGTCTAGATTTGAATATTCAGAACCATATGACTTAAAATCCTGCCTGTTCATTCCATGTTTCATCTGCTTCTGCTCCTATGTCTAGGCATGTACAAATAGTCTTCTCTTAAAGTTTCACAAAGTATGTGCTTCTAACTATATTTTTCCAAGCTAAAATTCTTTCCAACATAAATTTTAACTATTTTTGTGTTTTTAAAAAATCTTGAAAGGATTCATAAGCACAAAATATAGTTGGAAAAAATTATATTTGAATTAATTTATGTTTTAGTCTATCTGAAAGTGTGCATTTAACTTGTACATACTCATGAATATACTTTGGGGAAAAAAATTGACTCCTAAAATTTTAAGGCTGTCACTAGAAAAGAGAGAGCTTCTGCGAGTAAACAGCCCTGATTTCTATCATACATATACATATATCTAAACATTCAGAAAATTGTAAATTAATTGTATCGGTTCCACTCTTTTTTTTGTTTGATTCTCGTGCTTTTGGGACATGGATAATGATTCTGAACACAAATTTCTCCTGGTCCTCAGGTTTGGACCATATTATTTTGTTGTGGACCCCAGGCTCCTGCATCGGTCTGCTCAGACGGGGGCTGGTTGTGTGTTGCATGAGGCAAACTCCTGTAGATCATGTTGCATGGCCCAGCGATAACGACTTGCAAACCATTTCCCCTGTCACTGGTGAGGCTGCACCCCATTTCTGTGCTTGGTCCTGGTTTGCCTTCTGTCAAGAGAGCAGCAGGAGCAAGAGCACAATGAAGATGGCTGATAAGCATGAGAATTGTTTTACAAAAGGGTAAAATGTGTATTTGGATTCCTGTCCTCTGACAAGAAAGGGGGAGGCTAGTATTTTTATCATAACTTAGAGTTGTCCTCCTCTTAGCTCTCTGAGCCCACAAGTGTATCACTGAACTAATGTTGGTCCTATGCTTTTTTTTTGTAATTACCAGACTCTACCTTTCTTTGAATGGTAGTGCATCGATTCACTTCCCTCTGTGATGCCACTTTAAAACAGAACACAAAATAGGGTGATGCCTCGTACAATACCTCGTACAATAGGTACGGTGTGCGATGAGAAGGAAGAGATTAAAACCCCCAGGTCTGTGGGCCGCCAATGCCAACTTCAGCAGCATAAATACCGAATGGTCTTAAAGCAACTGCTACTGAGAAAATTTCTTCTGTGCCTAAGTATTCTCCTGTCTTCAGCTGCTGCCTCATCCCCTTTCTGATGGAAGGCAAAGGAAGTAAGTTGCTGAAGATCCAGCCTGGCAGGACTGCAGTGTGCTCACTCCATCCTCCCCAGGCAGACGGCAGCCCAGTGCCTAGGTTGCCCCGAGAAATGCAGTTCTGCATCAGCTCCTCTCGGCCTTTCCCACAAACCCATGATGTGATTAAAAAAAATCAAAGGCTTTTGCGGAAGACATTTGGAAATAGCTTCGCATGTACTTTGCTGTGAGGAACAACTGTATTATTCCCAGCTGGTCCATTTAAAATATGGCATTTAAATTACGTTCCCTTTTAATCCTTGTTCTTTTGATTATTGTGCATCATCATCGGAAAGGGAAAAGGAGAGCAGAAAAGGTGTGAAAACACACGTCTTCTTTGTGTACTGCTATTTAATCTCAAGGTTGTTTCTGGCATCTCAAGTCACAAGTTACACCTTGATCAGCATACAGATATGGGATTTGACTAAAGTTTATTACTATTATTAGGAAGTGACTGCAGTCACTGTTTTTACCAGGAGAGCAGCTGTTGGAGAAACTATCCATTCACAGGGAGCCAGCTAAAAGCAGCACGCCTCTGCTGTTCAATCCGACCTAGTATTCCCAGCCCTTCTCTTGCCTCCTGGTCATTGGCAAGTCTTTGCCAGTTGTATTGGTAGGTAGCACTGGCATCAAAATAAGACTTCTCCAGGTACTTAAAGACCGTGATTAATGGGGACACAGGATAATTATTTAAGGTGATCTAAAATACATTATTCAGACAAGTGGGGTAAAAGCAAGTTGCGGAACGGAGGCTGAGTTTTAGGAATGCTTCTTAATTGTGACTCTAGAGTTCTCTTTTAAGGAAATTGCTGCAGCCTTACTCTCCAAAGTCATTTAAAATAAGCTAAGATAAACCACTTGAAAAATATTCTATGGGGAACAATCCTACTTGGCCAGGAACTATGCTTAATGGTCTTTTTTCTTTCTGTCTAATCATAGTATTTCAAAATCCGGGCACACTTACTATTTGAACTATGAAATATATTAAAGACCATAAAGATAGATATCTAAGTCAATGGCATAAGGCTTTGAATGCTATCAGGGAAATGCTGAAGAAACAAGTGGAAGTTATGGATGAGAATGGCATGCACAGAGCAAATAGACACCTGCTAACCATACTTGTGGTCTCCTAATTGGAGAGTACCTGAAGACTGAAAAACTGTCTCACTTTTGCTTTTGGTGACTGTGAACTGTGCTGCTCATGTCCCATCCATTTATTGCACTGGAAATATTAAAAGAAGCTTCTAAACTTTTAAGTGACAACTTATGAAAATAGCACGTTGCTCTACTGGCAATCTTAGCATAGTATTTACTCCAGATCTTACTAGTGTCAGTGGTTTTTCATTCACTTCCATGATCTACTTTAGAAACTGCTCTCACCAACGTTACAGAACAGAAATCTGTGCTCTAATGTATGGGAAATATTGGTTGCTATAAAGCTTTTTCACTCGTTTGCAAAAAACAATATAAAACTGATGCTCTGTAATCTGAGTATCATTTCTCAACCATATGATAAGTAAGTACAGGTAATTATACATGCATTGCTTGGCTTTACACTTGTAAGATTTTTTTTGCTGCAATTTCATCAGCTTATTTAAATATGCCAGTCCTGTAACACTATTAGCACTGACTCTTAGAGCTCTTTAATTCAGCAACTGGCTTGATCCTTCAATAGGCACAATAAATAATTTAATGAACATCGGGAGTCTCACTGAACTTTGTAGGACTCTGCATGTGTAAAACTATCCTTGAATGTTAATATTTACAGGACCAGAGCTTATTTCTATACTCTTTCAGGTCACTGATTAAGGACCTTTGGACAAATAGAAATATATTGCTAAATGAACTCCCGTATTCCATTGTTCAATGACTCTTTTGTTTAGGGGCATATCTATTCTGCAAATTGAACCAGGCTAGTAATGACCATTTCAATACTCTGTCTCCTGTCCACTGTTCAGGTATTGCAGTTCATAAATGTTCAGTTGGAAAAAAAAAATTTCTATTACATTCACCTTGACTTGGCTAAATGTTAGTCTTGAAAAGATGTTTAAAGTCAGTGAAACATTAACTGAGAGCACTGGAGTCATATTTAATCAATGCATTCACTACCAGTGTCATTTGAGCTGTTTATTCTGATTATGAACTTTAAGCCATGATCCAGCCACGGCACTGCAGCTCTGAACTTGAAGCAATTGGTTCAGCTACAGTGTAAGTCCAGAGAACCAGTCACCCATCATATTTTTAAGACAAAATGTGGATTCTCTTCTCAGCTATGAAACATAGGAAAAATCGTCCGAACAAATACTTTGCAAGTTAAACGCAGTCTCTGCCTTAGGGCAAAGGAAGAGATAAGACCTTTTAAGCACCATGGGAGCATTTTAGAAGTGGCTATTTGATCCCTAGGCCTTCAGTGACACATAAGAAAATATTGGTTCATATGCCAAAGCATAATGGGGGGCTTGGTTTTCTGACTGTCTCTCTGCTCTCCGCCTGATCTGTGGAACCAGCTGAAACTCTGACACTAAACCCAAAGATTTATTACTGCTGGTTACTAATAGCAGTCCTAAAAAGCAGTGAAGGGCACTGAGCTGCACAATTGAATGTGAACTAGGTAAAGCTGGCAGATTCTTCCTACCTTGCACTTAGGTGCACCAAGTAGATTTGCATTTACATTTTGCTTTGATGCATAATTACTGTCCCTGCAATAATGTTTATGGCTGCTGGATGATAAGCATAAGATGTTCAAGCCTGGATCACTTCATGTGATGGTAGAAGGTTGGGGAGTTTGTCAATCTTTCTCTTTCCCCAGCTACAGTAGTAAACCTGCACCAATGTCTCCTAGGTTATATTCCAGGTCTTCTTTATAGAAATATCGATACCTATCACACAGCTGCCTTCTTGCTGTGTGGTAGTAAGACAGCATGTGAAAAAAAAAAAAGGTTATAAAAGTCCCTTCTTGTCATGATAACACCTGGGAATTTTATCCTCTTGAGATACGTATTGAATTTACAATTGCTTTCCAAGGTTTAGATCATAGTTGTCCTCTCTCAAGAACGACTGGCTAAGGCTTTTTGTGGTCACCCATTCTGTTCTCCTCCCCAGGGGTGGTATCTGTATCTTAGTCTCACCTGACTGCCATCTATCTATCTACAGTCTCTCTAAGGCATCTGTCACCTTCTTGCATTCGTGCCTCAGCATACTGCAGTCAGCCTCTAGGAAATGACTCCTCTGACATGCCAGTAGGAGACTGCTCCTTCTCTATTTTTTCAATGTAAGATCCAGAGAAGGACCAGATGCCACCTAGGCTAAGGTTTTTTTCCTCTCAGATGTATCCAAAATGGACACAACTTGAGAGAAGTGTGAGACCTGTTGATGGTACTTGCTTTTCTTTCCTTCCATCTTTTAAAACAGTGAGAGAAAGAAGCAAGAGAAGAACTGCGGGGCTCTACTCCCAACTCCTTTCTACAACACCATTTTGGTATTTGATCATGCCCCTTCCAGACCAAATGGCAACCTAAAAAGCATATCCTCTGACCTTAGGCCAAGCCTAACCCTCAGGAAACTTGATTCCTGACTCACCTTTTCTTCTTTTTCAACTGCTTTGCCCTGGAGATAGGCACCCCAGTAGTAAGGTCCTGCATTACTAATTCACAATGGAGCTGTCAGTAGAACTTCTAATCCTGTTCAAGGGACTCTTTCCTAAGAAATTCTCTGTTTCTGAAGCAGTTAGCCCATTCTGTTGGAGGACTTAACACAATTTTATGACCAATATGCATATAAAACAGCTGTGTAACAAGACTTCTGAACTGGTTTCTCTTCAACATTGTTAGGTAGATATCATAATAAGGTAAAACAATCATGAAAGAGCTATAAAAGGATCTGAAAAAAGTTGCAATCTTCCTGTTCATAATTGCTGTAGCTTAATTTGAGATCTAGCTGACTTATTATGCATGAGGTTTTCTGCAGTCTTCATACCTATGATCATGAGATTTGGGGATCGACAGGGCAATATTAGAGGCTTGAGCCTGGCACCAAATTGGTGTCAGGCTCCTGGTTTACACTGTGTGGCACTAAAATCTTCAAATGGACAGATATACATCTATATTTAAAAAAAAAAAAATTCTACAAATGCTTTGCCATTAAAACTCAAGGTCTTTTTTAATGAGCTAGAAAATAAAGACTAATTTCTTGGGACTCTGTTTGCTTTGAGGCTATGATTATTCTCATCCCAAACCAGGCCAATGCATTTTGTTCTGTGCCACCTATGTCCCTGCTTCAATCATAAACTAAGACTGAAAAATGAAAATATTAGTAATTGGAAAATATAATCCCCTGGATAGCACCAATCCAATAATCTTAATAAAAATAGGTTTATTACAAACATTGCCTGAACCCTACTGGGAATTATCTTTTCAGAAAAAACACTCAAATTCCCTTACAGCTGCTCTCTTGATCAATTGTCCCCCTCGATACTATTAATCATCATACTATATGCTGCTTATTCTGAGCATCTTTTTCCACTTTGCTTTCCAAACTTCCATTTTAATTTCTCCTTGTTTAGAAGCTACTGACAGTCCTTTATTCTCCTTTTGAAGGCCCACCTATTCTCCTCTTCTGGTGTCAGCCCTTTTTCTTAGATGAAGTGACCAAAACTAAGGGATATTTCCTCAAGGTGGGGAAATACCACAGATTAATATTCTCTTCCTCAGATTTCAAGCATTTAAGTAGCGGTTCATTTTGGCTCTATTTTTATGCACAATGCTTGTGAAGTTTGCTAGACTGACTCCCCTGATAATGCGGCCTTCTATTCACAACGTAGTTTCAAAATGGTAGCTGCAACGTAAGCCTCCATTTCCATGCCAGTGTGCAAATATCCTCACCTACCACTCTAATGATGAGCGGGTCACTCCGTCTCCCTGCCTCTGTCCTGTGTCCTGACTATCAACAAGGGAGCTAATTAGTGTCAGTCCTGTTTGTTTGGTGACACCTATTTAGTAAGAACTAGATTGAGCCTTCTCTAACACCACTGGTAGTTGAAGATCATATAAGAAAATCAATCTTGCCTAAATTTGTAAAAAGGACTCTGATTTTATGTACAGCTTCATTCTAATAGGATCACTTGTACTGGCATAATATTTTAAAATATTATTCATTAATTTCCACTTAATGCTCACACAGCTATTCATTTATGGCTGTTGATTTTCTTTGCAGTTTTTGCTTTAATTTCTGAATCTTTTCCTATGTGGTCTCAATCAGTTTGGAATCTAGCAATGTAGTTTAAATCATGGTTTTCTGCATTGTTTAAATTAAATTATTTTTCTGTTGTGCTTCTATTTTTTAAATACCTCCTGAAAAAATTAAACATATAAACCAAAGGCAATGATGCTGCCACACGCGACATGTAATAGCAACATCGTGGTTCAGGCACACAAAACACGACATCTCCACAAGGAGGGATCATTTGAAGCCGAAATGCTCTTAGGTAGGAATTGGCCATATTTTCAGGTAAAGCCATGTGGCAAGTAGAAATTCAGGCGTGTGCATTAGGAGCCCAGAACTGAGGAGCGGTGCTTGCTGAGCTTCAGTCGCCCTCTGCTTTGCTGTCGGTGCCGACGGCGGTGCTCCATGCCGCGCTCTGGTTTCTGCTGTACGGAAGTTCAGTTCCCAGGTTCAGTTCAGTTCAGTTCCCAGGGCTCTACCTCGAGTTTTTGTAGGAGGCAGTTATTTCAGCCCGAGGACACAGCCGGCTGCCCAGGCTCACGGTCCAGCCACCTGCCACGCTCTGCTCCCCAACAGCTCCCCGAACTTCAGCCCCACGCCATCAATTTCCAACACAGCTGTAATGCCCCTACCTAGCATTCAGATCAGCTTCTCTTAACGGTGTGTAAAAGCCTGAAAACTACTTAGAGCATTTCCCTGAAAGGCGGTACAGCTGAGTACTTAGTTTCTTTGCAACTTTCTTTCAGAGGCACTTTACTGCTTCTCCCCGCCCCCACTAATGGATTTGGTACTTCAGAGCTCACACATGCCGCAGTGTTGACACCAACTGCCTTTGGTGGTTGCCGTCTTTGATCTGCTGTTCACTTTGTCCTCTCCTCCAAACCCTGGGCAGACTCTCCCCAGTTCTGATTTTATGTGCCCGGCACCTCTGCCTTCTTGGCCAGTCATAATTCTGTGCCCAGTTGTTTAGTGCTCTCCCTAGGGTCTAATATTTGAATTTTATTTCATTGGGTTTTATCCCTATGTCTTATCTTAAAAGAGCAGAGGATCGTTTAATTTTCTCATGCAGTAATGTTGCTTTTCTTGTATTTTCTTCTTATCTACCATAGTCTATCACAACATGTCTTCTTGTAGGGTGCACATCTTCTTTTATGCACCCTAATCTTCATGTGCTGCAAATCTTGTCTGAATGATTGAAATTCTTTAGCAATCATAAAAAAACTTATTGTGCATTTAGATGATTCCTAAGAAAAACAATGTATTCCTTTAATTTCTAGCAATTTCTTATCAATACCTTTATATACTAATTGTTATAAAGATAAGCTATTCTTATCTAATGGTTTCTAGGAGTTTAAGACTGTCTCAGCAGGAGTTGCTGAGGGATGAAACTTCTAATGATGATTTAAAGCAGTGAAGTGTGTAGGCTGAAACTGAAATAATTATTGCTGTAACCCTCTAAGCACTCTAAGTTCCTCAAGAGAAAATACTTTGTTCAGAACAGACCCTGAACAACAAAATGCTAAAAAAGTAAAATAATAAAAAAACCCACCCCTTGGAGCAGGATGATAATTTAGAACTAGAATCAGTATAATGTGAGGATGTTCTCAACAACTGCTCACAAATGCATCAGACATCGCAATTAAAAAGGAATAATAATTATGGCCCCATTCTAAAGTATGTAATATTCTATTCCATTCAATAAGCCATGAACACTTTAAAACCATCAGTGTAATCCACAAACCTATATTTACAACATTAAACTGGATGTTCTGCCTTTTCAATAACTGTCATCTCATCTCTATTATTTTCACCTCAGACTCTAATTGTTTCTTTTATAGGAGCTAACCTACCAGTGTCCTTGGCAGTACAGTTTATGGCTCATGCATTTACAGTAATTGTTTGGGCAATTCGCCACACAGTATAACAATCTTCACATCACAATCAGTTTTTATAATAAACAGCATTAGTTGTGAAAAATACAAGTGATGCATGATTCTTATGGTAGATAAAGGGCACTGAAGACGCCCTTTAGAAAAAGAAAGGAAAATGCTCAAGCCTTGAACTGCTTGAGAAAAATACTAATGTCACAATAGAGCTAATTAATTTGATGGTACAAACAAGAGGGGGAAAGGGCCTTGCATTCATTAGTGTCAATTCCAGACGAGAGCATACCGTTCATAAAAATAATATTCTGCCTTCATTTAGACAAAATGTGCAGGTAAACAAATCAGAAATAAGCACCAATCCCAGCAACAACGGCAACTTCACTCCTCACACTTTATCAAGGCTCTTGCTCTTCCCCAGCTGCAGGGAGCCCAGAGCCTGGGTAGGCACAGCCGGCGGGTAGACCTCCGGAGGAGGCCGGACCCTGCTGCCCACCGGCCTGGCCGCCAGGCCCTGCTGGGCCCTGGAGCCTCTGTGCGGGGTTGCCCTCTGCTCCTGGGAAGCCGAGCACGCACCTGACGGCTTCTCTCCACAGCATGTAGGCGGTTGCACATACAGGTGTTCCACCGCGTGCGGCTCCGCCGCAGGCGTTTTGTAAGCCTCTCCATTTTGAAGGGCTCGGAAATAAGAGGTCAAGCGTTGCTTGAGGAGGCTGGCTGACACACCTCCAGCAGGCCCAGTCTCCCACCTTAGAAACTCTCCAGAGGAGAAATAAGGTAGATGGTCTCTTATGCTGGTGCACAGGCAGGTGATCCTCAGCCTCCTTGTCACCTCCATGTCACCTTACAGCCCCTGGCCTGTGCTGGGGCACAGTGAGGAGAGGCCCCAGGAAGCACAAAGGTGGCTTCAAGCCAAGGTTGTACCTCCCCTTTGTGAGCTGGCCTGTGAATTCTCTGGCAGCGCCAGGGCTTGAGACTAATATTTATAGGGTGCTGGAACCACATGTGATAAGAAATCGTGGAGTGGTTGTATTATAGGACTATAACTTCAACAGTTGATAACATGGGCATCAGTCTGAATCAGTAGGAGACTTGTCCCTCTAATGAGTTTTGGACTGAGCCTTATAGAGGCAAGGAATGAGTTTATCTTTACTCATTCAATATTTAGTTCATATATTCAGTGAGGGAGATAGAATGGAATTAACTATGGAGACCCCATTGCAAGAGAAGTCAAAGTCCGCACTTTGGAGATCCACAGACTGGGATCCTCGGCAGCTTCCGTACCCCTTCTGTGAGCTGTCATACAAAGACAGAGAGGCCAGGATGTGATTTGGATCTAGATCCCGGGGGGTGGGGGGATGTATCTTCAGTACAAGATTATGTCTCAACATAATGAGACCAGAATCAAGCTTATAAACTTTTTTTTTTATAGTACCAGCTTTTTTCCCCTTCTTATATTTTCTTCTCTTCATTAATTAGTTTTGCTAATATTTTCTCCCCGTCCCACTGGTATTTTAACACCAGTATAAATAGAGCAATATTTAAAATGTAATTTTCCAGTAAGCCAACTGTTCGGGGAGGGTTATGTTAGTAAAAAAATTGTTAATTCTTACTCTACTGTGTCTTACAAACAATTTAATAGAACTTTAAAGCTCTGTTTAGAACTTTATACATATACAGTCTTTCCCACAGCTTTCCAAAACTCCTTCTTCCTTAGAAATTGATTCTTGTTGTATGTTTGTGGGTTTTGAATGACATTGCATACGATACTACTGAAGTTCAGAATTACATGTGGAAAATCCTTTATTTAGTTTCTCATCAATGTTCTCTTAACACAACTCCTGCAAACATTTTACAGGCTTTCTGCTTCCAGTGTGCATGCAAAATTATTAAAATAATTTTTGTAATTGCTTGGGTTTTCTTAAATAAATGTAGCAATTTCCTTCTGTACTTCCTTTTGACATGACATCTTCTGCTAATGATACAAAAATAACCAAACTAAACCACCAGCCCTTCTCTCCCCATGTGCCCCTCCTCTCCCCAGCTCCATGGGGTTACAGTTCTCTGCAGGATTCCTGTTTGGCTCCAGTGACATCTCAAACCTGAGCACTTACCTGCACTAATTTACTTTTTGCTCTTCTGCTTCTCAGTAAAACATTGTTGACAGATTTAACTACTCCTTTTCAAGGATCTCGTGTGTTGTTTGTATCCAAGGGGTATCATTCTTCAGCAAGGCTGGTTATTTTCAGCACTAGATCCAAAAGCAGTAATTGTATTGAAGGTTGCTGCTATATTAGGCTTCTCTTAGGTTTGAAAATCTGACCTGAAATTAAAATAGAGTTACCATTTGGTTAGCAACTTCAATCTTGCCAGCTCCTTTCATGAGAGCATTTTAGCTTCACCTCAACTTCAGGGTAGAAGAGGTTCGTTTTGATTTTGAATCCACCTTGAAGTTAAAATCAGAAGCATGAAAGATTCTGTGAGACCCTAAGCCTACCTGGACTTTTAAAAAAATTGTATTGAAAACTTTTTTCCCTCTTGCATGTTTTTACTAAATATTTGAGAAATATGTTCTTTAAATACTTTAATGTTCCCATACCTCTTTCAATTTCAGACTAAATAATATATTCCCACAGTTTCTTTTAAATATGAGATAGTATAAAATTGTTCAGGCTGCATTAATTCAAGAGTTTTACAGGTACATTTTCATCTTTCCATACTCAGTATTCAAACAATTTTAGCCTTTTCCTGCATTCTGTAAAATAAATATCTTGTGATTTAGGTATTAAGATCTAGCGTAACTGGATATAACACAGAACAAAGTGAAGAGTGCTGCAGGTTATACAAACATACAGACACAACTTCTGCCAAATATTGGTGTGTGAATTAAACCACGACAAGCTATAATAACCTCACCCATTATGAAGAGATTAGTAGCTCCTGGCTACAGTCCCAAACCTATTTCAGACCAGCCCAGAGCACCTGCTGTTCCACAGTGAAATGTGTGCTCCTGAAGGCATAACTCTCAGGGCATATAGCTGCATAGGAGCATTTGAAATAGGGCTGGACCGGGACTCTGGGACCATGAAGTCTTATCCCTTGGGAAATGTGTTGCAAAGTACTGCTCACAAAAATATATCCATGTGTCCATATTGAGACCTTCTCCGTTTCTTGCGCCTGGTACTTGCACCAAAAAATTACAGGATATACTTTTCTAATGCTTACAGATCTTCTTTCAAGTTTCCACAACAAATGTTTTTGTGAAGTCTTTCTATTAATACATTAACAGAGTCTTGCTGATTAATATCTTTTCTGTCTTCTCAGTATTTACCCCTTTGCTGGGTTAATAGAGGGTATTTATTTCTCCTCTCAGACTTTATTTTGCTATGCTGGAAATAGAAATACTCATTTTGTCTCCTTGGTTAATATAGATTTTTCATCCTGCCAGTCTTCTTGTAGTCCTCTTCTGCACCTGTTTCAGTTTGAATTAATCTTTCTTGAACATTGTATACAAATGTTCCAGAGAAGTTCTTAATAGTGCCTGGTTCCGCAACATGAATATTTCTTGAAAATCTTTCATTACTGGGAATACCTTCCCCAACACATTACTGTAGAACTCTGTTTGTGTTGTTGCCACAGACATCTCACACCAGTGGCTTGGACATGTTTTCTGCCAAAAACAAACTCAGATTTTTCTTGTTTGCCTCTTTCTTCCAATTTCTGAGCTCTCATTTTACGGCAGAAACTCTTTCTAGTCCCTAAATGTATAACCTGGCACTTTATAATTTTGAATTTCATCCCTTACCTATTATTCTGATCCTCCAGGCCACCCATTTCTCTCAATCCTCCTCTGTGTTGGTGATGACTCCCAACTTCCTATCTGCCACAGATTTAATTTAACTTTGACTTTCTGTGCCTTGGTCTGTAATAACATGACTGAGTAAGTCTGATTACGCGACCGGTCCTCTCCAATTCCCCGGCGACGTCTGCCAGCTCCGCGCAGCCCAGCTCGCGGGGCTCCGCTTGGCACCAAGCCCCTCTCCCACCGCCCAGCTCTTGTACTCATCTCCCTCTTCTCCAGTTTAATTAATAAATTTCCCATGTGGCTGCACAACAAATGCTTTAATGAAGTCCAGATAGATTAGATAACTGATTTTTAGACAAGGGAAATATAGTAATCTTATCAAAGACAGATATTATCAGGTGAGTCTGGCATTTTTATGCCTTTTTCCATTTATCAGTATTTATTCTCTCATTTAAGTTTTGTTCTAAATCTATTGCGAAAACTTTTTGAAGACATCTGGGCCTGTAGTTGCCTGACATTACTCCTCTTCTCTTTCCTAAATATAGCTAATACTTTTCCTACTCTTCTGATACTGTTACAGTAGTATCAGGACCAATTTGATAGATTTGAATAGCAAAGATTTTCAACCAATGTGTGGTTTCCTCTGTCGGGTCTCTCAGTATTTTGGGCTGGAGATTAGCTGCTCCTCTTAACTGGAGCATATTTAAACACCTACTTCTGCTCCCAGACTGGATGAAATAATATCATTTTCTAAATCTCTGTTCCTATCAGTTATACACTGTAAGATCTCTCTTCCTATAAGATTCTGCCCCACTGCTAGCACTGTGGTAAAATAGTTTAGAAGTCTTTTGATTGTGGGATTATACATAGATTAGCTGAAATCCTGATCAACTCTCACTTCTAAAAACCCCTCCTATTTAACTTAAAAAGACTAATTCCAAAGCCTTGACATGTCATACTTTATCCCAACCCTTTCTGAAGTCAAAGAAATATTGTTTATTGGCTAATTAATTTTTTTTCTCATCACTTATATGTTGTCTATCTACTCCTCACATCTCTAGGGTTCAAGTTTAATCATTTTTCTTTGTTTGGGATGCCAGTTCCACATAACTTTGGGACTTCTGAACTCCTTCGCATAATGTCCATCAAATTTTCAGTCCTCTCAGGCCTACTAACTAGCCCCTGAACTTCCCCTTTTATTCTTTCTAAATGCGAAATTATAGTGATAACCTGTTTTCATTCTTGCTTTCTTTTTATCACTCAGTCCAAGTGAATAGTAATTCCATCAGGAATGAATCATATCAGCATAAGTATTTTTTTTGAAGCTGGTAGAAATTCTTAAGTTCCTGATGTACTTTATGAAGATGTGCCCTATTCAGCTGAAGGAGAAAAAGCAACTGAGCTTCTGCAGGTATACAGGTACTTATGCTGGAAGGGAACTGCATCAGCTGATACCATGGATTTTTCTAGCTTGCATTGTTGTCAGAATGCCTGGATCACTTAAAAAGAAAAGTAAACATTTTTAAACAGAACACAAATTTTGTGTCTCTCACTACACAATATAGGCACATTTAGACCACCCTCCACAACACAGTGGGATAATTAATTTATAAAACAAAATCTTAATTAATATTCTAATTAAAAAATCTGCTCATGAAATTCTGATAGTGAGCCAGGAACTTTTCAGAGAAATACGGATAAAGAACAGTCAGTCGAAAAACTTACTAAATAGACAGATACCTTCTAATTGCCACTGTTTGATAAAAGGGCTAATTTATATTGGCTTTTGGGAAGCATTTCAGTCTTTAGGGTGTACATACATGTTTGAGATTGTTCTGTATTTGTATGCACCCATAGTCTCAGCATTTTCCTATAATTTCTTAGGTTGAAGTAGTGCTGTTAAATGACTATTGTTTTATGCTCCCTGTGTTCCTCAAAGACTGCAGTATCAATATCCTCAATTTAGGTTAATTTAAGATTTCCCACTAGAATAGTTATACAAGGACAGATATTTCTGATGTAGTAAAAGTAAAATAAGGAAAAGCTGTTACACTGACTTTCCCTATACTCAGGTATTTGCAGGACAGGTGTGCACAAATAATGGGCTATAAACCAGCAATATTTATAAAATTCAGTGCAACATGCAAGAAGTTCTGTTGCAAGCCCTGCAGTGTGGATCCAGGCTGTGAGACTGTATTGTCATTGCTATTTATTACTGATGTTGCAGCTGTGAAAAGATCCTTGTGTAACAGGGCTCCGGATGCTGCTAGAACAAGAGTTAAGGACAAATTCAACTCTAATCACAACAAAAGTACAACTGAGGGGCTCAGGTAGCACTGAGGTAACTTCCAGCTTGAAGCAGCTTTATACTTGTTCATCTAAAGGTTCAGAAAATAGGTACTACTCCTTAGCATCCTTATTCAAAGACTGTGTCTATATTTTACCCTGAAAAGTTGGTAATCAAACCCCAAAATAATCACCAGATAAGCAACACAGGGAACAGCAGGAAGAATCCAGTTTCTGTTTTCTCAAAGGAATGAAGAGTAAGCTAACAAGTAAAGGTCCTATTTGTACATACAGCTTCAAGAACAGTATGTATATCTGCCCTCCACTTTCTCCTAAAACGGTCTTCATCCTGGTAATTTGGGTACTTTTTGGATGTGTGTGCGCAGTGTCATTTTAAATCTCGTCAGGGTGTGATAGGAGCTGAAAGTGCCACTGCATCTTGGCTGCGAGCTCTGGCTGCCAATGGACTACTACGTTAGGTGTGGGCATCGACATCTCCCCTTCTTCTGGGGATGCTTCTTGACAGAAAAAAATGTGTCAAACTCCATCCCTTTAAGAAGTAGATGAGGGCCCCTTCTAGCAGCAAAGGATGCTATCCCTGCTTCCTGAGAGTTGCATCCACATGGCTGAACGCTGCAGGTAGCCAGCTACATTCAAAGAAAAGCTTTGAGACACTCTTTTTTTTTTCCCCACTGGATAGCAGTAGAAGGTTCCCTGCTGTGCCCATGTGGTTTTGGGATCATTATTTTGGGGTGACTGACTCAGCTCATGCGTTATACATGTCTTGGCTTCTAATTCGGGGCTTTTGCAGACACCCTATTAACACCTAAATGCTTTAATGCATCTGTCTCATGGTTAAGCCCCAACCTACACAGTGGCCTAGGCTTATGGAAGCAGGTGGGTGAAAAAAATGGAAAAGGGCAGAAGAAAACTGGGAACAAGATGTAACACTAGGAAGCATTTGAACAGTTAAAAAAAAAAAAAAAGAAAAAAGATGTATAAATAATAAACAGTAATGATTTACCTTAAAAACCCCACAGATCAACTGGAAATAAGGGTCTGGCTCTGCCAGCCTTTTCAGGATGAAATTCAGATTATAGCAACTGCTGGCAGGGGAAAGTACAACTTGGTGTGAGTAGGAGAGTGAGAAATGTGCGGAGGCTATGCATGTACCAGAATTCAAGAGTGACATGGCGTTCATATGGATAGCAAGAATATTCAGCATTATTGCAATTAATGGTGAAAAAGAACTGTTGAGAGAGCCTTAAATCTTGTGCTTCAAGGACAGCTTCTAACAACAAAATGCCAAGAGGAAATTCAATACAGTAGTGCAAATTACTCCAAGTATTTTCCTACAAGGACTTTACATCTTCCCTTGAAGTATCTGATGGTGGCCAGTGTCAGAGATCAGATGCTAGACTGGCAAGATCTTGTGTCTGCTTCAGTCTGGCAATCCCTATAAAGGTTGGATTTTAAAAAGTTGGTGACAGTCATGTCTAGGTTCTTTTAACAGAGTATAAATTTAGCATCCTCCTTCTGAATTAAGCATTTAGGTGGCAGAGTTAATGTTATATCAATTCAAATGAAAGACACTGGGAGAAAATAGAAGGGGAAAAGATTAATATTTGAAAATTAGAAAGTAATTTTCAGTAACAGAGGTGGACGGCTGGTTGAAAAACGCGTAAATTAAGACCTACAGAAAAAAATTGCTCCTCATAGAGAAGTCATTAGGAGTGATATAATAACTTACATTTTACATAAGTGACATTCTTTTTAATTTTTTTGTCCCTTTTCCACTAAAGGTTATATCCCTATAAGCATGCGGTTCAAACTGCTATCACTTTGCATTGATACTGATGAGGACTACGGGCACTCAGCATCTCTCTTCAGGTGTTTGTTGTGTTGGACCTGGCCGTTGTTTTCACAGCCAGGAAAGCAACAGCAAAAGTTGCGCCGGCTGCAGGGAAGGAGAATTCGTTCCTGCCGGCCAGGCATAGCTTAGCAACAGGATTTATACTGTATACACGCAGGGAAAATCTTTTGATTTATTTCAGGTAACAAAGATGCCTTTTTCCAGTGAGCTCTGTATATATACCAATATTTGAAAAATATAAGCAAGAGAGAGGCTCAGGCTCCTGAACACATATATCCTTCCAGACCCTTGCCTGACCCCAAAGTTACGCTCTCCTGTCACTGACCCATCTAATCACCTTTGTGCTGCTTTCTCAGAAAAGGCCTGGGAAAACCCATCAGCTTTGCAATGTAATCTGAAGGTCAACACATTTTCATTTTCTTGGTCAATTCTTTCTTTGACCAAGACTTAATATCAGGTCACTCAAAAAAAGCTACATTTTATAAAGCTGTTATTTTCAGAATTTCAAACAGCATTCAAAATTTTGTGTAATTAACTATCGGTCTTTACATCTGAGTCTAAGAGGAATTAGAACAATAATTTTTGCAGAATAACACAGGAAGTTTCTTTTTGTTTAACAGCAGAGAAGAAATATTGGCAATGTCTGACGATGACACATGGAATAATTCAAGGACTTCAGGTACAACACCCGGTTTAATTAGTTCTTCCTTACTGCACATGTTAATTAAAAATAGCGTAACAAACAACCTCACGGAAATTATTCAAGTATGTTTTTGTTAACTCTTCAGACACAAACATCCCACAGATTGTTTATTCACAAGCAGAAGACAAAGACACCAAACCAGCTAATGAAAATATAAAAGATAAAAATGCAGAATACAACCAGGGTGATCACGAAGATGATGAAAAAGAATTAGAGTTGCTGGTAAGTGTTATACAATTATATCTACAGTATTAAATGATTTGAATCCATTTATGCTTCAAAGCTGGTGAAATGCCCCCTTTTAACAGAGCTGACTGATGTACTAATTTACAAATGTAAAGCCTTGGTCTGTACTTTCATTGAACCTCTAACTGATTCAACAATAGAAGGTGCTTTGATTTCAGTACAGTGCATCAACTTTTTCTGGTCTTAAATTAATGACTTCTCCCTTTTACTTCTTTACCAGAGGCTCTAAATGACAGTTTGAAGGAATTAGAAGAGTAGCATTTCAAAAATCTCTCCTCCTAGTCTGTAGGATGGCAATATTCTTAAATAATGCTTTATATTTGGTAAAAATCTTATGTTTATGGTACTGTTTGCTTTTGGAGTTTTTAAAAGGATAACTACGTATCATGCTGTATGAGCAAAATAAATATATATATATATTTATATTAGCAGATTTTTCTATATCAGTATTTGACATTAAATTTGTTATAATAAATTTCACACTCAGTGAACATTCAATCTATTTGGATTTGTGTGTGTGCATGTGTGTGTGTGTGGTTTGGCTTGCATTTTTCAGTATGAAAGAAAAAATGGCAATAAATGAGACACGTACAGCAATCTATTATTCTCAGTGTCTGTTCTCAGCTCATATCATTTGGGTGCATAGATTCATAATCATAGATTATAATAGCTATCACCTGTGCAAATGTGAATGCTGAATCAGACAGGAGAGGAAGATTAGAACCATCCTTTTTTTTTCTTATTGAGAGAGAGAGAATAAATTACTCTTATTTGAATATAAATTTTTCTTGTCTTTTACTTAAAAAAGTTGAAAATTGTTGCCTATTGTGGGACCTTTCACTGCCTGGAAGTCAGTCTCCTTTTTTTTTTTTAATGGTGAAACATAAAAAGGAGGACCTCCAAAATCCCTTGTTGTTCTCAGTCCACCCTGTTACAAAAAGCAGGATCAAATATAACCGTTTGTTTATCAATTGCCAGGATTGTCTGTACAATAAATGAGGAGGGAGCTATAATTTAGATGTTAATTTACACTATGCGCTCTTTAATGAATTAAACAATGAAGGCTTTTAATAGATGGAAATACAACCAAATCTTTGAAACACACAGGCATTGGCTCATAAGACAGCTGTGCAGTTGACAAGTAACATGAGCCTTATGTGAGAAGAAGGGGAAATCGTAAGATTTGCATATAATTATTGAGATCATGCAAATGTCAGTTATGAGGAGGGGAAAAAAACACAGGCATCTCACTGTTAAATCCTGACAGTTGGCATCACCGAAGAACTCAAATACACTTGAGCACTGGTTGGCAGAGGGTCATTAAAACAGAATTTGCAGAGACATTAGCTCCCTCACTTTTCTTTGAGTGACGTTTTACTATTAATAGTTTGCAGAGGCTTTGCAGAAAACATATTAATAAGAGAAACTGTAATGGGGGTATCTACAGCAAGTGCGAATGCATAAAGGGGTGCCCAAGAAGCTAGCCTCTAATTGATCAGCTAGCGCTCTCCGTGTGACTATGCTAAAGTGAGAAGAGAGTGCAATGACAAGCAGGCATAGCTGAATAATACAATATGATATTTGGGAACTAGGAGGGAGAGTGATTAGTTTCTGGCCTTTTACTTCGCTAATCTCATTTCCAACTCATGTCTTACCAGATTGTCTAAAAACAGTCAGGTTTGAAGCCTGTAAAATGGTCCCTGAGAGAAACGAAGCACAGATAATCCTTACAGTATTTGTCAGTGTGAAATGTGTCTTTGTTTTACTGGACAATACTGTACATTACCAGGCTTTGATGTACTGTATCAATGCCCTCATTTAAGAGCCAATCCTCCCCCCTCGTCCCACGCCTCCCTCTCTCCAAACCTAGAACCGAATGTATAGAGAATGAATTAGCCTCCCTTTAAGGGAATATTCTCTTCAGATTTAATTTGTATAAAATGCACTAGCAGCTTACTGAACTCATGAATAAAGAGAGAGGGTTCTGAATGCTATTTTATTTCCTGCTCCTTTCAGCATCACCATAAAGCTCATTACCTATGTTAAAAAATACATATAGTGCACATTTTGCAAATGGTTTGGAACACGTTTCATAAAAGCTTTGTTACTGAAAACAAAACTTTCCATAACGAAACCCTGCCTCCTTCATTTGGCACATTTTTGCAAAGCGCTTTTTGATCATTCTTTTCTATTCTATTGTTTCAGCTAAATCAGCACTTCACAGGAGCTAGAGGTACCTCTTCCAGAGATGAAACGAATTTATACACAACAGAACCAGTTAATTTTCCAAGTGAGACTGAAAGATTGGAGAAAAAGCTAACCTCTATAGAAAGAAGCAGTGACTTGCATCCTGTGCCTATCAGTTCCTCACCTGAAAACACTTCACAAGAGATAGGAGGAGAATTAACAGATAAAGTTAAGTATTCCCTAAGAGATTATAATAGTCAGCCATCAGGGAAGGAAGTTGCTGCTGACATGGGAAACAGCGGTGAGCAGTCTTTGGAATGTACTGGTACCAGTGAAAGCCTTTTATTGGCAAAATATTTTCCTGGGACAAAGCAGAATCAGGCTATTGATATTACGGCTACTGTCTCAAGCCAGCAAGGAGAGAGCCACATAGATATTTCAAAAGTTGAAACAGAGAGTGCCTCGGGAAGTAAGATGATGGAGAGGTTATTCATCAGTGAGGATGCTGCTGATACCTTGAAAGGGGCCTGTGAAACGAGACCAGAAACCATTTCTCCAGAGCATGATGAATCCATGCAATTAAATGCATGCATAGCAGGGACACTGGATGGCAATGCTAATCCAGCTCTGGAGCACCAGGCGCTGCAAATGTCTCACCAAACTCTGGATTCATTGTTGTCAGACGCTGACAAAAATGAAGGAAAAATCAAGATGATTGAAAGCAAAGTTCGGGTACATTTAAGAGGAGATTTATATGCCGACACTTTCGCACATGCTGATGTCTCAATAGATTCCACAAAAAGCCAATATATGCAAAAAAAAGGGGGTGGCGAAATGTCAGAAGAGAACTATAACACTGATGCAGGGAAGGAGAAGAAAGTCATCGAAGTAGCAGACTTAGCACTAATCGGCGAGGAGGAAGCACCCAAGCCTTTCAAGTCACACAGAAAACATGCCGCCAAAGCACTGAACGCAATGCCTCCGTCGGCCGAAGACAACAAACGGGTGCCCAGGCCTGCACAGGCAGATCCCCCGGCATCTCCGGGGGATGAAAGCAGAGCAGAAGACACTCAAGAACACAGAGGATTCAAGAGGTTAAAAGACAGAGGCAAGTCAGACAACACAGATAAAGGAAGACTGATAGGAAAGGAAAGCCAAGCAAAGCCCACGGAGCAGAGGTGGCTAGAAACGGGTAGTGAGGTTCGGTGGGCACCGTGGGGGAACACGGGGCCTCAGAGTACAGCTTCCACAAAGGAGTTGTTTACCTGCCAGGAGGCAGAGAGTTGTGAAAAGTCTTCTGTCTCCGAGCAGGGTATTACAGAGGAAGCAGAGGCAGGTACAGCTTATATAATTAAAACAACATCAGAAAGTGCTCCAGAAAAAATGTCTGCCAGTGAAAAAGCAGTAATTGCTAAGCTACCTCAAGAGACTGCACTACGTGACAGGCCCACAGAGGAAAAGGAAACAGCGTTTGATACACATGAAGGGAGAAATGATGGTTCACATTATGCTCTTTGTCAACTCAACACAGTGGGTGTATTATATGACACTGAATTTGAAAAGGAATCAGTTTTAGGTATTTATAATGCACGTGTACATGAAACACTGCAAGGAGAAACGATGTCTATATGCAAAAGCAGGGAAAAACGTGCCAAAGCACAACCAGACATCGGCAATATTTTACCTGTAGGAGAAGCAGTAAAGTCTTCTGCTGCAGGAAAGAAAGAAGGTTTGGGGCAGGGTTTGTGTTCAGAAGTATCCAAATATCCCCCAAGCACCCAGAAGCATCTATACAGTGAGGAGGCAGAAGAGCTCTGTAGGGAAGAAAGCCGTGTTGGTATGCTTTCCTATTTACATGCTAAAGCTGAAACAAAAATGCCACCGTCTGGTACAAATGCTGTGCCCAGTTACCATTATCAAAGCTCTCTGGTGGCATCTTCTGAAGGGTCCACTGTGGCAGGAGATATGGAGCATCTGTATAGACACTTTGAATTCAAAGTCATTGACAAGGTTGCTGCTGAGTCAGGATACAATTTAAGTCTACCGAATGAAATGACATGTATTAATAAAAACCTCTCTCCTGAAGCTGAAAAAAAAGAAGTACCTTCCACTTCAGACATAGCAATTTCTAGAGAAGGAAGAGGAAGGAATATGGGTCAATGTTTCCATGAAGCAGAGTTTAAACAAGAGAAGTCATCAAGGCCAGAGGTTTTAATTAGTAAGCCTACCAAAGAAGTTGGAGGGACACGCTCTCAGTCTGACCATTTAATAACTGAGGGGAAAACGCTGAACTCGGCTGATGACTCACAGAAGGAAAGCCAGCATATTTCTGATTCCACAGATATTTCTAACCAGAAGAGTGAAGCACTTAAGTTACCTAGTGAGTCTCCAGGTTTAAAACATATTGCTTGCAAAATCTTTTATTTCTTCTTCTTTCTTCTCTTTGCTGCAACACTCTACCACTATGATTTGATGGTTTGTCTTGCACTCTACCTGTTCTCCTTATATTGGCTATACTGTGAAGGAGGAAGAAACAAGGAGTCTGTCAAGAAGGAATAACATCATCTGATTGTCAACTGTGCTCAAGATCCATGGTCAATAGTCTCCAACCCCTCCAAAGCATTTTCAGTGTTAAAGAGCTTATTCATTGTCAGAACCAAAGCAAGTTTTCCACTGAAGCATCTTTTTTAAAAGATTACATATGAAGTTGAGCCTTCATATAAGTAATTATACTATATAGGACCATTATGTTTGGATCATTAAATACCTATATGAATATGAGTTCTGAAGCACATCAAGTTAAAATGAAGTACAGCTGTTGCTCCTTAGCAGGTTATGAAGAAGCAATGCTTCATATCTCTTTAGCACTTAAAACCACCATTTTCTTGCATTAATTTCTTTTGCAGTAAAGCTTCATATTTTTCTGGGAGTTTTTTTCTAAGATCTTGTGTAGAGCATAGCAACACAAGGAACAATATAAAAACTAACTCAGTATTTTGGTACTGACATTGCAGTTGATAATCTGCTAGTGTAGTTAGACAGTGCTCTCAGAAATATGACATCCATTGATATGTCAATATTTTTTTCCAAATTTTTATTTCATTGTTTTGACTTAGAGCTCCAGTGGTACCCCTGTTTGAAAAATGTAAGGATTTGACTTCAGTAACATCATGTAACTTTTGGGATGAAACTGCATAGCAGAATAGATGTGCTGTTTCCACCCTGAAGAGATTGAAAGCCGCAGCCACAGGCCTCTTTACTATTCACTCACGTGCACAAATGTTTTTGGGGTTTGTAAATGAGGACTGTGTAACATGACTGAGAATTTCAGTGAACTAAGTGTTATTCCAGACAAAGCCTTTGAATTACTTTTTTTCATCAGTGTTGCTTGAGCATATCTACAAAGCATTAAATAAATTTTACAAAGGAGTGCTATGACTGTGTTGAGCATGTCTGAGTTAGGTTTACTGCTTTTTTCTGCGGCTTGTTACCTATAGCTAATCAAACACCAAGAGAAAACACAGGGCATAGCCCTGACATTCAGTGAGGCTGCTTTCCATGGTTTGGGTGAGGCAGAAAACCTGGAAGTTCCCTAAGGAGAGCCCAGATTGATCCCACACAGCAGGAGTCCCACAGGGCAGGCACGCTGGTGGCTCCACTGCTCCAACATCGCAGGTCTCCCACATAGGGTCATGCCCAAAGTTTGTCCAGAAAGAAAAGGATGGACAGATTATGTTGCACTTCAGCCATTTTCCACGGTCACAAATGCCACCAAAGGCAAAATGTTAAAAGAAGCACCAAGGGTACATAATGTTACTGGAGCCCTAGAATTTAAGAAGGGAAAAGAGTTGTTTTCAGCAGTGTTTGTTTCTCTCTCCTTACTGCCACTGTGAAACACCACATCAACTGTGAAAGGCTTGGTTGCAGTGTATGGCTGAAGCTACGTAATAGTGAAGTCATTTAGTTGTTAGTTTAGCTCTGAAATAAATCTTTTAAAGTCCATTTAAAACTTATTCACATGTTTCAGGATGTTAGGAGACTCTGCTACAGGAGGCACCTTGGCATTCCTGTTCTCCAAGGGGCAAAACTTTGGAGCACTGTGTGAGCGGTGCGTTCGGTGGGGTGAGCGAGTGTGTGGGTGATCTCTTGCTGATGTGTGTACTGACGGATGGATACCTTGACAACTTCTGACAGCAGTCCATGAACGAGTTATAGTGATGGGCTAGAGGCATTAAGGAGTGACATGGAAGGCTGTGTCCGGATGTTCAAAAGTATATAGGAACAAAATGTTCGTTGAGATAAAGAAATTAATTCAATAGGCATTAGGAGCTAGATCCAATAAAAAGCTTAGGCTTAGACTTAAAGCAGGATTGAGGTTGAATCTGTGTAAGTCCAAAATAATGATCACAAACCCTTCTTTACCTGGAGACCACAAATGCTGAAAGAACCTAGGCTTTTCATGGCATTTATAGGCACTTTTTTAAAAACCATGACATTCCCTTACTTTTGGTGGTTCGCTCTCTGCAGTGTGACAAGTCCCTGGTCTAAGTGGTTCAGAATTTCAGCCTCGCTGGGATAGAGATGTCAGGTATTGCCTCACTTCCCAGTAAAGTGGAAGTTCTCAAGTAGTGTCTAATATATTCTGACAGGATCGATGGCCTCAGTTAGAGGCCTAAAGAGGTGAAGAAAGCACCCTGCATCGGTCCTGCTGAAACTGTCACCATGCAGTCAAGTACCAGACTCCTGGGGTGAGAGAACAAGCACATAAGACACATTTTAGTCTAATAGTTAAAACCACCATGCTGGAAAGAAGAATATTTAAATTCAGTTCCCAGTTCAAAGTCTTCTTCAATCTAATTTACCCCATAACTCTTTAAAGCAAAATTCATAAAATTCAGAGCAAGGACCAAAACCCAGGTTCCTGTCCTGTTAAGTAAATGCTCTATTCACTAAAGCACAGGATTCAAACCCATGTTTGAATATCTTCAGCTTTACCACACCTGGGCCTTCCATCCAGCAGGATGTACTTTAACCATTGGACTACTATTGTTGTCAGGATGATTCTGGTCCCCATGGTTTGGAGGTACCTCTGTGTGTAGGTGGGTTCCTAGTTTCTCAACTGTCTTAAGCTGAAAGTGGTTCTCTGCTCAAAATAATAGCTACTTTGCTTTCCCTTTGAGGGTAGAGTCTTTCATTTGCAGCTCACATCCCAGGGGAGTTTTCTTCTCCCAGAGCTTTGGTCCTAAAAGAGACATGTAATGTCTACTTCTTAGAGAAATCTAAATCAGAGGTAGTCCAAATGCTTAAGCATCAGAGATACAGCTAAGTAACTTTAAACATCTTGGACACAGGCCTTATTGCAAACAGAGCTGAGCAGGTCAGCCACCATGGAAGTGGGAAAGCCTGGTTGCATTTTTTATTGAATCTTGGGGACTCCAAGGGTGTGTACTTTGAGGATTCTTTTGCTCTTTTACCTGGGAGCCATGACATCCTGGAGCCATGCGAACCTTTGTGTGGTGGTCCTCTGTACATAATATGCAAGTTGGAAGTGGCTTCTCTCATTTATTTTAACCCAAAATATTTGGTCAGTTTTCAAAGATTCAGCTCAGCTGTTTGGACAGCAGGAAAAGGGGTCAGGGATAATTGATGGGCCCAGGACTATGGGTGGAAGAAAGTAGTTGGATTGAATCAGTCTCTGGAGAACGGCAGAAAAATGTTACAGAGAGCCCAGGAGAGTCAATATGACCTGCAAAAAGAATGCAGGGGATAAATAGAGAGGCTCTATTAATACAGACATTCATTAAAAATTAGTGCGCTTTTGGTGCGTGTCATATTTAAACCAGTTGCTAAGTATCAGCTAAAATTTAGCTAATTTACTTCAATCTCTACAAAAATCTGGCTTCAAACAGCTGTATTCCTGTGTCCAACAGGTTAAATGTCTGGGTCTGCCATTTTAACATGTACAGTCATTCCGAGTTGGAATTTAGGGTAAATATTTGAATGTTAGAATAAGCATATTTAATCTACATACAAGTGGAATACTGTTAGCATTTCTCAGATTTGGAATGGGATTTTATGTTCTATATTTAAGATATTTAGTCAGCATATCGTAACTTTTGATTGCAAAACAGGACTCTAGCCTGATCTGTGAACACAGGTGCCCGAACTTTCAAGTACTTATGTACTTAAAACAACAAAGCAAGTAATTTTATCTTTTTTATTTATCATTTGATAAGCTATCTTTTAAAAATCCTCTTACTTTTGTTTGTAGTATGGAAGCAACACCTTTATAACACTGGCAAAATATTCGTCTTTTACTTATTTCAGGGAATAAGCAATGTGTTGCATTTTTGCAGTGATTCATATTTAGCTTGCCTGCTAGGCCTTAGTAACATATTTCTAGTTAATACTTTAATTTCTAGTAGTTTCTAGTTATTTCTTCAGGCTCCACAACCTAAGCTGCTGCTTTCAGAAACAGAACACTGCAGAAAACAATCCCAGAGTTTTGGGACTGGAGAAAGGAAAATTTTAACCCCTTAAAGCGTAGATTGGGACACTTATCTAAGAGGGGATATTTGGATATAATCCCTGTTCCAAGAACAACTTGTGCATTTTATGTGAAATCCTAGTTAGATAAAATACAAAACTGACACCAAGACCTTCACATCTCCTCAGTGAGGTCAACTCCTTCCTTAGTCTATGAAGTCGCGTTTCCAAGCCTACACCAGTGCCTCATGAACTGGGACTGAAGAATTTTTGTAGCCATGAAGGTATCATAGGAAAAGGGGTAACATCTCCAATGGCTGAGCCCACTGCGCTTTTTTGAAGAGGTTGATCTTGTAACTGTACTTTAAGGCCAGGCCCCTCCTAATAAAATATAGTCAGGATTGCTCTGCTCGGTTACACAGACTGGACCAAGGAATGGACTGGTAAAATGTCTAAATGCCTAAAGGCAGGTGGAATTCATGGATTTCTCTTAGACCTATGAAGGGGCTTAAATTGCAGCACAGTCCCACTTCAGGTAATCATGTCCTTTTGTGAATCTCAGCTGAGCTTTCTAAGACTTGCAGCTCTTCCGAGAGCACGGTCTGCAAAGGAGACCGTAGAGGTACACGGATAATGACAGGACTCGGGATACTTTGCTGATCTAGGAGGTCTTGTTGCTGCTGAGGATTCAGAGTTGAGGTGGTAGTCCAGACCTCTGGTCTTCTTTGGGTATCAGGGGAGATTTTTTGACCAAATCTACATATGCCTGAGTGAGGACAATATTTGTGGAACAGGGTGTGTTGGTTGAAGGGAACTGATAATTTTTGCATTCTGAGCAGGCATGAACCAGGTGAACTGAGTCATTTAACGAGCAAGATATGTATGACTTGGTGGTACATACGAGAGGTGTGTGTGCATATGCGTGTGGGTGGAACTGGGACAAGTGGGTGGAAAGGTGAGAACTAGATTTCATGGGTGAATGGAGAAGAAATAATAAACAGAATGTCTAACTGGGAAGTTTCTGAACAGCCTTCTCTAGAAATGTGAAAGTTTAATAAGTTCTGAGTAGGTTGGACAGATAACACAAATACAATATTAGCTATATAAAGTAGTAAAAATTAAAGTATATGCTAACTTCTTTTTGTAACTTATCAATTATCACGTAATGAAATTATAGTGGAGAATATCTTGCCCTTGACCTTAATATTCAGTGATTCAAAATTAAAGCATAGCTGTGAGGACTAGAAACACAGGCTCCTTCTCGGGATGCTGTAGCCCTCCAGGGAGGGACAGCCTCCAGCTGGAGCCACAAACCTGCCTTGTGGCCATTTACGCAGGTCAGTCCCCAATGACATGAAGCTATGTGCATCAGGAGAAAACAAGAGTACGTGTCCGCCTGTGGTTATTAGTGCAGAAGTGTAAAACTACAGTGTAAAACTCCTGCAATCCCTGTGTTGTCTAGTTTAGTTCAAAGCCACCTAGGAGCTTCTTCAATTTCTTTTTAGTGTACATAGCTGCAGGAGGACATTCAGATTCCCAGGGACCACAGGGCATGGGCGTGCCTCACATATGTGTGATGGCAGGGACATCGTAGGACCTACAGACTCATATGAGCCTCTATACTGGTTGTATTTATGGGAAAGTTTCCTCTCCACCAGGGGATCCTTCTGGGGCTGAGCGTGCTCCTGGCACTGCCTTCTCCCGGGAAGGACGGAGGAGAGCTCCATGCTTCCCTGGTGACTCTGGAGAGGGAATGAGAACTTCCAAAGGATAGACAGTGAAAGAGCCAGCTTACTGATTAAGGCCCCTTTATTAGGGAGGAATACTTTCTACTCCCAGGGCAATCAGGGACAATTAGGAGCAGCCTGAATGAACTCTTTAAATACAACAACAGTGACCTGTTTGGGGGAAAGTCCTGATTAAGCTCTTCAGAAACTCCTTACTTCTTCATACACGCTACATGCCTGCCTGCCTGCCCCTCTGTGTTACGGATGAGCCAAGATCCATGACTGATAGATGACAAGGGTAGGAGGCGTCTTGTGCAGGTTTCTTACCTCCTTGAATGATCTAGGCTGTTGAATGGCTTGGGGCAGTTAGACGTGCTAAGCAATGCCTTGACCAGCCTAAGAATTAGGCAAAACTATGGGAAATGAGTCAGCAATCACAGGGGCACTTGGCTTGTACCCATCACAATTTCGTGTTATGGGGGACAGAAATCCTAATCTCTTTTATAAGAGTCCACCTCTTTTATAAGTCAAATCTCTTTTATAAGAAATTATGTGTGAAAGAGAAATACTGGTTGATAAACTACTGGTTTACCCATAGCAAAGTATTTGCCTAATAAAAGGACCTTCTAGAACTACAACAATTTTGTGATGTAATTTTAGTATCTAATGCTTTTATATAATGCAGTATTTTTGTAGAATTATGGCAGAATTACTAATAAAACTTACAAAACAGAAGGAAGAAAGGCAGAGAGAGAGAGCTGGAAAAGAGAGAGAAAAAGCAAGCAAGCAGGCGTGTATCTGCATTGTTCCATAGTAGGCAAGAGATTTAGCAACAGGAGAATTATCTTCTAAGTTCAGTTTGAGCTTGTGATCAACACGTCACTGTTGTCTAAGACATGCTGCACTCCAGGAAAGGGCACAAACTCAGACAAGCCTTTTCATTTCCCCGCCTTGTATATTAGTAACGACAAAATCGTCAGTGATAGAAAGCCAGTTGATGAAGGTTTTGTTCCTGGGGGCGAAGGCAATGCCTCTGTCAGCCTTGCAGGTGAGGTGGGCAGGCTGCTGTAAGTGCAGAGAGTTTGGATGGTGTGGCCGGGACATGCTAACAGTCTGCTTTGCTGGGACTCCGCTTCCACGTTTCACGTACACCCACTCATGTGACCGTTATCAATCACTTAAGCCACTTATATCCTGGAGCACGGACACTTGCCTTCAGTCTTATGCTAACGTGCATGGCAGACTGCACGTACGGTAATGCACTGTTTTATTCATTACATGGTATATAGTTTGGTACAAAGAAATGTTTAAATAAACTGTTATTATCTTGAAATTATCAAACATTGCAAGACATAGAGTGCAAGAAACTCAACACTAGTAACTGCGGCTGCGACCTTTTAGACTAGCTGATCTGGACACACTGACACCTGTAGCTGTACATCATCTTTTAGTGTAGATATATCAAGTGAGAAGCAAACATTGTGATTTTTCTAAAGTGCGTTGTCTGATACTGCATAAGGCAATAGCATGACTTGCCATGCACTTTCCTTTTAATTCTACAAAAGTCAAGAACTTACACATTCAGTAAACATTGATTATAAAATAGATTCATGACAACTGTAATCTCATTAATTGTATTTTTAATAAACCAGTGCTAAACTGTATTTTTAATAAACCAGTCCTAAACAATGTGCTATTGTGTGAATACAAAGCTACGTTTTTTTGCTATGCACTAAGCATCACGATTTTCATGTTTATTTATTCTGTGGGACACTTAAGCCAGTCATACTGTTGTGGGCGAGTTTTCTTTAGAGCCCTCAGGGCCTGACCCAGTGTAGGGCTCAGGTGCCCATCAGCTGGGAGTGCAACCCCGAGCCCTGAGTAAGGCCTCTGCGCTCGCTATCCGATGCAATGGAAAATGAGTTGTTTCAGAATGACACCTCAGAAACCCACTGAATACGGTCTCATCTCTCTTTTGAACCGAAAGGCACCCGGTGAGTCTAAATAAATCCAGAATTAGGCAGAAGCCGCAGCCGAGTATACACAGTGGGGAAGAGGTGGCAATACCCTTGAGAGTCTTATCCCCAGAGAGCTTCCCGCTCTGAGCTCCAGTTTGGGAAGACTGGGCTGCCCCACCACTCCTCTGCACATCTGCGTTTCCTTCTCTGGTGTCACTGAGAGGAAGGGACATCAGGTATATGCCAGGTCCTCTGATGGGGATGACCAGGAGACCATAACTTGGGGCGAGCTGCGGACCCTGCCTTACCATGAAAAGCCATCATGAGTCACTGGATTAAAATTTTCACTTTACATAACTCAGCTCCACCTAATTCTTGTTTTAAGCACCTGAGACCTCTATTGAATATAGGCTAGCGTTATCCAGCCTCTTCAGTGCATGAGAAGAGACAGTATTTTGGAATAGAATTTAATGTTACTCTTAATTAAATTAGTAATAAAAACTTGCTGTTCTCGTTCAATACCTACCTTGTTTCTTTCTTGACAGTATTTTCCTCCTGTCTGGCATCATAGCTATAATTAAGAGAACTTCCTTTTCAGGCGCCCAGTTCTTTAATACTTATGTCCTTTTAAATGTTCATATTCCACAAGCATTCCCATTCAATTCAACATTACGCAGACCGCATTCGGCTTTTCATATTTCCTCTTAGCACAAAGGCATATTTATGCAAAGATATCGCAGATATTTTACTCATATGCAAATAAAAATTGCAGGATTATTTAACTTATTACCATTACATTAGTGGTAAGCAAATCACGGCCCAAACCAGACTGATGCCAGATAGGCTGGCAGTCAAGCAGATAGAGCACTGCTATGGCGAGTCTGGAGAGCAGTGACTGCAAAAGCAGAGAAATCAAACTCCTGACCCTGTAATGACTATTTTCTAGAAGAACAGAAGCTCTTCCAGTACTACAGATGCTGAAGATTTCAGGGAGAACCTCTCTAACTGCGTCATTAAAAACTGCACTCCCCCTTCAAATACCCACCTTGATGCCTTCCCGATATTTTTCCCGATTATTAATCGTGCTGTAATTCCCCATCTTGGCATGAAGGCTGCTGCAGAAGCTGCGCTGTGACTGTAGGTATGTCCAAATGGTGCGTTGCAGGCAGGTGGAGCCTCGGTCAGCTCTTACCCTGGGTCAGCACGGGGCTGCTCTCCTGCTGGGCAAAAAGGGTTAAACGCACTCCTAAGTGTGACCACGGAGCCCTCCCTGGGATGAACTACTCCGAACTCCTGAGATGGGAAAGTGGTCTTTGGTTGGCGCAAAGTATGGCACAATGAGCCCACACCTGCTTGGAGGAGAGGAAGAAATAGCTCATACATTGACTGGGTAATGTTGAAGTTGCTGAGGAACTGAATGTGGCTGGAGAAGCGTAAAGTCGACCCAAGCAAATTCTTCCACAGATCCCAGTCTGAAATATATGAAATTTAGACAAATTCTTTACCTAGTTTTGCTCATAAAATCTTATCGACTTCATATAAAGGTATAAATTGTAAGTTTCGTTATGTCATTTTGCAATGACATAACTGCAGTTTCAAGAAACTGATGAAAATTTCACATTGATACTTAGAATTAATTCACTCAGAGTGTTAGTGGAAAGCAGTGTTAGTGCAGTGGGGTGGGAAATCCTGAGGGTAGAAATGAGAAAAAGTCTGCTATATAGTGGAATTTGGCTCAGTGCTTTGCAGCAGGTATATGAGCTATTCATGCCTGGGATAGCAGTTAGTTCAGTATTTGAACACCTCTTGTCACAACAAGGTCCAAATATTTAACTCTAAGAAGTAACAGCTGTGTTTTTAAAGGTATTAGGTTAGCGAAATCAATGAAAGATGGCTAAAACACCTCTTCATTGGGCTCTTGCGTCTTAATAAAAGACAAGGGATAACTTTTTCTTTTGTAAAACATTTTCAGAGCAATTACTATATAATTTTTATTCTAACAAGTAAAGAGATTTCAAGGCCAGGTGGAGAGGTGTAATGAGGCCAATGTGAGGGATGCAGACCAAGTGAAGATGAATATCTCTAAAACTTGCTGGCTGTTCCATCTGCAGGAGAGAGGGATTGCAGGCTGATGGTAGCTGACAGGAGCCAGAGCTCAGGGATGTGGTATGTGAGTGTCCCAGGAGCCAAAATATTCTTTGACAGCTCTGGCAAAAATGACCATCATTATTATGATCTCCTGCATAGCACAGGTCATGGAACTTCAAATAACGAACCCAGGATAAGACACGGTGTCTTTTAAAAACAGACCTACCCTCGATTTAAAGAGGGTGAATGAGAATGTATTGTATCCTTTGATAGTCTGTTCCAGTGGTTAACTATTCTCACTGTCAAAAATGCAAGTCTTTTTTTTTTTGTTGTTTGGATGTATGCTAATTTCAAACAGGTGTTTGGTTTTGATTGTGCAATTAAAACACTGTGCAGAAATCTACAAGGCACTTTAGACAAATGGAAATTCTGAAATAGTTCTTTATTATAAAACTTTGCAATTATATAATTATGAAAAAACTGGTTTTCACCTCTCCCTTTACCTGGCTTGTAATGATTTTTGAAAGAATTTGGCACTTTAAAGCTATAATGAGGAAGCAAAGTTGTAAGACATTTTTATTTCTGTAAAACAAATGCAGATTTTATTTTAATTGGGAAAACCACTTCAAGTTAGTTATTTGTCACCAGCCAGTTACAAGGCCACACTTTTTGCCCACATCAAAATGGGACTGCACTAAGTGTGAGATAAACCATTCTGAGGCAGCCCCCCAAAAAAGCTAGTCCCAGAGTCCCACTTCTCAAATGGGGAAAACGGTGAAGTTGTAACAAGTTAAGCCCCATGTGCTGCCGCTGCACTGCGTACAGAGCCACGGTACGTGCCCGACCCGCCTCTCGGTGGCCCACGAGACCCTTTCCCCACATCCAAGGTCGTACAGCACATTTTGGCCCGTCCGAGAGTGTGCTCGGCGAGCTCCTGGCAGCGATGCTGCCGCCTGCCCGCCTCACCGCACGTAGCCCCCGGCACGGCGCGCGGCTGCGTCCAGCCCTAGGAAGGGCAGCCGCTGGTGGGGACGCTCTCTTCTGGAGGGTCAGAAGGAGACGTGGAGATCCCCCGTGCGCGGCGGCGGCGGCGGTGGTTCAGACTAGAGCCTGGGCGCAGCCGGAGTAACGCGGGCCCCCGCGGTGGGAAATACATCTGCCGGCAGTGGCGGGGGGTGGGAGGGCAGCGCTACGGCATCAGCCGCTGCCTTCGGCGGGTGGCAGCCGGCGGGGGGATGCTGAGGTTCGGTGTGCTGTTTGACGCCCTGGTTATTGTGGCTTCTGTCACCAAAGCCCGGCCTTATGTCCTCAAGCGTATATCCTAGCGTATCTCACATAAAAGGTCCGTGTGTATTTCCTTTGCTCTTCGCGTGCGTTATTAGCAATGAGAGCTTGCAGCATCTCGGAGCAGAGCAGAACTCTGTGAATGTAGCAGAATCTTCCTTTCTGGATTAAAACCGGTTCTGGACATATTCATATGCAGTTTGGACTAAATATAGTTTGTACTGCTCACCTCTTTCCTTGCAGTTGCTCAAGAGGTAGCAGAGTAACAACCTGCAGAATGGGAAGCAAAAATTGGTCGGATGTATTTCTTTAGTTCTTAAGCTCCTGTTTGTGCCGCAGCACAAGCTCTTCCAGCAAGGCGTCACGTCAAGATGTGGCTTGAAGCTGACCAGTTGGAAAACATGACAGGGGAGCTTGCAAGTGAAATGTCAGGAAAGAGGCATAACATTTGGCACATTTGCGAAGGCGCCTTGTGATTTTGGGTGCTCGGCTGAAATAGAATACGGGTCAGACATCTTTGACGGTCGCAGGAGTTGCTTTTGGATGTCTCACACACGATGTAGTCACGTCGTAGACAACGGGGCACTGTGAGTCGTGACATAGCGCAGAATTTGCACCTGCAGTGTTTGCGCAGCAAGGTCCGCTGCTGTTCTCACACCTGTGTAAATCGAGATCCTTTCCAACAGCTAGGATGTTGACTTGTATAAAATTAGGACAAATAAGATCATGTAGTGAATAGTGGTTGTAAAATTCTTGAATTATTACAGTTTACACTAAGACATAACAGCATAAATTGAAGTTTGCATCACTGTTTTCAAAGCAGTTTGATCTTAGATATTGTAATTGCTACTAACTCCACAGTAAGCCAAGCAAGATGAGAATGAGATTTACAGATGGTTTGTTTAAATGTTAAATTTTCATTTATTGTGATTTTTATTTTGCAAATTATTGTTGCATCCTGCAGTGCACAGAAACTGATTTTGTAGAGGTATTATCTTGTTACCATGAGATGTGCTTGTGAGTCACACCGCAGTGAGAAAAACAATGCTATATTTGTCAGCCCGACAGCACTGATGTAGCTATAGAACAGAGCTGTGTCCCAGGCACTGCATGAATCTTTAACAAGGCTATCAGTACTCCACCTAGATGCTCTAGTTATGGTCACATTAGGAATAACAGCTAAAACTGTACAGATATGCGGCTTCCAAATCATTATTGCTGATGCTTATGTACTAGATTTGGCAGAAAGAACACAAATTGAATTTTTAATGTCCAACACAGTCAAGCTGAGTTGTCAGTGAAAAAAAAAAATTGCTTTTGACCTTGTAAAGTGAGCACATAATTTTCTTGAGTGAATTTATTCAAATTCTGCATTTTAAAATAGCATATGTGCACCTAAAGTTGCAAACTGTAAAAGTAAGAATGTAAGAGGAAACTAAGAATGCCTGGTATGTTAAATGACACAAGTTTCTTAGGTCCATATATTACTTTCACAGTCTCACTACCATTAGCTTCAATCCTTTTTAGTCCACCACACCAGAGAAGTAAGCTAGACAAAGTAAGTGAATTCTCCATCATTCACTTCTTTATGTTATTGTAAGGATCAATAAATGCCCATTCAAAAGGACTGAGGTTAAGACACTCATTAATCCTGCCTCCCAGAGATTCTAAAATATGATTTTCTTTTCTTTGTCATCACCTTTAAAGCATGTGAAATGTAGTTTATGGGAAGTGGGAATAACACAGAAAAGAACTTGATGGAAGATTGAGCAAGTATTTGTATGGGGAAAACGCGGTGTTCATTGAACAGGTCCTTTTATAATCTGTGGCTGGGCCACTTGTAGCACTTTTTTCTTGGCAATTTTTTTGCTCAAGGACCTGATTTCTCCCTGTGCTTAGGTTTGTTTTTTTTTTCTTCCAAAGTTTTGTGTTTCTTCACAGACAAAAAAATGCATCCTTGAACATAAACGGCATTTGACAACATTTTTTAAATAATAAACTTGGAATATAGACAAAGGAATGTTCAATGCATCAGACCAAATTCAATAAAGCTGCTCAGAGCAGCTCAGAATGGCTTTGTTTATGCATTCCAATATTTCTTCACTCTATAGTTTTTATCTTCTTTTAGCTGTCTTTTCAGTAAAGAGGGAATTAGACACTGAAATCCTTGAAACACCGAGGCATAGAGCGACTGTTGCAACTCTTTTGTCACCTGTAACCGAAATGCTTTACCCTGTGATGCGTGTTGCAGTCCATTTGTGCTTTCCCACCTGGACTTTCAGCGCTGGGACTCGCAGCAGAGGTGCTCCAGCTGTTTGAATGGTACTGTACAGACCAGCTATCGGGAAGGTCTGCTTCTGTTTGATTTTGTGTTTATTTTGGCAAACCCCCTAGAGTTAATGTTTGTTACTCTAAAACAACTTTAAAACTTGCTTGGGAGCGAGCCATTCAAGGTATGTACAAACAGATATATATCTGTGCTGGAATACAACTCAGGCTTGGAAACAGGGTAACTACATATGCCTGAATTAATAATCTACCTTGGAATATGAATAAAGCAAACCTGACTTGGTTTGCACCCATCTACTCAGATGCGACACGAATTGTCACTCAGACCAGGGTCGACCAGAATGCCAGAAAAATAAATAAGTTGCTAACTGAACCCAGCTGATGGCACAAAAGGATGCTCCAGTATGAAGAGAGGAAGGGAGCACGCAGCTGGGGGTACAGGGAGAAGGCAACCTGCCTTTCCAGCAACAATTTGCTCTAAAATCAGCTGTCAGCATGCATCCCAACAATCTAGTATAAAGTCAGAGATTTAGTGCAACATAACATTACAAACTAAATATTTCAAAACAAATGCATAAAAGGCCTTAATAAAAAATTACTTGACTTTCCTTGAAATGGGTATTTTTAAAACCTTCAGGATTACAGCTTTCCTAGAGAAAGAATTTACTGGAGTAACCATATTTTATATTTTATTTCTGTGGAAAGTTGGTGAATATGTACAAAAGTCTAGTCACATACTCTGCATGAGTGATAGAGAAGTACTTATAGAGCTTCTTGTCTAGATAATTCATTGCAGTACCAGTCCTATTCTGTAATGTTAATGGGATACTGTACAAGACTACCCCCGTATAGGAAACCACTCTTAAATCCATTCATCTCCTTTCCATCACAACCACAGGAAGAGAAAGACAATGGCAGGATGGATTTTATGTCTTTTCAGTTACATTTTGTACACAAAGAGAATACAAATATATTGTTAGTCTTGCTCTTTATTAATTGCCTCACTGGCTATTGACTCAAGCTCAGGTGGTATATTTTTCAAAAGCATTAATAACCTCTTTGTGTTCTAGGCCAGTCTTCCTCAGTCTTTTCAGGATGATGATTCCTTATTTCAAATCGATATTACAACCACCTTTCCAACACTTATTGTAGAACAAAAGTAAAAAATGTTTACACACGGTAACAGCAACGAGCCGGTTTAATCCAGTGTGTTTTGAAAGAATGACTCCATCTATGTCTAAAAATCACCCCTAAATGGCATGCCTGGGGTCTCCGTACCCTGACTGCCTCCCTATGGGACGTGACCCGCCTGTGCCCGAGGAGGTGCCCAGCTCCCCTACCCACACAGGAGACCAAGGCAGGTGCCTCGCGTCCCAGACTGGGAAGCTAGGCAGCCCTACACAGTCCAGGATTTTGGTTTTAGCCAGAAAAAACTGGTCTTTTAAAGCTGAAGTCCTATGGGGACTGAAATAGCAAGGAAGGGTCACTCGTGGTGGTCGAGAGGAGCAGATCTCGGGTACTTCGATGGTTCTGACATCCCGAGAGTTATTCCGGGACTTCTTTGACATGGATTCTACTCCTACCTGCAGTTCTTTGCAAACCCACTAATTTTGCAGTCACCACGTATCACAGGGTAATGACGATCAGCACTGCTGCCCCAGGCAGGTGGGGGCTGCTGGCTGAGGAGGTGTCTGATGGCTGATTCCGCAGTTCTCCCGCTACTCGGAGAGCCCAGCGTTTTCTTCGGACACCACGCATACGTGCAGGTTCAGCCACAACTGCGGTGCCTCCTTTCTTTGCGCCTCAGGCTTCGGCTGGCCTTTTGATTTTGTGGAACCTCATATATTCTCTTCCTCCAGGCCAACACTCCTGGCACCGATTCACTGCAGTCACCTCGGCAAGCCAGAATCTATTTCTGCACTTGACTCCTTCTCTCCTTGAAGCCATTACAGGGAAGTTCAGTCACCTGCCAGGCTTTTAAAAGCACAGTAGCATTAATTCAACACAAAAGCATACCAGAGAAGTAACAGCCTTCTGTATCTGAAATAATGGACAGCCAGTGCTTGAGGTTGTATTAAAACTCAGGTAAAATAATAGCTGAAGAGACTACAGGCACTCTGCTCTCTGTCCAAGAAGGCAGCAGGGTCCAGCTGGGCTTACTGGTTTCCTTCGTCTTTCTGGAACTTCTGTGGTTCCCACAGAGCTAGGAAGGAACTCTGTGCTGTCGTTGTGCATTCAACAAAACTGCTGGTTCCCGAGATGGTTCCTGTGTCCTAATAGGACTGGTTCCACATTAAAAGTGTTGTTGCAGGGTAAGTAGAAAGTACGGCGGAGCAGGAGAAAAGTTAGTGGAGCAACATGGAATCAGTTCAGGTCATACGTGGCCAAAGCAAATAAACGTCATAGGAGCCAGCTTGTTTCCAGGGGGATCAGCTGGGTGTTGCTGTGACGTTTCGAAGTGTTTCCAGCTCTGAAAGTGCCTTGCAGGTTTGCATGAGCTCATTCTCCGTGGAGCCAGCTGGGTTTGTTCCTTCTATCTCCGAGCCATGTGGAAAGCAGTCAAAACCTTCCCCAACCCGCAAGCCGGGGCTGGGAAGGGATGCTCTCCCACACCTGCTAGACCTAAACTGTCTCCTGCATCTGGGCACGGACAATCCACAGCCAAAATCATATCATCATGGATACAAATATCTCAAAAAGGTTTATAAAAACCATAATTTATTAAGCTGCCTCTTATCTTTTGTGTCCTGGTAGGTCCAAAGGACTTCAAGTATGACCGCGTGGCTTGTTTGTCACAGTCTCATGTTTGCTACTTTGAGGCGGCGTATCTGTGAGGCAGAACACAATTTAATGTCTCTTTAGGCCTTCACCTAGGTAAATGTAGGTGCTTCCTCTTCAGGAAAGTGAATTTCTGTGACCTTTCAAAACGCTGGCTGTCGTCCATCTTTGGCTGCTGGGGGTTTGCCTTTATTTACCTCCTGCTGCCTTTAGAAACTGCAGTAAGTGCTCCTTGTTGTGGCCACTCGGACAGCAGCGCTGGAATTTGGGAGCCTCTACAGGTGCGTTCGTACTGCTGTGCTCATGGCGTGTTGAAGTAGTCTTGGATTCTATAACACGGGTTTTACACGTATTCAGGAACGTTTCACCCAGGCATCCCCATACTTCGCATGTCTGCTTTAAACTGGAAATACAACTCCTGGGGTGTGGCTTTGAAAGTAATTCCAGTTTTTATCGAGTCAGATGTTTAGTTTCACACTGTATTGCTCTCTGCAAGGGAAACCTAATATGGCACTGTGTAAAACAAATTCAGATATGGTGGAAAAATATATCCCTGTTCCCAAGATAAGGAGAAGTACAGTTTTACGTGCAATATTTATACTCAGACTTGTTTTCTGCCCATGAAATAGCAGTGGGTCAAAAGACAGATAAAATCACTTGAAGTGGATAAGTCACAGTTCCCTCATGATTGTTGTCTTCTGTGCGGAAACACTACCTAAACTTCATGGTACAATGTTACATTATTATGGTGTTGTTGCATGAAAATTGTGTTGCATTAGACTGAATAAAAATACTAAAAATATCCCTTATTAAAATTCTTGCTCACTGTAACTAGTACCTACTGAAGAACGGAGTACCAAAAAATAAAACAGAATTGTATGCTACATAAAATTGCTTGTCTGAAACCAGTTTACTACTATAAAGTGTATTATTCCAGCAGAGTTTGTGTAGTTGCCATGTCACAGAGTGACATATTTCAGAAAACATCAACCAAGTTGAAGTTTGCATTATATCTCTAGAGGATTTTAGAAAAGTAAAATAAAAGTAGATTTTTTTTTTCTATTTGATAAGCTTCGTCGCATTAGCTGATTGAAGCACTTGGAAGGAAAGGTGAAAAAAACCAAGAAATATTATTTTTATTTTTCAGTAATGATTAAGGATCTTTATTAGGCTAGTAGAGGCTTTATCATTACATATTTTCTGTATCCAAAAGGTCTTCAGAATATTTAAAGTCATAATGCAACAAAATAAGAAACTGGACCATAAAATGTAAGTACAGTATGTACAGATGAAACAGTAATATACATGAATAGAGGGGACATAAAATTCACCATAAAATATGATTAACCCAGTTCCAAGGGAAGACTCACAAGCGGTGATTTCATTAGTGAGTTATGGGGGTTTCCACATGAGTGAGGAAATTATGTATAATGGTTGCTCATTACATACGCTATTTATTCATAGGGCATCTTTAGAAAAAGTTTTGTCTGCAATTAGGTTGGAACTAGGGAAAAATAATTTTAAAAATGACAAACAGAAAATTTCCCAGAACTTTAGTTTCTTTGATTGTGTGAGTTAGTTTCGCTAAAATGAAAGCTTGTCAATGCAAAAGTAAGAAAACAAATCAACAACAAAAATCCCTAAACCCCAAACTCTTGTATGTTTAAATGATACATAGAGTGAAAGCATGCTGATTTTAGAAGTTATTTGGTAAGGACAAAAGCAATATGTCTGCATAATGTCTCTGCAAGCTTTTTCAGCATCAAGGTTTCAACTTCAGAGACAGATATTTATGGCAATAAGACTGAGGTATGATTCTAGAGTATCAGTATCTACCCCCCCCCGCCCCATTTTATTTCACACAGCAATCTTGCTTTTGTCATACCTTTTTGGAATTGAGTAATGTGCTCGCAGCAGAAAAGTCTGATGAGGCTGCAGGAATGGAAATCAGTGTCCCCTCTCTCCTCTGCAGGTGTTTGAGCAGTGCTGCAGAGCCTGCACGGTGCAGCGTTCCCTGCCAGGTATGCTGCAGTACCGGTGCCTCTGCATTCAGTCCTTCGGCACGGAAATAAATAAGTGATCACAGGGAATGTCTGGGTAGGACAGAAGCGGAAGGTGTGGCAGAATGACGGTGAAGAGATACCGCCATGGGGTCAGACATAAATTCATCGCGTTGGCTCAGTCTGGCCTGGTAACCACCTCAGGGGTCAGAGAGAGGAGCTGCTGGTTTGCTGAGGCTGAGAAGTATAAACAGAGGAGGGAAACTCCAAGGAGCTTTGAATGACTTGAATTAGTGTGTCTGAGCAGTGGCCTGGAATACCGAACTTTTGCCTCTCTGCCCTTCATCCTTTCACTGTGTCCCCTTCTAAAATGCCTGACTGCTGGTACATTGTGCTCTCCATGCCATGGCTGGTCACTGGTATAAAATGGTTTGCAAACAAACCCAATTGCCCTGTGACAGCAGGATGTTTTTTCAATGCTGCTAGCACTGCACTAACAGTTGTGATTGAAATGAGGGTGGATTTTTTGGGACCCCTGCCAGAAAAATAATTTGGGAGAGGGTCACTGTGTTAAAGCTGGTTCCAGCTGTTGCTTGCTTCACTTGAACCTCTAGTGTCCCTCAAATGAGTACTTAAAAAAGTGATACATTGTTGAAGCGCTAAATCTGTTAACTTCATTACCTTTCGGGGCTTTTGGTATTGATTCCTCCTGTTAATATGCACATAATCAGAGTAAAATTGCAATATGGGCATTCCTAGAAGCTGTTCTCTAGGTAGTAGCTCAGAGGAGAGGCATGAATTCTCATGCACTCTTGTCTGCCTTTCTGCTGTCCCTCATGGATACAGGCTGGATTTTTATCCTGTCAGATTGTTTCACTAGAGAATTAAGGCTGCAAAATGTGTTCCAGTGCCCGAGATTGCTCTTCCCAAATTACTGGGTAGCCTTAGGAGACTGGAAAAAGCAGGCATCAGTTTTGGGTGCAAATTCCTTATGTCAAGATAACCCTTTAACTGTGTTACTTCTGTTCGTTGTATGAGAAAAAAGGGGGAAAGTTTCAAGTTTGGTCTGTGTAAGATACTCTTTTGCTAAATGCTTTTCCTGACTAGAAACTTGGCAGTGACTGACGGCATGAAACACAGGGCTGCCTGAACTGAACTTGGTTGCTCAATGAGTTGTTAAGAACTGGATTGTAAGATTTAGTTTGGGTCCCCAATAGTTGAGGTTTCAGGTGCTCTGTGATCTTGAAAACGAGCGTTTTGTCTGTTTGTGACATGGAGATTTCCATAGCCTTAATTCCCCCAGGAAATCCTCATCCAAGGGTGTTAGTGCTAAGAGCAGCAGTGGGCCAGTGTGAAACCTGTGTGTTTTATAGGCGAGAAGATGCAGGGATCTCAATGCAGAAGTCAGGGTTTTTTTCAGCATGGTACGTGGCAGCTCAGCAGTCTTCTTTCTAAACTGGAAATCTTGCCTTGGTCCTGTGTTTTGGCTGTTAGGTGCATCCTCTAACTGGAGAATACGACCTCCCTTGTAACTGGGGGGCGGGTGTTTTGTGGTCACATTTGCACGAGGGGAAGGTGCTGTCTTCTGGCCAACAGCTGCTACACCAGCAACCAGGAGCAGGCTGGGTTTTAGCAAAGGTGCGAACCTGATGGCATTCATAGACTTTCATCAGCACTGGCAACTGAGGAAGGACATACATTGGATTTTCTCTTGGGTTTTGCAAGATACCAGCGCTGTCCTGGTCCCATCCGAGCTGAGTTTTCAGCAGCTCTCATCCAGCTATCAGTCGCTGACATGGCGCTGGGCAGAAGCTGTGGTTCTTCTGCCCTTGGGTGCTGGGAGGTGAAGCGGTAGGTGGTGGTGCGGTGAACACATGGCACAGCTTTGCTCACAGTGGGGTAAAAAGGTGGATATTGCTTGTTCTTGCTGCAAGATGTCTCTGACTATCAGAGCAGCCGCTCTGGGACTCTTGTAACCCTGCACAGAAAAGCAGGGATCTGCCCCTGTTCTGCCACCTGCAACTAAGTCTTGGGTCTTGCCTGTGATATTAGCAGTAGGGATGTGATGAATGATGAAGGCTTTAATTCCTCCTATTAGAAGGATGTTGCCATAACATGGAAATTTCAGAATTATCTCCTATCTGCACTAAAGAATTAAGGTCAAAGAAGTCCAAGGACTATCTATTGCATAAGTTTTTGTAAAGACCTATGTTGAAGCTCAAGAAAATAATAAGCATGAAGTATCACATAATTCTAGTGGAAAGCAAGCAATAATAAAAACTTGGGCATCTGGCCTTTGTGCCTTTTAGAAATGCAACTGGAACTGGCATCTCTTAATTGCAGCTTGTTTTCCAGGTCATCCGTTTGACTTTTTGAATATGTAATTCTCCCAGATGGTTTGGCTTTGTGGATGTCTGACATGATCTACATGTCTTCAAATGTTGGGTTTTTTTTCTTCAGGCTTGGCACTTTGGAATGAATGCTGTCTGCAGTCTGAGTTGTGTAACATTAAAGTTTGAATTATGTCCAAATTTCAACTCTGATAACTCAAGAAACGTCAAGTTCGCTCAGTGACAGCTGCATCCAGACTTCCTGAAGTGTAATGGTGGAAGTAGGCAGATCTTTCAGGCTGTAGAAACTTCTGGAGACATACTGAATCCTTAACAGGCACAGACTGCTTAAATATCTGTTTCTTTAGTGGACAATATCAGATCTTCCAGGTACTGCAGGTACAAACGTTTAAGTTTCATGCAGGAGTGCAGTATGTATTAGGATCTTAACCAGTGCCTGTGAAGTTGTCTGGAATCTCTTCACTTAATCCTATGGCTGAGACCTTAAGCTACTAGTCACTTTTATTGTGCTTTGCATTTTATTGCCTTTTTTTAATATATATATCTTTCCCCAGCAAGGTACATTTTTACTGTTAATGGCTCTATGCCTCTAAAATGAGCTGTGGAACTATGAGCTATATTTTGTCCTGCCTGTGCACCACCAGTATAAATGGGCTTAGTAAATTCTTCTTCAAAGTTGTGTTAGTGCTGGCATCAGTAAGACCTCAAAAGGTTCAGCTTTAATTTTCTGTATCAGGTGAAGTCTGAATGCTCAGTTCCAAAAATTGCAATATTCATAGGACATTTTTGGGAGAGAGAATAAAACTGAATAAACCCAAGACTTGTGTTCATGGAAGTGTATTAAGTGTCTTTTTGCTGCTTTGGTTTTTGTTGTGTTGTTTTGTTGTTTTTTTTTCTTTTTGCTTGTCTCCAAATGTGAAGATCCTGTAATTAAAGATTGTATCCCTGTTGCACTGTCCATGATTTGTCAGCCACATGCTATTTTTAGCTGGTTGTTTAGGATAACCTTCCCCTGGCTGCTGACTCAGAGTCAGTGAGTACCAGGTGGTTAGTGCATCTTCTGACAGAACCTTGCTGTGATTTTTTTTTTTTTTTTTTAAATTGGTTTCCTTATACAAAAATGTGTTTTTATTAGTGTAACAATTCTGTTCTGAAAATATATGCTGTCCTAGTTAACAATTGCCTATCATAGTCTTTTTAATAAGTATCTAATAAAGAAGAGTTAGGTTCTGCAAAGGAAGACAGATAATTGCTGCTTGCCCCTTAAAAAAAAAAAAAAAAAAAAAAAAAATACCCACAACCAAAAAACCCAACCAAACAAAAACCTCAACAAAATATATTGACTCTCATTTTTAACCAGCCTCCAAAGTGATGGAGGCAGAGTGCTTTGTATGTTGGCTAATTGATTGCACAGCCTTTGATTGATGGGATGCAATTTGGTGGAGCATCAGCTGCAATTGTAAGCTGTAGGACCATGGCTGGAATGATTCATGTGTAGCAGCAGGATCTCCAGACTGAATTAGAGGCTTGTATTGACTGTGGCGCTGTGCATTATTTAAAGGATTGGTTCTGTGCCATTGAGTGTCTGAAGCAATTAACTGCTTCTCTCTGCTGAACAATCACCTCCTTTTTTTGTGAGTTCCTCCATATCAACAGTGACTTTTAGCATAGTTTCTTTATTTTGGTGGCAAGACAAATAAAAACCAGTCTTGCTGTTTTCTTTTTTAATTCTCATTCTTGTGATTTTTTTCCCTTCATATAAAATAAAGAAGTAGTGAGAATACTTTGGCATTTATAATGTTTTTATATTCTTCTAGGAAATAATGGAAAAGCTCTGGAAGAGTGTGAAAAAGGATTTATGTTGAAGTTGTTTTCCAGGCACCCCGAAGGTTCAGTAACCTATAGACCAGGTTGGCTGAGATGCTGTGATATTGCTTGTTTAAAAAACCAAAAACCAAAAAAATCCAAACCATACTCCTACTATTAGCCTGTGGCTCTAGGGCTTTCTAACCTTAGACTGAGTTGAGCTTGGCTTCAGCCTAAGGAATCAGTCCCTGGCTAGTAAGGAGTCATTCCTCCAACGTGATATCAGTCCAAGCCCAACCTGGGCTTCTGCAGCTCTGTGCTGGTTGGCAGAGCCCTGCTGCAGGGGACAGCAGGAGTGAGGACCCTCTGCAAAAATGCGTAGGAGCTGTGTGGCCCACATGGTCTTGTCAAAGTGTTTTTCCCAGAGACGGTCTGCTGGCCCAGTGTGGGAGCGTCAGTATCTCACTCCCTTGGTCCTGGCTGGGGAAGCTTGTTGCAGCTCAGTAATGAAAGCTGCTTTCCTCCAGTGACATTGCTGCCTCATTCCTTCTTAAGTTAATGAGCTTTTAGTTTTTAATTAGACATAAATGGTGGCTGTCATTTCTTGCTTGTTTATATCTTTTCATCCTGCTGTAGTACTTCCAAAAGAAGAAAACTGTCCTGGTTTTGACTGGGATAGAGTTAATTTTCTTCCTAGTAGCTGGTATAGTGTTATGTCTTGCATTCAGTATGACAAGAATGTTGAGAACACACTGAAGTTTTCAGTTGTTGCTAAGTAGTGTTTAGACTAAACGATTTTTCAGCTTCTCATGTCCAGCCAGCAAGAAGGCTGGAGGGGCACAAGAAGTTGGGAGGGGACACAGCCAGGGCAGCTGACCCAAACTGG
>JAVJGG010000005.1:28866557-28888633 GCA_035590195.1 Aviceda cuculoides
CCCCCCCCGCCCCATTTTATATGTACTAAGAAATATTTTCTAATCAGTAAAACTAAATAAATAATTACATCTATTGTTACTTTGGAACTGAAGAACAAGACAAAGGTACAGAAATTCCTGGGAAGAGTTGGAGGCTGTGAAAACATCTCCCCGCTGTCCTCAAACTCTGCTGGGTAAGGGCTGCTGGGTATCCGTAACGCAGATGTTGAGTTCACAAACAACAAGATGCTGTGAGATATTCCATTAACCTGCTCTCGTCTGATTAACACCTAGCATCTGAAGTTGATTTGCCCCCACCAGGTTATTCCACTGGGAATATTTACAAACAAAAAAGGGGAATCTAGATTTTTTTTTTTTCTTTACGTTTCCATTCCATGGCATTTTTGTGCCATGAAAAGTGCTAAATGAAAGTAGTCAAATGTGGAAACTCATACTCTTTTCATAGCATAAATATGGAATACCAAGAACTTATTTAGCATTTTTGGTACAATTGAGAGCAAGAGACTGTTTAAGAAACAGTGAGATTCTTTTTGGAAACATACAGTTTTGAAACTTGTTGATGTTCCATGTTTCATTGTTTTAAGAATTTCTAAAAAATGTTGGGGAACCTTTTTAATATATGCTGGGGCAATTTTTCTCCAAATACAGTTTTCCTTTTACTAATAATATCAGTAAAATGAATATTTTCAGACAATTTTCACTGCATTAATATTTTGCTTTCCCTCAGTTCTAACCAAAATCTATGGTGTTTTGATAATGTTGTTTAAACTTGAAATACAGAGAAACTTTTCATAATAAATCTCACATTATACCCTCAGCAGACAGGATACAGTTTGGGATACCTTGCTCTGCTCTAATGAAGAGAAATGCTTTCCTGTCTAGTCCCTCTTCTCACATATCTGCTTTAAAAATAACAGCAATAAAGATGCGATATGCCAGTAATACTCATTAGACCCAGACCTGGAACAATTCATACTGTGGATTAATTTTCGAGATATTGAAAATTAATCTAAAATTCTGACACTAAGTAACACTCACAATAGCATCATAATATTTGTATCTGAAATGTCCCAACTAGAAAAACTGGTACGATTCACTGGCGGATCCCCGTCCTGATGGATAACACATAAGCCTTTCTGGTCAGTGAAACAGGTAACTCAGCTATCTGCTTCAGGGAGCATGGCTGGCCGCTTACATTTCACATTTTCCAGGCATGGAAAGCCAAAAACTGGATGAAGAAATTCATTCCTAAGTGAAAAAAAAAAGAACGTGCCTGGTTTCTGCATGCCACTTTGTATGAACAGTCTGGCACATTTTTTAAATTTTAGTGACATTCTCTGCAATACAGCATGTACTACAGGGAAAGTAACAGCCTTTTTCATATATAATCGATACTGTACCAACCCTGTTCAAAGACAAGTCAGACTAACAATACTTTGAGATGGCTGGCACATTATGCATTCTGGAAATTCTAATTTTATGTAAATTTGGGAAATGTATGCATGTGCCAGAGTTGCTCTTTGTTCATGCACTGGTTTAGCATGTCTAAGTAGGAGAGGCTGCCATACAACTTGGGTTGCAAAACAGCAGATGGGGGTGATTTAGTCTCTGAGGAACTCTAATTTCCTCTGAAAAAGTACTCAGGTTTGTTATTTTATTACTATGGGGAAATATATATTTTAAAATATATTAACAGTTAGTGCTTGTCTAGTTGGAAAATACCTCAGAATACCTTTAAGAAATAGTTCTCTGTGTGGACACTAATTCTGCTGTAGGAGTCCACTGTGAAAATGGATTAAGTTAAACTGGAAAAAAAACCCCGAAGTCTTAGTGTTGAAGAGCATTTACATAGAGACTTAGAGCACAGCAGTTATTGTGCCTGAAATTCATGCCCTGACATATTTTGTTGTAACTTCTCCATACAGACAGACCCGCACTTTATTACCTCCAGATGGAGTTATGAAATGCTACTATTTCTTTCTGCATTTACTGATAAAATTCTACACTGAAGACTGATTAGGGGTGACAAAACTTTGCAGTCAGAGGTTGAATAGTGCATCCCTGAAATACTCATTTTATGCAGATTTAGAAAATAAATACATTTACGATGGTTTCTTCTTTGTTGTGCCACTGTTCTGGCATGTCAGATTAGTGGTAGATGCCACACAGCAGGAGCTAGGAAATTCTGTCTGAAATAGAGATGAGGTTTAGAGTCATTTTAGTCCCTGTCAAGACCAGAGTTCCCAAGTAAAGGGGCACAGATTTAATACTGTTGTAATCAGGATATTTTAAACATTTAAAGGGTTCATGTTTGTGTTGTCAGATTATTTGCTGGAGTTTCATACCCAAGCAACTGTGTGTGTGTGTCAGGAGCGTAGGAAGAAAGGAAGCTTGTATTTACTGTGCTCTTTTGCATTACTTCAGCCTCAAAAAGATTTGCGGCTAACAAAACTTTGATGTAGAATGTCAAATTGATATTCCTGAAATCCTCATTTTGGTTATCACCTTTGAGATAAAAAATGCAAAGGTGGCTCTAAGTCTTGTTGGCAGTAGGATGCTCCACCACTTGTCTGAGATCGCACAAAAGTTCCCACTGATTTTAACTGTACAGAATCAGGATACTTAGGACAAGTTTATGGTGTTTGGGAAAAGTGTGGTTAGATTACGGTGTCTACCATGTGACTACCTATGACTTTTCTAGAATGCCAAGATACATTTGCCTGTAGAAATACTATGCTCAGCTGCAAATCCATGATTTGTCTGCATTCAGCTTGGATCTTTTGAACACATAATTAGGTGGCAAGAATCTGTTGCATTTCTTCGAAAAATACTGTTTTGAGTGAATAAAAATGCTGAAATACTGTCCACAGAGCAATCACAAAATTCTCTACGGTGATAAGCCTTTAGTGATTAATGGGCTGGCATGGGCTTGCAAAGTTCCCCCACTAAGCATTATTGGACTTTGGAGTTTGAATCCATGTGCTCGCTTGAACACATTTTAGCTCCATTTGCTTAGGGCAGCCTGATTGTCCTTTTCCTTGGCCTGTGGCTGATACCTGGGCCTAGAGCGTCTACCAGGCACGTCATCTTCAAAGTGAAACCCAAATGTACAAGTGGCCAAGGCCCCAGGGAGAGGCCTGCTAAGTTTCCCTGGTGACAAAAGCATTCCTTCCTCAGAAGAACCCTTTCATGGAGGATTAAATAGGTATGCTTTAAGGAAATTCATTTTGCTTTGCAGATATGGAGTCAGCTACCACATTTCAAACAAGCCACCACATTCCAAAAGAGAGTATCACGCCTAGCAACTATGGAAGTATACAGGACCATTTTTATCTTGCTTTTCATGCACGTATATGTGTTAGCAGGATCCTGACCTTGGAACTTACATTCTGGTGGGCGCGAGGACCCAACTACCTTTATTCTGTTCCACTACGAAGAAATAAGTAGTATACATTGGATCAGAAAGAGAGAGAGATTCAACTTGCAGGCTGGGATATGGAAGTCTCTTCATTTTTAGTTTTCATTGGGGAGGATTCTGTTTCATCCTATCTGTTGCTCCTTATAAATCATATCACAAATTTGAAATCTGAAGCTTGCTGTTGTTGGCATTTGAGCCTAATGTCAAAATGCTTTTGCTGCTTTACCTGTGAAGTAGACAATCTATATTGAATGTCCTTGAAATAGTAATTTTGGTAGACTCTGACCTTTTTCATGCAGAGCAATCTGGGTTCGGAAGCACAGATAAACCAAATATTGTTAACATTCACTAGCACACTTTCTCACTCATGAAGTGAGAGTTACAAGTACTAGCTATTAAACAGCCAGTGGCAGAAAAATGGAATAGCCTGACTGCCCTTTCACAATCCAGCAGTCTTGGGCCCAAAAAGAAAGAAGTGCAGAAGCTTTACTTGTCCAGAGGCAGCACCAGAAACCCCTGTGTCTGCCCCATAAGGAAAAGCACAATTTATCCCATGACTACTTCACTAACTACATCTTCCATTACACTTATAACGCTAGTTTTACATAGTCAGTGTATTATATTTTCATGTTTTCACAGTTGGGATGGTCTTGGATCTGGTCTTGGGTCCAAACCTGGTAAGCTTACTGGTGTGTAACTTCACAGTGTAGCTTTGTGTAAGTAAATATCTTCAACAAGTTTGGTGGAGCTGTGTCTCACATTAATGCAGGAACATGAATGATCCAAATAGGCTCTGGAGAGCATGACATCTGACTCTCCGGAATATGCAGATTATACTAAATTCCAAAATATATCCTAGAACACAGATACAAGCTAAGGAGCTAGTGTATTGATATGACTGAAGCAATGTAAGTGTATATAAATAGTCTTCCCATTTTAATAAAATATTTCTTTCTGCTCAAATTAATAATAAATATTTCCATAGTGGAATAGTGAATATAAAAGAATTATAATGCGATCTCACCACTTATATATATTTACATCTTGTATTAGTCATACATTCTTTTTTTCCTTTGCATTTCCTTTTTCTGATGTATTACAATTACATTCTAGCACTTACTTCTTTTGGGCTACTTCTAAAGCTCACCTCTTTCCTTGATCAGCTTATGGAGGGTGTATCCTTCACTAACAAAACTTGATGCAGTTTTGTCTTTGATATTTCAGCTCTTGTAGCCATGTCCAGCCTCAAAGATTCACTCAATCACCGCATGTCCTATGGATGCAGTAAAAGGTGCACTTTTTTTTTAATGCTTGCGTTTAAAATTGCAGTGTATATTAAGAGTTCAGCTGAGGTTTTAAGCTGTGTTTGTACATGTGAAAACTCAGTTTGAGGAGATGGACTGTGAGAGTTTTTGCACCCAGCACCAAAACATGCTGTATTCAAGCTCCGCTCTTCTCCTCAAATGAAAATTGCAAAGAGGGGGTGACGGGGATGTGTGGGTGTAATGGTATAATTAGGCACATACTGCTGTATTTTAGCACATACTGTCCCCTGCTGGGAATAATCATATTACTGGTAGAAGTAATCTTTAAGTGCAGGTATGTGTTCATCCTTCCACCCACCATTCAAAAGGGTAGGCTGGTAAGGCCTCCCTTGCCGTTCCCTCTCAGACAAAGGTACGGCCTCCCCGACCCACCCCTTGATCACCGCGACACCAAGAATGTAAGCATCTCCATCTGCTGAGGATTTCGCCCCATCGGGTGGGGTTGCTGTGCGCAGGACGCAGCTGAGGCTCTCAGAGGAGGGGAATGGCGTAGTTTGGCCTGTCCGTGCAATGGGCTGCCACGTGCCCATCAGCGTGTCTGATGTCCGCATAGCTTGCCCCATGGAAAATCTTCTCGTGGTGTTAGTGATTGCCTGCTGCCTGCCCCACACGACCCTCACCGAGCTTCAGAACCATTTTATTTTTCCAGATGTCAGGTGGAAAGGAGTACTCTCTGCAGAAGTGCCCTGTTTTATTGCAGAAATAGGAGATGAACACTTACGTTCCTCCTTCCTTCTTCCCAGAGGTCAAACCCTTCCCTCCCCACTACAAGGCAGAGCGGGAGGTGATCAGTGGAAAGCAAAGGTCTGGGGCATGAGGGCAGCCTGGCTGCCATGGCCTGCAGCCTGACAAACATAACGGGTCTTCTGGCCTGGCCACAACTCCATGCCCATCCCTGCTTTCGCCCATCTCCAGGTTGCTGCAACTTTCTGGCCGATGGTCTCCAAGGTTATTTTGGTGCCCACGCACACCAGCACAGTCCTTTGGTGAATAGCGGGATCGGTGTCATTAATACAAAGCTGACACTGGTGGGAGTCAGATGGGTTTTTTTGCCTAGAAGATACCGTGGGTTTTTTGTGTGCGTCTGGCTATTCAGTTTAAAATAGTTCTTTTGCTGTAGCTTTGCTAGACTTCATGAATTTTTTTATGCTCCTCTTTTTCCTCTTTAAAATTTGACTTGTTAGCTCTATGCGCATGAGGTAAATTCTTGCCATTCATTTCTACCTGGCAGTGATGAGATAAGAAGTTTCAGGGATGGAAGCCCCATACATCCTTGATCAACAAATTCTCTATTTTGAAGATTGAATTTCTAACATTCATATGGCATTTTCTACAAAACTTAGCAATGCATCAAATATGATGACCGTCTGTCTGGTGAAGGTCTTAACAAAATTATGTTCATCTTGACAATTATGCAGTCTGTGTGTGACTTTCAGAAACCAAGAACAATTTTTGTTAGCTGCATTTTATGTTGATGTCCCTCTGTTTGTTAATTACCATTTTGTTTTATCTTTCTCAGCAGCTGTTTGTCTTCCCTTTTAGAGGGTAGACTGTATCACAGACTCAATGTGTTACCAAATATTTGTTTTTCTTGGAACCTCAGAACTGAGTGTTTTGGATAAGAAAATTTTTCACTGTGAACTATTGTTCAGATTCTTTTTAAATACATTGTGTAGATAATATCAATAAAGCTATAAAATAATGTATGAGTAAGAATCCTCGGTATTGTTTGTTCCCTTATTTAAAAATATAGTAAAAAATAGGAAATCCAAATTATCCATTGCACAAAGAGATTGATTTACAATGTCAGCCATGGGACATGTTGGCACTTACATTACATGGACTTTACGTGAGTCCATTTTTAGAGGATACACATGCTTTTTCTGTTGTACATTAATAACTTTAGTAATATAGACTATAGTGAAATGGGAATTGTAGGAGAGAAAATAGCATAACTCAGAGCAAACAACTTCTGGAACATTTTTATTTTTTTGGTGTTTTTTCCTTGTCCTTAATGTCACATCTCTAATGTTTCTTTACCCCTTCCCTTTAAAATTATTAGTTTCCTGTTAAAAGAGAAACAAGAGCATAAAAAATGAGAAGGAAATGAAAATAGGAGAAAAATTCAAATTAAGCACCACATATGTGCAGGCGGAAGCTGGGTGCTCTAGCAGACTCTGTTCATACAGCAAGTCAATGTATTAGACAAAAATCTCCATTCAAAACCCGTTGATGTTCTTTAACTAAATCACCTTTACCAATTTTTTCCTTTCTCTAAAATATTAAGGACTTATGCAAAAGATTTCAGCATCCAGCAGGTTCACAGGAGAAACGTGAACCATAGATAACTGCTTAGCAGGACTGACAGCTTCACTCCAGTGCCCTTCCTTAACTTACTGGTTCTTGTCCACCTTGCCTTCAGCCCTCATTGTAAAAAAGCTGTGGGATAGAAGCGTTATTTTTCAAACTAAAAATATGAGATACATTCACAAAAAAAAAGTGGTCTTTGTGGAACATGGGGCACATCCATGTGGAAGGTGAGACTGGACTGAACTCCTGTCCCTGTTCCAAGCTGCTGGAATGGGTCTGGATTCAGGCTGGAAGCTGTACAGCCACACAGAGCTGACACTGTCTCCGTGCTAATGTGCTGAAAGACAGATTATATTGGTGTCCACACTTTTTTTTCTCCTGGAGTTGGCTTATTCTGGGAGAAAAGGTGAAGTTTCACTGTAAAATAAACTAGACCGTAATGTGTAAGGTATCCTCCTGGAAAGTAGGAGATGTGAGTTCAAGTTTCTTCATCTTCTGGGGAACCTCAGTGGTGAAAGTAAAGGTTATCCCTGATACCTCTGAAACATAAATCCAAGCCCCTGTATCCCCACTATCTGTCTTGCTTGGGCATGAGTTTTGTTTTAAGAGAATTGGATAGTTTGGTGTCTAAATCTTATGATGAATTTTATAAGCAACTATCCTATATTCCTGCAATCTGCAGGCACGATACCTCATCTATGACTTTCAGGCTCCCCAGACTGGTCCCTAACGTACAATACAAATCTACTCCAGGGTCCTCACACGCCTACAAAATTAAGTGTTAACAGATTTGGAATTTTGAGGATGTAAGTTTCAATTTAGGGTATAAAATTCCAATTCACCTCAATGGACACCTATATTCTTTTCTGGTAACAACGAGCTGAAATAACTCTAATTTGTTACACTCAGGCATAAAGGTCTTAAGGAAACTTAGCTGTATTTTTGGTTAACAAAGAAAAATTCTATTCTTTCCTTCATAAACAAAACATACTTCTGATTCACTGATTTTAGGATATATTGAGCAAAAGGAATACACTTGAAAGTCACTGTGAAGAAAAACAGGCTGTGGGAAGAAAGAAAACACATGCGTTACCATCTTGTCAAATAAAAATGTTCAGAGAATTTTCAAAGGTACAGTCAGAAGCTCGATACTTGGCTGTCACTTGTGGCTTTAAAGTCCTTCCCTCGTGATGAGCAGTTGCCTGCAGGAGAGCCAAGGGAGCGGGTCGCCCTCTGCTCTACCGAGCGTGGTGGGAGCACGTGCCTGGGGTTTAGGCAGAGGACAGGCGAGACAGCCCAAGGTGAGTCACTTCTCATCCCAGCTGTCCAAACTCTTCATTTTTATTACACGCATTTCTCAAGTGAAAACGTCCGTGTGAGAAAGCCATCGCAAACGGTGGCCAGGCTTTGGCTGGTCACCAACAACGGGAGCGTTGACGCTCTTCTGTCCTGCTCGGCTTCCCCTGTTGCAGTCAAAGCTTAAAGAAAGAACGTGCTTTTTTACATCTGGCCTGAACCTACAGCTTTTTGAAGAAAAATTGCCAGCATAAAATAATAGAAAAAGTGTGTTACCTTTGCAGTACTTTCCTTTCGATTTAAACTAGAGACCATGAAAAATGAGCAGTTAGTTGTAGAAGAGGCATCACGCCAGCACCTCTCTCATTGCTCTTACTGAAGAAAAGATTTTCAAGAAGTGCACGCGATGTTTAGACTTTCACTGCAATACCTCTCAAATGTAATGTTACCCTAAACAGTAGCATTGACGTCTGTTTCCCTAAGCACTGTATGTATCGGTTAGTACAATGACATCTATGTAATTAAATATGCTGATGGATGTTTTAAATTAAGTTTTAAAACATTCTGAGCTGCAGTAATTAAACCAAATTCTCTATGTAAACAATATCAAACCATCTTTACAAGACAATTATTCTGATATCGAAACAGTATGCGCCGTATTTTTTTGTCTCTCACTCTTAACACAACAACATGCAGCGGTGGCAACATTAGGGCATGTGTTACACCAGTATTTTTCCCATGCCATGTGTATGGCAGAGGTTGATGATATCTGGAAAGTGTTGAGATTGCTGAAAAATACTTTTAACTTTGCTCTCAGGTCATGATGATTTTAGCCATTGGTAACAGAAATAAATCATGTTATTTGAATCAGCTTATTATATTTAAGTACAGGTCAATAAAGATTCACAGAAGTATTGAATGGCAGTCAGAGCAACTGGTTTGGATAAGCATATGTTTATATAAACCATCTGAATTATCCAAACCTCTTTGTTATGCGTATTAGGACAGAGACTATAAAAGTATGGTTTTCCATGGGGTAATTTACCACTTTTACCCCTTTTCAGAGCTGAATAGAAAAGATACTCCATGCTGTGTGAGCTGGTGGGTTAAAAAGCAACACTATTATTTACCCTAATAAAGATTTCAGCCTACACTTGTTTCGTGGGTGAGCAATTATTTCAAGACAGTCTTTTCAGTCACACAATACATAGTGAAGTAGTCACAGGATTTAAAATGAATGTTTATATCACAGAAAAATAGTGTATTTGTGTATATAGGAATATGAGACCTTGTAAGAATGTAATCCTTTCAGATGCTGCCAGTTCTAATTATTTGTTTTAAGGAAAATCAACTAAACCTGACCAAGTCTGGAATCTTAATTAAGCTGAATGAACCGGCAGTGAATCCGGTGCCTTTTGGCTCATACCGAGCTGTCTGATCTAGGTCCTGTAGGGTGCAGTGCTACCTTACTTGGTGAGCTGAATAATTATTTATATCTCGGTGAACACTAATATCACCCCTTATCTAACTTTACACAGGCTGTCAAGTTAGCAGTTCCTGAAGAGATCGTTCTGCTGGGCGATGGTGTCCCACACGGTGGGTCAGGGTCCGGCTGCCCTTTTCTCGTTCTGTGGGGGTGGCTTGAAAGTGCTGGAACAATGGTGTTACAGCACATTGATTTTATAATCCCTAATCTAATGTCTCCAGAGGGGACTATAATTCTGTGTAACAGGCATAAAACAAAGAGATAAATGTTAAAGTTCCTAATGAAAATGGAGGTGTCAAGGACCCACTGAGGGTCTCTGTATTTATTTTCAGGCTAGTGATTCACACTACTTAGGTAAATTATTTTTTAGAAAGCGTGTTTCTTAGAATGGCGTGGTGCAAATAATGTATGTAGCATAGTGCCAAGCTTTGTCAAGTTGCTAAATTGAACCCACATTGATTCCACATTAATCGAGTTTATATAATTTAGTGATGCTGTACAGTAGGCCTTTATGAAAGAGTATTTATACCTAAGGTATGCACTGAGGCACTGAGGCATGAGGCTGAATTTATGCCATTTAGCTTCGCATACTCCTACAGATATAGTCTAGAGAGTTTTATTTTGACTTGGAATGTGAAATTATCAAAGATTAAGGAAATTATCTGAAGTCCCAATTCATAAAATACTCATGACTTTTGTCTACAGCTCCACAGTCATTTCAGGGTATAGGAATGGTGCATATTTCTCTTTTGCGCTGGAAGCATGCACAACTCCAATAAATGATCTGGATGAGAATAAAATCATGATTTTAACAATAACAATAATGAGCTTTAATAGGTGGGAAAGTGTGCACTGAACTCCATAAAACCCATGGCGTTACCATAATTTTTCCTATTTGTCAAAATATTCTTGAATTCCTGCTCCTGTTCTCCAGCATCCTTACAGCACTTCCAGCGTAGTGTGGTCTGCAGGTTTAATAAGCAACTTCTCTTTTCCATCATCCAGGTCACTAACGAAAATATTGAAAAGCAACAGAACATGACAGACCCCTGTGCAAGCCCACTCCATGCACCCTTCCAGTCCTGACACTATAGTTTTTCACTTATCACACAGTGGTTTAATGAAAGCTATGGTTTCCTACCTTGCTTTTAAGATTATTATGTGAAGTAAGTTTCAAAAAGCTGTACTATAGTCAAGATATATGACATCCAGTCTTCTCTGCTATTTTATGCTGTCGTGCAGGGTGATTAGGATGGTTTGACTTGATTTGCTTTTGACAAATCCATATTCGTTACTGATCTTAATTTTTTTTAGCTGTTTACTCATCACTTGCTTTATTATTTGTGCCTACTATTCTTTTGGTCCCTGAAGGAAAATTGCTTGTTTTTAAATAATTTTCTGATTTTACAACTTCTTTTCCCCCCATTTTAGAGACGGTCACTACAGCTGTATTCTTGTGGTCTTCTGGGGCTTCCCCTGGCCTCCCAAAGTTTCTGGAAATAATGGCTCTACTATTGCTTCATCTGATTGTCTCAAATGCCTGAATTTTGTTTGGCTCAGCTGGTTTGAAAATGCTGACTTTATCCACATATTCACTAACCGCACTTATTGTGGGAGTAAATGCAATACTGCCCTAGCTTGCCGCTCTGTCCAACTTACGGCATTTACTGTCCTCATAACAGGGATGTCAAAAGGGAATGTTTGCTTGGACTTTGGACAGTTCTGCATGTGGTCCAGTGTGTTAGTTAAAACCATAAAGGAGGGTAAGCCTGTGCTATTATTCTGGACTGTGAACTGGGGGCTGGGGTTAAGAGTGCACATCTGTCTCTCCTTGCTAGTATGGGGTGGTAACTTTTGGCAAAAGAGCAGGCAGGCAGTTTGGGGAAGGCACAGATATAGCTGACGCAGCTGCTTGATTCAGTGCGTGGGGTAGAATTCCACAAAGCTGAATTGCAGGATCCGAGCGGCCAGGTGATCTGCGGGCTGGCCTTTCCCACTTACCAACACCAGCGCCCTAGGGAAGAGGCACTTACTTCAGCAGAAGCAGTTTTTCTGTTGAAAACTCTGCACAGGATGTAGCAAAGGAGAGAATGTTTTTTTTTTTCTTGGTATTTTTCCTGTGTTGTGGTGTTTGGAGTCTTTGCAGGCATACTCGTTTCGGTTAGCCAGCAGAATTTTAGAGGTTGAAGTTGTTGGTGTGGCCTTGCCCCAGGCTCTGCCCCAAACCTGCAGGCTGAAAAATGATGCTTGAACTAGGAAATGCAAATTCAGGAGACGGAGTCTCTCTGTTGTGAACAAGGGCAAGTCGCATTACCCTTTTGAACATCAGTTCCCCGACTGTAAAGTAGAGGTACTGATACTTTGTCTCTTTTTATGTCTCTAAGGTGTAGAGGCACAGATTATCATATAAGATAAGTCTGTGCAGACTATTTGGCTAGAAGCTTATTTTGCTGTTCTTTTGGATCTGTTTCTTGTGTCATTGCTTGAGACTCAGCTGATCTCTTTGATTGTATTATGTTATTACCCTATAACACTCAGAAGCCCTAAGCCTTGCTTTTCTCTATAAGCAATACATTTAAATAAATGTATATCATAAACCTATTTTTACAAAATATAAATCTCCATGCTTTACACTGATGACGCTGTCAGTTTGTTGACCATAGTGTATATGTGTGCTAGTCTGAAAAAGTTTAGTTAAGCATAAATGGTGAACTAGCAAAAAAAATCAAACATCTTCTGAAATAAAATCTGGGGAGATTTGAGAATGCAAAGAAAAAAATTTCAGTCCTGAAAGAGCACTCCTCCTTGAACGTTTGGTGCCGTTGAACTTTGTAGCTAGCAAGTGTGGGAACAGAGTAAAAAAGGCGGCTGGGGTCCTTTCATCCTCACGAGAGTAGAAACAGTTATGCTTTGCAGGGAACCATTAAGTCCTCATCAGACAAGGGAGAGAAGGGTCTTTGGCCGCAGCAGGCCCAGGAGCAGGTCCACACAAGTCGAGCAAGGGCGATGCCGCTCTCTTAGGGCCGCAGCGTGGATCCTGGTCCCCTGGCTAGTGTGTCCCCAGTGGGTGCGTGCAACAGGGACGTAGCTCAACACAGCTACGTGCATATTGAAGCCCCAATGAAAAAAAAAAAAGCCCCAAAGGGACCAAAGGGACCGTGCTGATCAGTCAGGCTAACAGCTGAAGTCTAGGCTTAACATATCTCACCCCCAAATTTCTCCATGAAGCCCACGGTTGCTCATTATCTGCACATCCTTTGTGCGTTTTAATGGCTTTACAGAGTCAGCTCGAGGACAGCACTGAACAGGCTCTGAGCGGCTGAAGGAATTTCCACAAAGAAACAGTTTTCCTCTCTTACCTTCTCCGTGCTTAGAAGAGGCTACAGGATCATCTACCACCACTGCTTAATGAGGAACTAATTCCTCTTACAAGTCTAGCAGCTGCGGTGGAGCTTCAACTAATCACTCGGGAATATCCAGTCCTGCTAAAAATATTCAGTGATGGAGATTTTACTGGAGCTTGGTAAGCTCTTACTCAGCATAACGGGAACTAAGAGAAAGGCAGGTACTTGTAAGATCACTGTTCTTGATGTTTTCAGGGTTCCTGCTAATAAATAGAAAGTGTCTATATGATAGCAACCTCTTATGGAAGTCCTAAGCTCTGCTGCATTCTCCCCATGGTATCCTACTCTGTGGTCTCACCTGCCTCCCCACCTTCATCCTTGCGAAGATGCCTCCAGACATCTGTTTTGTGGCTGGCTGTATGCTGCAGGGAAACATGCAGTATAATGAAGGCTTTTAATGCAGCTCCAGATATTCTATGTAGTAAATAATAAAGGCAGGAACAGAATCTTAGTCTGTATTCACACAATTGGAGGTGATGAATGATGCTAAGTTTGCTGTTTCTTTAACTCAGAGAGAAGTATTAATGATGAAAATACAGAAGTCAGTAAGAAATGCCATGCATGACTCTAAAATTTATAGAATTACCGTTTCAAATATAAAAATAATTCCAAACTTAAGAGCAATTAGAGTTCAGTTCATCTGAATTCTTCGACATTGAATAGGCCGCCCCAAATTATAATTAATTTCATGGTGCAAATTTAACAAAACTCAAGAAGTAATATTAAGGAAAAAATGTATAAACTGATAAAAGTTAATATATGTATTTCCTGTAGGTAACATGACTGCATATTGAATTTCTCAAATTTCTTTTTCAAAAAAAATAATGTAAGAAAAAGTGCAAGAAAATAAGACATTAAATGAAGGTAAATTTCCCACACCCCAAACTAAAAGCAAAATAAGAACATTTCATTATGTCCACTACATATATAGGTTTGTGTAAATTAACTCCCCAAACCAGTGTGCATGTGTTGAGTCCTAAGAGTCATCTGTCTTATAAGATAAAAAAGGGTTCTTTGGGAAAATGTTTCGCTAATAATTTTTTATGGTAACAGATCTCTTTTCAGAGTCAGGCATTCCAAAATGCTGAATTTTGATTTTTAACAACAGAAATTATAAAATGGAGTAATTTGAGGTTAGTCAGAGAAGAGTTGACAGATAAAGGTATTGGGAATGAGTAGGCATTTAAATCTAAACCACCTCTTTCAGGAAACGCAATCTGTTTGTCAGCAATAAAATCATTCGTGAAAGCATAAAATGATATTGCATTTAAAAACTGCTCAAGAGAAACTAAAAAAGAAGTTATACCAAATAACATTCAGAGCCACGAAAGCCTCTCTAAACCTCCCAAGCCGCTTCTCGTCCAAAGCCGACACGCATGTCGTCCACACGACAAGCCGTGATTGCCAGGTGGCCACATGGCCGACGTATGATTTTCTGTGGAATACAGGCAGTTCACAGCACGAGTTCCTCGGACGTCCAGGCTGAGTAATTTTCCCAGGCGAGAATTTGGTCTTGCCTACTCTAAACAACCCTGCACGGGCACTCCTAAACAAAGCCAGTGGCAAGGAGGAATGAGGTTAGACACTACACACCGATGAAAAGTGGGGGGTTTAAAAGTAAGAGCCATTAAAATGGTGTCAGAGCACTCTGCACTTCTCATGGTGACTTGGCCAGGACTGTCTGGATGGTGGCAAATCATGCTTTTTTAAAAAAAAATTGGCAGGTGCCTCTCACATGCAAAGCAAAAGGGATTCAAATCTTTTCAAGGAATAAATAGCAGGACAAAAAACTTTTTAAGAAAGTATTTCTGTGTGGCTTTTTATATGAAAATTCAAAGTCTTCAGAATTTTATATTGATATGAGAATATATCAGCATTCACAATGCACAAATTTGCCTTTTCTCCCCAAATGTTCAGTTAAACACTGTAGAAATCATAGTCTGTTGAGTGCTTCCTCAGACAGAGCCGAACTTCTTAATTCACAAATGACCACTTAAGTAAACACAGCATAAATGAGTATACCTATTTTGCTGAAAAACATGATCAGGAAAGATTTCTAAAATGCATTTCTTTGTTTCCTTATTCACCTGTTACTATCTTTTCTTCTTTCCCTTCTCCCAAGTGTAAATTATATTTAGACTAGCATACCAACATGTAATTACATGTATTTTCATTATCTCATAATTTGGCTTGGGAATCTACACTGTATGCACGAAATGCTGATTGCCTGCAGCTGCAGACAAATGATTATTTAGATACGCAAGCTAGTTGATGAGATGAACCAGAAACTTGGCTGAAAGTCACTCTCAGTCTTGGTGCTCGGTAGAACAGCTCGAACCCCTGGGGCACACTGGGACTAAAGGGCCCAGATAAATTAATCTACTGTATTTGTTCTGGCGTTAGCCCACAACAGTATACAATATCCTTGACTGCTTACAGTATAAATATTTACTTCAAAATGCTTCTGCGATTTAGACAGTGGTCCAGTTTTGGGGATAAGGCAGTGAATAGCAAAGTAATACTGAATGGCATTTCTTTTAACCAACTTTACTAACCATCACACCCTTGGTCTTCATTTCTTCAAAGCTCGCTGTTTATTTAGCAAGTTGTATCTTTCAAATTGAAAAAAAGGCAGCTGAGAAAAATGGAAAGCTTACAATAATGATTATTTCACATAGCTTTCTGAATGAGAAAATAAATGTCTGCAACTAATTGTAACACCTGTGCTTTTCAGGTGTCAAAACCACAAAAAAAAAAAGAATCAAAAGAAATCTGAAAAAACCAGCTTCAGCCTCCTGAAAAACTGACCTTTCCAGGTGTCCTGGTTTCGGCTGGGATAGAGTTAATTTTCTTCCTAGTAGCTGGTACAGTGCTGTGTTTTGGATTTAGGATGAGAATGATGTTGATAACACAGGGATGTTTCCGTCACTGCTGAGCAGGGCTTATACTAAGTCAAGGGCTTTTCTGCTTCTCCCCCCACCCCACCAGCCAGGAGGCTGGGGGGGCACAAGGGGCTGGGGGGGGACACAGCCGGGACAGCTGACCCAAATTGACCCAAGAGAGTGTTCCAGACCTCGGGATGTCGTGCTGAACAATAAAACTGGGAGGAGCTGGTGGGAGGCTGGTGGCCCACTGACTAGGGACTGGCTGGGCATCGGTCAGCGGGTGGTGAGCAATTACATTGCGCATCACTTGGGTTTTTATGTTCTTTCATCATTATTATTATTTTCCCTTCCTTTTCTGTCCTATTAAACTGTCTTTATCTCAGCCCACAAGTTTCACCTTTTTTCCAGTTCTCTCCCCCGTCGCACTGGGGGCGGGGAGCGAGCAAACGGCTGTGTGGTGTTTAGCTGCCTGCTGGGTTAAACCGCAGCACCAGGTACCTCAAATACTATCTGCAACTTGAAAAATAAGAAAAAAAATGGAAGTGAAAACATACTTCCATAACACAGATCTAAAACTCCTGGTAAGGAAAAAACCCTAAACGTCTTTAAAATCCTCACTACTTTCGCAAGCATCTGAATATGTCAGAGCCTTCAAAAGCTCAGCCTGTCCCTACGATCTTGACAAATCAAGAAATCCCAAGTACACAAATGCAGTATTCCAAGGAAAAAATTTCCATTAGTGGCAGTAATACAGTAAAACACCTCCTTTACATCAGGGAATACGGAAACATGGATTATGTGAAACTAGTAACGGGGGACTGAGAGCATCCCAGAGGCGGATCTGCAGTACCACCTTCCCCAGGTCCCTCCCGAAGTGGATGTGGTTGCCCCCAGCCCAGCTCCCAGTTGCCCCCGTATCCCGGGAAGCACTGGTGCTCTGCCCCAGCCGCTGCTCCCTGCTTGTGCTACAACAGGCCTTTTTTTTCCCTAGGAGAGCCAAAATAAGAGGATGCCCCGTTGCGGGTCCAGTTGAGAAACACAGTATTGTGTGGTGAGAGCTGCTAAAACTAATGTGCAGTGGGGAAAACAAAATGGAAACAAGCATCTATTGACTTGCAAAAGAGGATTTTAATTTGACGAGCCACTATGATCTTAAAGATAACAAAAAGGCAGTGTGGTTAGGGTACATTGTTTCTGCCTTCAGACAGGGAAACACAGCTGAAGAGATGGCCTGTCAATATTCTTTTTGGTGATATTTTCTACAAATTGTTTTCGTTCTAGGCAAAACGTTTTCCAAGCAGTAAATAATGCCAAACATCACTGTAAATTCTGTACTTTCATTCAGCTTTGTTTAATTCCTATTCTGGAAACACGTATCTGTAAGAGAAAATTTGAAAATCAAATCTCATCTGACCTTCACCTGTGTAACATAGCTAGGTTTAAGATAGTATTTGAAGATGAAAATCACTGTAGTAACTCCAGGTATATCAGATATATATAGTTCACATGAAAAAATAACCGAACACAAGAAGCCTTCTTTTTTCTTTTTTTCTTTTCTTTTCTTTTCTTTTATTTTATTTTTTTCTTTCCAGAATGCAGGTGATTTTATTAGGTCAAGTACGTGATTTTCATTTCTTTACAGGGAAGAAAATAATTTCAGTGTCGGCATCCTATTTTAACAGGCTGACTGGAGTTGCTTGAGCAAGATATATATTTTAAGACTGTGGCAATGAAAGGTCTCATTTTGAACTCTGTCCTAAATACACAGAATCTGATGCATGTATTAACTATTGAACTTCAGTGGGCTTGTATAATTAGATCTGAAAGAGTATTTCAGAGGCGATTCCTGTTCTGTCTTGCTGTACATATTTGTCATTACTTCTTTATTATTTATTCTCCACTTACATTGAAAAAAACCAGTGTCTGAAACAAGACAAGTCTGCATAACATTATCAACACATTTAACTGTGAAGCTTTGCCATTGCAGTCGGTAACGCTTTAAGAACAAAAAGGTTGTATCCGCGTATTGTTAATAATTATTAGGAAAGTGTGCAAATGTAGCAGTCCTGTCCCAGGGTTTGGTAAGTAAGGTCATGGTACAATAAGGGTTGCAGGCTCTGTAAGCATTAGTTGTATTTGCATATGTCAGAACAGTCTGTGAATACTAACGGCACAAACACTTCACATCTGCTTCTGTTTACTCCCATGCTAACAGTCAAAAGTACAGAAGTACTGTGTTAATTGCTCTGTTACATACTGACTGTTGACACATTCTCCATAGAGCTTTCATAAATACACTGTTGCAAACAAACTACTAATGACTTTGCTTATTTCCAGCCCATCTTTAAAGGAAATCCAGAATATATACACAGATTAATGATTCCTCTATTTAGCAGTGTGTCTTGTTGCTTGCTATTGTGGAGGCTTGTATAAAGGCAGTATCAATTAAGTGGCAATTATCTATGAAGTAGGAAAAAAAAGTGATGATATAAATAAGTAATGTGCATGAAGTGAGAATTTCTGAAAACAACTTGAGGTGAACTCTGAGGCAAGGGCACCGACTAGTGAACAAACCCTCTCCATCTGCTCTTCTATCTAAAACCATTAGAGCCCAATTTGAAGTCTGACTAAACAGCAGTGATACCTGTGGGCCTCCATTGAGATTTTTCACTATATATGACATGCCCTGGAGAAATTTAAAAAAAATAGGATGGGAGCTGAGGGAAAAAAATAAGACTCCTAAAACCCACCACTAACAAGCTAATCATATTTAGATTTGTGCTTCAAGTTTCTTTTTGCTGTGACACTTCAATATAGGAATATAATTATTTTGTTATTAAAAAACAACAAAGGGGCTGAAACCCAAATCCACTGTTATAGTTAGCGTGGTATTCAGTTCCTGACAATGGTCTGCTTTTTTCCGAAGGAGAGAGAAAATCCCACGGCGCGCCTCACCTTCCTCAAGCAGCAAGCGCTGGCAGTTTTCCGAACGTCCCTTCTCTTCTGATTGTGAAATCTGTCGACCCCTAAGAATCTTTCCAAAATGGTGTTTTCTCTGCCTCCATCATTCAGGTGTAGACATTCATTGGTATAAATGCAGCATAAGAGTATTCTAACTTCTTTTTTTCTTTCAAGTGGTTTCCTTTAATTTAATTTGTATGGCAGCAGAAGATAAAACGAAGTTGGCCTTCTTTATCTTATTTGTTACCACATGTCTGTCCCTTGCACTTACACCTTTACTCATTTTGATCAGGACAATCCAGAATGGATCACAGTCACGAGGAGCAAGCCACTCTTTTATTAACATCACCTTATTCATTCATTCATGCCCTAGACATTTAATCAAGTCCAATGAAATAACTATCAAATCATATTATGCTTTTTTTCTATTTAATTTCTTGCAGATCTCCTGACTTTATCATATATAATGCAGCTGGAGATGTACAAGGCAGGCCTTTGAAGGCACTCTCTCTTCACCATGAGAACCATGGAGAAGGTTCTGTGTGAGCACAGCTAAACCGCTCCCGTCCCCACCGCTGGCCACCCACCGAGGCCCTGTGACAGCCCTCTAATCCCACCAAAGAGTCATCCGTGCATGGCTGTTGGAGACATTGCCTCCAGCTTCTCCCACACCCCTGCGTTACTTCTTAGCTTTCACATGGCTGTTCCACCACGCCGTGCTTGACCACCTCTTCCAGGTGCCGCTTTCGTGCTACGGACAATCCCAAATGCGCACCTGCACGTGTGTGTGCAGAAGGTGCAGAAATGGGACTAATTACGTAAAAGCAATTGGGTGGCAGAAGCGAGAGGGAGCACTTCGACCATCCCACCCCAGCCCCATGCCGGCAGAACGTGTCCCCCGAAGGCCAGTCCCAACGGGGCAGTGCTGTCCTGTGCCCTCCCCTGGTGCAGGACGAGCTTGCTGCTGGCTGGGGGGGGGGACAGGGCCAGCGGTCCCTCGCTCCTCCAGTGCCAAGGGATGATTGGTGGGGCGGAGAGGGAGGAGAGCCCAAAACTCTGCGGATGCCTCTCCACAAGCGCTGGGCTTGGTAGAAACTGATTTTCATTCCGTGTTTTAACTCAGAATAACATTAGTGAAAGCAGGTATTTCTGCAGGCTGGCACTTGTTTATCCGAGCTTGGCTTTAAGGATCCGTACAAAACTCCGTAAGATCCTTCAAGGTTCTGCTCTGTGGTCTCTGCTCTATCTCTTTTTTCAAACCCTTATCAGATCTCGCAGGCAGATTTCACCAAGAACCAGTGCCCAGAAGTCAGAAAAAAAGCATTTTTCAAAGAATTCTAGACTTATGAATAAAGGTCTATCAACATTATTCTCCTGGGTACAAAAATTACACCTTTCCAAAGAAACCTAGAAGTGGTTTGCTCCTTAGCTCCTGGCTCAGCCTTGGCTTTTGGACGCAGCACTAAATGCAGAAGCTGAGCACGGGCTGGAGCCAGGGCTGCTCGGCAGTTCTGCTGCAGGTGAAGTGGGGGGTCAGCAAACACTGGCTGGAGAGTATGGTTTGCCAAAATTCAAGTTTCCTGGAGAAGGCTTGAGAGTTCAGCCCCATTTAGAGAGCCCTTTAGAAAGAACCATTCCCAGGGTTTCTGTGGACTTGAGCTTCTCAATATCAGAATAAAAACGTGGATTGTTCCGATGAGTAATTCTAGGGAACTGGAAGATGTTGAGTTCTTGGGGTTCTGACAGCTTACACTAGGGTTTGCCATGAACGTGGGAGCCTAAAACTTCCCTGGCGGGGTTGCTTCTGGCAAAGGTCATGACTGTGCTCAGGTTGGCAAAACTAAGTCATTTCTGTTGCACTTTCTTTAGAACACTCCTGTTTACCTCCTAAAGTGGTCTCTTATTAATTCAGGCCTGGGTTATTTTAGCAATGATAAGAGATCAGCAACAACCAGGTTTATTTGTGGCAGTGTTGCTTTTTTACAATAATGTACCTAATCCTGGTTTTTTGCAGATTTTTTTGTTTGATTTTTTTTTTTGTTTTAAATACATGAAAACCCAGGCAATCAGAGAACCTTTCTCTGCTTTCAAACCTAACCAAACACCCTGACTCATCAGTCTGCTCTATCTGTAGTGCTCTCAAAGGTCTGACTGCTAAGGCATCTTCTTCTAATACTGGTTTTAGTTCACTCATTCATCAGCCATTTCTCGTTACAGCACTACTCAACAGCAACTCTTAATCTCCGCGTAGAGTCAGATATACGTTTATAGCTTGTGTTTCAGATTTGGAAACAATGATTGTTTAGGCCAACTGCTGCTATAAAGGGAGGCAATGATTTCCTGCTATTTTCTCAAAGAGAAGTTTTAAAACAAGCAGTCTCAAAAGTCTTCAGACAAACCTGCAAAGAAAAATAGCTGTGTTTTCTCTTTATAAAATGCATGTAGAAGAGAAATCTTAGGATCTCAAAGAGTTTGGCCATGCCCAATTTAAACATTACCTTAGTTGATTTTAACAGTTCCTATGAATTGGGGTGTTTGAGCTAGCAATTCTGAACATGGTAAGATTAGTACAACCTGGAGTACGCCGGGGAGGCAGGACTGGGAGTGAGATTGCCTCATGGCTGCGTGAAGACAGGTAAAGTGCCCTGTGTAAATACTATGCCTCTGCGGGTTCTCACTCAGTGAAATGAGGAAATGACACTTATTTTATTTTATGAAGTGCTTTGAAGTCCTTAGATAAAAGTACTATATGAAGGAGAGCCTTGAATGTCTTGAAAGTCCTGAATAGATTGCTTTCTACCTCTGCCTAAGTGCTGTTGAGATCCTCAAATAAGGTATTTCCTTGCCTACAGTGAGCAGTTCAATCCAACCTGCTCAGGGCATCCCTAAAGCACACAGACAGGACTAAGCTCTTCAAAAAAGCACCCTTAACTTGTGATGTATGTCCACCTTGTTAAAAAAAAAAAAAAAAAAAAAATACATATCCATTAA
>JAVJGG010000005.1:28888733-28906498 GCA_035590195.1 Aviceda cuculoides
GTGATGTATGTCCACATTGTTAAAAAAAAAAAAAAAAAAAAAAAAGACCTATCCCTTAATGTAGTAATCTAATGAGGAAGTGCAAGGCTTAGGTCCTTTTTCTTTTTCTACCTCAAGGAAATCAGATACACTTTTTCCTACCTTTTAGGCAAATACCGACTATCAGATTATCAAAGACCTTTCTAGGGACACTCACTTCATTTTATATTCAAATTTAAAATTAAGTAGGTTGGCTCTGGGTCTAGATGTCTCTGTGGATCTAGCATTAAATGATTCAACTAAACCTGCCTGGAAAGCATATGTCACAGCAAGGAACATGTCATTCTTCTCTAATATCCCTACCAGCATATATAAAAGCAGGTAGGTAGATGGCTCTGTGGCTCCTAGATGCAAATTAAATGAACGAACGATGTGCCAAATCATGGTCATATCTCTTGTAGTGAAATCATAAAAAGAGATTGCAAAGTGAAAAGTATAGTGAAGTCCTTTGGTTTGACATTCTCAGTTGCAAAACAGAATAATAAGTTTTCTACAAATTTCATACATAAATATCTTTCTTACCTTAGATTTGTCTTCGCAAACTGCCAAAGTGAAGAAAGACTTTTAAAAAGAAGATATCACAAGATGAAAAGTAGATGAGTTATGGAGAAAAAAATAGAAAATTAAGTTTAAGATCAGCTACTAGTCACCAGCATGTCAGTGATATATTAGTACACTTCTTCTTTATCTACTAAATATTAGTCCTTTATTAAAATGTTTTACCTGAGCTACAGATGTGCTTGTCACATTCTTGTTTCCAAATTACAACATTAATAAGTTAAAAAGAAATATTTGAGGTATTTAAAAAGGTGAGGGAAATCTAAAGTGCTGTCACATGTAACAAAACAGCTACAACACATAACTGCTAGCTAATGAAAACATATTTTTCATGAAAATATATGTTCCATAAGTATTTTGGATATTTAATTACTAGATAATGTGTAACTACCTTGATAGAAAATCTCATTAAAGGATAATCAGGCAGGCTGACTTTCATTTAAGTTAAGCATAGTGGAAGGAGAAGAACTGAAGCACTCCTTTTCTGTTTTCTGTATAACATCACTATTTTTAGAAGTGTCCGAGTTTCTCAATTCCTATTCATGTAATTAACTTAACTACATTAAAAAAGAGATTTCTCTGCTGTTGGTAACAATATCTCTGTAAAATCTGTGGCAGTAATTTATATCCAAACCCCTTCAATTAAACCTAACACAATTGGCAATTTGAAAGACTTTTTTTTTCCCCCCATAACATCGATAACATTTAAACACATACATGCAAGTGACTCCAGTTTATGGAGAATTTTTTCAGACACTTTTAAGATGGCTGAGCAGCCTTAGACTTTGAATGCCATTTAGTTGAGGAAGCCAACAGCTGGCTGCCCAGTCTTTGGTTTGGCAATCACTAAAGCTGTCCTTGGTTGCAAACAAATATATGATAACCCTCAATACTGGTTTTGCTTTTGGCTCCCTCCTCAATACATATAGACATAGCTGGAACAGTTTCTGCTTTCCACTTACAAACTGAAGTAAATATATCACAGATCTTTCACGAGTCCTGAAATTGTGTATGGCAAGACGTAGGAACCCGAGTGTGTGATAACAGAGCAGTAGGTTCGGCACCCTTCAGTGTTTCTGTTTCCTGGACATGTGGTTGGTATGATACATTTAATGGCTGGTTGACCATTAAAGAAGCAGGTCCACAGCCATGGGCTCATGGAAGTTTTACAAGTGTCCTGCCCTCCACCATGCCTGTGGAAGCTGATTACTAAACGCTCCTTGCCTTCCCCTTGAAGCCAGCTCGTCTTGTTTGGGATTGCTTGCTCAAGTCAGGAAGGGTTTAGCTCCGCACAATTATCCAGGAATAATTCTTACCCATCTTAAATGTTGCTCTGTCCAGACATCACATGCAGCAGATTGGTACGACCGATGTGCCATACAGATTGCAAAGGATATTCTGGCAACATTTTAACAATTTAACAAAACAATTAACATTTAACAATGTTCTTCCTAGAAGGCATCTTTATACCCTGTATGTCTCAGGTAGCAATGCTACAGAAGTTTACTGTGCACTAAAGGAACTACAAATATTGTGAATTAAAGGGTTTCATGTTCATATTTTATGCTCGATGTTTAGATTTCTTCATTTTCTGAACAGCATTTGATGGGTGGGGAAGCTTTCATACTATTTTGACCAGACAGTGCACGTAACAACTATAGCTTAACATGCCTATCCTTTGTGAGGTTTGCCCCTACACTTCTATTCGCTTCTTTAAACACTCCATGGTGGCCAAACAGTTATGTCAGAATCAGTACATTTGCAGCTGCTTCCTGGCTCTTTATGATGCTTTGCAGTGATCTCCCATTTTCTCTTGTTTTTCCCATTGGCGAAGCTCAGGTAGAAAAGTGACCCGATCTTTCCTGCAGTTTTCAGCCAGTGTACTATTCCAGGGCTGAGTCCATCCCTGGTTTTTGGTCTCTGATATTCTGTAACTCTAATGGAATTCCTCTAAAGGAATTTCCTTTCAGCTTTCTAGTCTAGGTTTATAGTAATATTTACCAAGAAATACAGAAAGCCGATGAGAAAAAAAGAGGACCTATTCACTGGCGTATGTTTAAAAAGGAAAGAAGAATTTGTCTATGCATTCCCCAATTTTCACACCCACAGCTTTCAGCTTCATGGCAATTTTAGTCCACTTCATACGGGAGTTGCGTCAAACTGAGAGCCGAGGGAAAAGGAAGGATTGCCTAGTGAGCAGAGGTTAGCAATATTATCATATACCTAAAATAAAATCCTCCTCATTTTTAGAGATCAAAGTCAACACAGGATATATAATTTTTCTTTTTTTTCTCCACATTTACTGAAAGCAGCCTTCTGGATTTGAGGGTCAGTGAAATATCTGAGGGACAACTGTCCAAACCTAATTCATTCATTTTCTGGTAATGCTGGCAGGAAAAAGCCTTGGAGATCACTGCTGTGCTGCAGAGGAGGTGGAGCTCAGCTGCTCATGCTTGTTAACAACTGAAATGAAGCAAATAATTTCCATGAGCAATCTCCTGGGAAAATGTTGTCTGTTGGGTCTGTTTGTGAACTGTCTGAGCAGATCATGGAATTCTTGGATTTGCCCATTCCTTTTGAATATTTGGTTGTTTCCTCATTGAGCAAATCTTGGTGTAGGACCATTCACAAACAGCTTACTGCTCATTCTTAAAATAAGCACTATACATTGTTTTAGTCTTCTGCATAGGTGACATTGTACTGTTTAAATTTTTTTTCAGCTACAACTCAAACAGAAGATTGCAAGAGTAACAACTCACAGTGCAATGTCGAAGCTGACTTTGTTGAATTAGTGGAGCACTTCACCTCCCAGGCCTGCACTTCATGAATATTCATGGTAGTAAAAGCTGTGTACTTGAACATTCCTGGAAAGGAAATAAGAGATTGGTGAGAGCAAAGTCAAACTGAAATTTAGTTTAGAGCTTGAATATGAACATCTTCCCTCCCCCCCGCCCTCTGCCAGTATTTGGGAAAAAATATGCTCCCACCGTGTTCTGCTGTGTTGCCAAAATACACTTTTCTAACTAGGAAGGTTAAGCCAGTGCTTGACCTGTACAATATAGAAGAAAACTGAAATACCCACAGGTGTTCCATGGACATTGGATGTGATTGAAAGAAGAGGTGGTTGCTCTGTCCAGAACCACTTTACCTAATTTTCTCAATGTCCCTTGATGGAGCTATTCACAAAGTCCAGAACAGCTCACGTAACACAGTATCATACAGTATTATGTGTCTATAACATTTTCATCACTTGCCTTGTGGTCCGTGCTGAGGCCCCAACCTTATGAACACTCACGCGCTCACTCGCTTTGGTAGTGCAGCATTTCTGATCGCTTCACTGAAGTATCTGTGCTCTGTGATGCTGAACAAGGCTTTAATGCTCTAAGGGTACAGGAGCTACTTTAAAATAAAGAGCATCTATAAATCACTGTGCTATGTACAGTACTAGGGGTCTTCTTGCCTATTTCTTTCAACTTTTGTTTTTTATTACCATTTCCATTTCCAACATGTTTCATCCATTTCCAGACCACTGTTGTGTTGTGTTTTTTTAACTCACCTGTTTATTGCTTATATCCTTTGCACTCTCACTTCAGTTTTGTTTAGCAAACCCACCTCCTCTTCTTTTGTTAACCATTTACTTTGCTTTGCTTCCTTTCTTCTGCTTCCAGGCTGATCTTTGCACCCTGTTCTCTCTGCCTTCGTAATGCCATCTGTGTGTTCTCTCCATGGCCTCTCCACTAATCTTCATTTATAATATAATTTATAAATAATACTTAGCATTTACATATCCTTTTACAAATATTAATTAATTAGTGCTCGTGTACATGTAGAAAGCAAGCACATTGTCCTCACTTGACAGATGGGGAAACAACAGCTGAGAGGACGCTGTCTGCTCTCTGCTTTCATGGTGCCTAACACAATGGGGTCTTTTGCAATATTTGCTTTACGGACATTACTGTAACAAAAACTAACCGCAGCAATGCTGAGTGATTTAATCAGAGCAGAAACCGGAATCAGATTGCAACAGAGGTGTCCCTGCACTTACATTTGATTTTTATTCTAACAAACATAGTACCTAATCCAGAGCATTGCTCTCCTAATGCTGTTATGAAGGTACTTCAGTGTTCCCCATCACTGAAACAGCTGGACACCTCCCAGATGTTTCAAAGGAGAAAACCACCCTGCAGAGCAGGGAAGGAGAATGATACAGAAGTTTAATTTTCAAGAAAAAAACCCACCCTCTCCCCATCCCTGGTGATGGGAATGGGAGGGCGAAAGCTTTGGTAAGCTTTTAGCCTTGAATATTGGTTGGGGTTTTTTTCTGTTTCTAGGGCCTACTATAACAGGAAGGGCTGGGAATTTCCTTTTGAAAAGGATTATTATGATTAGCCTTATCACATGTAGTGTCCAAAATCAGGGAGCTGCTTTATCAGGTTTCCTGAACCCCAAAGGCCCACTGTATTTGCAAGAGTACATGTCTAAATATTGGACATTACTGAATCTATTTGACTAAGTTACTACTAGTAGCACAGCAGCTGCTGTACCGTTTTCTAACCTAACATGTATTTGCCAGCCATATTATCAGATTTACACAGAGGTTGTTGTTGCCAAAAGCAGAGGAGAGGTAAATTCCAACACTGTGACCCTTTGCAATCAAGAAACCTGTGTTTTATTTCAGTGCCTTTCCATGGAACGTAAGGGAAAGGCTCCCAATGAACCCCGAAACTCATCCATAAAAGTAAGTATAGATTCAGTGTTACAGGTAACTCAGATACCACTGTAAAAAGACAGTGAGCCACTGCACTGAGGAGAAATTGGTGGAAACAATGTTTGGAACAAAATTTTTAAGATTAGAAAAAAAATAACACTCCAAGTAGCCTCAAATTCAACAATTCACATCCCTTAATATATTTAAATACATGTATACCTACAAACAAACACACATGCCTCCAGGATCCTTCCCATTAATGCTGCTGGGAATTTCCCTGGAAGTGAACTCGATGGCAAATCCAAGCCTCCAAAGCAAGTGTTGCTGGGCTGGATGTCGGTTCCTAACAAAATTCTCCCTCCATGTAACCTGTAACCCCAAATCCCCACAGCAGCAGCACTCCGGGGAAAGGCGCAGCAAAGCGAAGCGAGGGCAGGCAGCCGCGAGCACCAGAGGGGTTATGGCAGTTTGGGAGAATAGTTCGCAAAAGGGACGGTGACGGATTTTGACTATAGAGCCGCGGCGGTGAAAATCTCGTGGGTAAAGGGGCCGGTTTTGTTTCTGCTCTGCCAGAGATTCCCATCCCTGTAGGAACTTCAACTCGAGGGGGAAAAAAAACCCCAACCAAACCAAAAAAGCAAAAAAAAAAAAACCCTAAACCCCAGAAGAACCTAAAAAAGGGACGCCGTTGCCAAATACCAGGTGCCATCTAGTGGTTATGGGATAAAGTGTTGCTTTATGGTGCGGGGACACGCAGGAAAAGCGGCTTTGCGAGGAGCGGCGGAGGGCGCGGAGCGGCCCTTCCCCGCGGTGACAGAGCCGGCAGCCCTTCGGCGGGGCTGAACCTGCCCTCCGCACCGGCTGGATTTGTGCTGGGGGTCTGCCCATAACCCACCCAAACCGCCCCAGTTCGTCCCCGGGAGCTGCTTCGCGCTCCGTTCTCTTGGGCTGCCATGAGCTTACGGGGGCTCCCGCCCAGTCCTTCTGATGAAAAATGCGACGGTGGAAGGTCTCCCGTGAAGGAGAAGCCAGTAGACTGATCGTAGCTGCCGGGTTCATGCTGGGAAAGCGCCTTTCCCTAGGTCCAAAAATTCGCCCAAGTCCTCCTTGGCCCCGGCTGTCCGTGCCGCCTGGGATTGCCTTTGCGGTGCCGTACTGGCTGCGGGACGGAGCCCGCGGCTCTCGCGTAGGGGGCAGCTCCCCGGGCAAGGGAAGGGTTGAGAGTCAGAGCCTCTTTCGTGAGATGGGAAACATGCCCACGCTGACCCTGGCTCCAAACAGCAAGTGCCTTCTTACGAACCGAAGGCTAGAAAAACTGGCTCTGTGTCACCACATAAGTAGTAGTCTACAAAGGAAGTTTGGGAGACACAGACCTTGCACTGAGGAATGGTATTTTGCCCTTTGCAAGGGAGAGTTTGTAAGGTCTTACCAAGAACTTCTGGCAAAAGTAGACAGTGCGTTTTGGGGGCATGGTGTGAATACATGCACGTGTTCTCAAGGTTAAAAATCTGCTCTTACAGACTTTTAGTCAGAAGTGCACACGCAAACGCGAGGGTTTTGGTAAAAAAAAAAAAACAACCCGGATTCTGTTTCTTATGAAAATGTCTGCTAATCTTGTAAGAGGCTAACTTGACTAAGACCACCTATTTGGTCCACAGGTACACTAATAATTAAAACCAGCTTAAGTGTTTGGTTTGGTAAAATGCAGCTTTTTGGTAACATTTAATAAAATGCAGGGAAATAGCTACATTGGTGAGTTCATGGCTTTTTTTCACGGCCTTGATTGTTGCTGCAACCAGCACTTTTTGACCAGTCCGCTCCTATGTCTGAAGCAGAGATACTGCAGATGCTCTTCCCTAAGAGAGAGATGCCCACATGTAATGCTGAGATCATGATGCTGGACAGTGGCCATGATGTTATATGGAAGCCAAGGAATATACATCTTCAGGTGGACTAGCACCTCAGAGGAGCCCATGTAAAGAGACGATGTCTAGCTCCAAGCCAGCACTTGTGTTCCACTCCCTCATATGATTTACCACAGGCTTACTCTTGACCCAGTGATCCAGACATACACTCACACCACGTGGATTCTTATACCCTGAAGAATGGTAAACTTTACTGCTAAAAAGAAAACCAGTGAATATCCACATGACTGTTATTTAGCAGTCAGGTAGGGAGAAGAGATTTTGAGTTTAAAAAAAAAAAAAAAAAAAAATCTCAGGTCCCAAATTCCAGGACACACTTTCCAATGTATGTTTCCTGATCACCATGAAGTAGTCTCCCTTTCCTCAGTTCTCCTGGCTCTGTGACTTGTGGCTTCTTTGCTGCACAGTGGTCCAACAGAAACAACAGGCTGTCTTGCATCTCTGATTCAAATGCTGATGACTCAAAGAGATGGCATTCAGTCTGTCCTCTACTTCATGTCTCCTCCGGGTTAGCTCTAGGATGCTTCCTGCACAGATTATTTCAGCCCGTCCTTTTGCACCACCGCTTTCCACACACTCTACAGGAAACAAAAATGCATGTATAAAGTTTTAAATCTGTTCTGGGGGTTAAGGACAACATTTAGGAGCTGTTGCAGTGCCTACTAATTTGTGGGTGCCCAGCTTCTCTTTTGGCTCTCACCTGGACTCAAATGCTTTACAGAAGTCTTGGGGAATATGTGCGTGCACAGCCTCTCTGTCCAAACCGCCCCAAGAGCTCAGGCACTGTGTGTGCCGACGTATCTACGTGTCTTCCAGGTCAAAGCACGTTGTGCCTAGCTGGGTAGAAGAAACTTAGCAACAATCTGTGCCTGCTAGTATAGATGTGCTGGAAGAATTTTATAGCCATCTGTATCAGTCAGATGGGTAATATTATAGAAGAGTAATAAATGAACAGACTTTTCTGTTATAAACAAATGGGGATTTTGATACTGTACTTAAGTAATCCCCAGTTGCATCCAGACTCTATGTACGATCTTACCTGCGCTAGCTGTATAGCTACTTGGATCATCCTGTTCTTAAAGTATCAGTTTGTCATTAACGCCTTGAGTCTTCTGGGATTTCATCTGTGCAATGTTGATGTTGATTATCTGTGGCACGGTATTCGGCTGTTTCTCAGTTAGGTTAACAAGTCTACCAGAAGGCTGTTGCAGGGATTTTGATATACCTCAGGTAACCTGAGCATCCCAGTACCTCTCTGCATTGCGCAGCAAAGACTTAGGTTTACACTTCTTTCTAAAGCCATTTCTTTTAACATTCCCAAGTGTAGCTTTCTGGCCCTGAAGATATGGAGACGTTGTGTTTTTTAACATCCTGCCCAGTGACTGAAGGAATAAAATGCATGGTATATAAAATGAAATAAAATATGAATTCATTAACCGCTTCCTTTCAAAACAGAGGAGAAATAGGTATTAATGATTCTTTAATATTCCATATTCCATATTATTCCTCTTTATTTGTCTTAGATTTTCCTTATTATTTTTCACTAATACCTGTAGATTCCCTCTTCAGTTAACTTCTTAACTTCTGATTTGTATTTTGCCCATTTTCATTTGTACTATAACCCGTTTTATCAATTAGATTGGAAGTTTCATAACAGATTTTTCAGCCTTTTTATAAGCCATACAGCGTGCCACTTCCATTTCTTTTGCTAGTAGGAAAGAGGAAATGCAGAGTCTTATAAGAATATACAAAAATACCAGAAGAATCAACAAATTGTTCTAAAACTCACAACTGACAGGAATTTTGCCCAAAAGCTAGTTGAAACACCCTTAAATCGAAATATGAACTGAGTATATTGGATATTTCTGGGTGAAGATGTACATTTGGGAGCTGGGAGGACCCTCTCAAGAAATTCCTTTCTGACATTTAAATTCTTGGTAAGCTGCATAAACACATCAATAACAACTAACTGTGGCCTATCAACCAGCGGTACTTCCCAAATAACTGGTTGATCTCTTCAGTTTATGTCCACCAGCTAGAGTGACACCGCAGACAGCTGCACATACATTAAATACTTTCCTCGTATTACTTTTCGACGTGAGCCACTGCTGCGATTGCCACAGGGATGTTACGCGCTCTGCAATGGGAAGGGAGCTTGCCCACAAAATGTCAAGCGGGGAGAGAAGCAGCTTGCAAAGCTGCAACTGTTAAGTTGTGGTCTCCCTTACGAAAGCATTTGAAAACTTGTCACCTAGTGAGTTTGATATGTGCTGTAATTATCAGAGAAAGAAACAGCGAAGGAGGAGAAAGTTCTACCGAAAGCATCCATGAACAAAGAATGAGCATTAATCTTTTTCTCTGAAGTTAGATTGAACTACAGCGTAAAAGGCTGACTGCAAACACTTGCTATCTGTGAGTAACTTTACTCACACGAAAAGTCCTTGACTTCTGTGAGATGACTCTCAGTTACTTGTTTTCCTCTTGGCCCTCCCATCTACTCTCAGCGTTTAGACAGTATTGCTGACGGGTTTACCTTCGGCAGCAGTTGTTTGACAGAAAAGACCAGAACCAGACCTAAAACATCCATCTGTGGCTGAGGGGTTGATGGCTGGATCAATTTCTTATTATTTTCAAACAGCATACTTGGTGACCGATCTTTTTTTTCTGCAAAATTTTCAGCTAGGTGAAAAGAAGATGCCAAATGAAGTATCTGAAACAAATTATTTCCGTTTCTGAAATTTCCAGGGACATAGAGTGCAAACACAGGTAGGAACAGCAAGTTCCTCTCTGGAGTAAATTGCTATGCATTGTGAGTAATAGTAGCAGAATTTTACTACATATCAATAAGCTGGTAACATGCAATGTACATAGTTATCTGTGTTCATGCATAGATTCTGATTCACTGTTCTAATAAGAAAGATTGAGTATACAGTATAGAAGACACTGAAAGCTATAGGCAAGGATATAAATAAGTTATTGTATAGATTCACATATATTCTTTTCCCTTCTGGCAACCCTCATGGGAGTCAATGTTAAGAAAAAATGTAGCTAAGTGTTTATACCATTACAAGCTTAACATCCTCATGGCTTTCATGAATACCAAATGAGCTTCACACCAGTGAAAGCAGGTCACTGTTAAGTTCTATTTTTTGCTGGTGCATCTGCTGACAGAAGGGATTTTTGCTAGCCTACCTATGCGCACGGGTATACTCTAGGTCAGCCTCACTGGAATTGTGGTCCACGTAAATTGCTCATGAAAAGGCTTCGAAGGTGTGGCTGGTAAACCTGATACGTGAAAGCATTACCTAACCAGAAGTTGCAAAGCCGCACCTATGATGAGGATGCTCAGGTGCTAAGTGTGCGACACCATCAGGATGAAGGAAACAAAAGTTGTGCTAGATCCAGGATGAAAGAGAAGTTGAAACGAGAACATTTAGCGCTGTTGGCCATGAAGCAAAGACTTGAGGCAATGCAAATACGGCAATAGCATGGTATAAAGGAGAGTGGTAACATGGAGATGAGCATGTGCTCCAAGGGAAGGCTTCTGGGGTTGAGGCCATTCACCTTGCCACGAAATTTTCATGTTTTTTTCTAAAAAGCAACTGCACTGGCACTTTAAGTGTATTCATTTAATTAAATATTCATGCGCTTTATTCCACAAGTGTCACTAGGCATTTTGTAAGTATAAGATAAAGGACAAATGATCTGAAATAGTCTAAGAGTAGGATATGTTCCTAGTGACTTAAATATCTGATGTCTTAGTGATAAAAACATACAAACACATAAAGGAATAAATAATTAAGTAAATATAAAAGAAAGCACTTAAGAGGATGTTGGTGAAGGAGGTAAATGATATAAGGAAGAGCACTTTGAAAAGAGCAGTCTGCTCTCTAGGTAATGATTAGTGCACCTGTCACTGAGGAAGCTGTAGTTTAAGTATCTTCACGGAGCTTTTATCCCCTGCTCTCCATTCCCATTTTTCAGTTTTTTGCATGGAATACTTCTCCGCCAACTTGAGCAATTTATTCTTAGAAATCTAGTACACGGTGGCCACCAGACTGCCCTCTTTAGCCACTGCAAGAGGCACTTTCAGAATTTGGCTCAGCCCCCTCTGGTACACTTATTGGAGGTACATGAGATGTTTAAGGGCATCCTTGTAATTGCCCATTGTTCCACATTTAAAAAGAAGAAGTGACCGACAAACACTTAAGCTTCTGAGAAAACTTATGTGAGTCCTTCCTGTATGTTGTTAAACCTATTTTTTTTCCTGTACCCATTTATCCTTGTCTCATTGGCATCTAAATATGTAATTTTTCTTTCCCATCTGAAATCTATTCATTTTTCTCTTTTCTATTTAATTTTAAGTTCTGTGCAGGATAATAGAGGTCCACTTATTTTTTTCCTTCTTTTTTTTTTTTTTTTTTTTAGCATGGAAATGAAAAGTGAAGATTTATGAACGGTTTTGCAGCAAGAGCATGTAAAAAATCTGTACTTCTTGTCAAATTATATGTAGAGGGTTGGTTTTTTTTTTTTTTCATCTTTTTTTGTAAGGAGGGAAATCTTGGCTATGTACCAGGCATGCCAGGGCGCTGACACGGGCCGCGTTGAAGGAGCAGCAGAGTGTGTGCTGTGCGCGCCCGGCAGCCCAGGGAGGCAGGCAGCCTGGTAGCCTGTGGCACGGGCAGCGGGAGCCAGGGAAGGAGCCGGCCTGCAGAGCCAGGCAAGCTGCCAGCCCCTGACCGGCGGGTTGGAAGGCTGGCGAGAAAAAAACACAAAATTACTTGCTTCCCTGTTGGAGGGTTTGATGGAATTGACAGGTTCCCGTGAAATGTTTTGATTCTATTAAATCAGAATTTAATGATGGAGAACCATTTGGCTGGTAAATTTCTGACTGACTGGCAATCTCAGCTTCATTGTAGTGATGTGTCCTGCAGGATATATATGCTGCAGTTTAGGACCAGAGCTAGCACTCTGGTCCTGGGACACAAGCACTTTAGGACCAGAAGTGCTTGACTACAGTCTTTAATTCAACACCAGTTCTGGTAACTCAACAAAAGTTATTTTAAAGAGAAAGCTACCAAAATCAGAGAATATTTGGGACACCAACAGTCATCTTCATTTTCCATTTTATAAGTAAACAAGTCACATATAGTCAAGTTTGGGGTTTTTTTTTAAGTGATGGTCAGTACAAATAATTACCTTCAAAAGTTACAGGTGGTTCCTAGAAGCTGCATTAGAGCTGAGAGCTATAACCTGACGTTGTAGCCACCTCTCCACCAGGAGGGGACATCCTGCTGCAGCTCCTCCACAGGCCTTGTGTGGGATCCACAGCTCCAGCACCACTCGGGGCAGCGAGCCGACGATGCAAAGCCTACGAGTGGGCGAAACGGCAGCAGCCCACGGACGAGAGGGCCAGGTTCTCGCAGGGCGACCAGCCTCTAATACGCATCTGCAGCGTGGTTCCATCCCTGCATAGACAGGCAGGTACTTCTGAAACTTCACTGCCGTTGTCCGCAAAAATGAAATGCTCTTCCAGAAAAATGACTGCTTGTGTAATTTTAAGTGCTTGCAGCATCCTTTGTCTTTAATCTCTCGCAGTGCAGTGGCACAGTTTCTCACAGTTTCTCAAACCAATGGCTATGATTGCAGCTGGGATGATTATTTATTATTAATACTGCGTTTACTATCCCCCTAAATTCTTTGAGACAATGGACCGTTGAGTAGTATGAGGCTGACTGAAGTGCCTCCACCGTTTAAGGGTTAGCAACTAAATGGCATTATATAATTTGAGTCAATTTCTGCCCAAGATTCCAGGGAGTGAACTCATCAGGATTACTCATTGTTAAAGGAGTGCCTCAGGGTTTAGTACTTTGACTTTATTATTTTTTCCTTTAGCTATTCAAAACCTTGGTTCATTTGTAGGAAATGTTAATTATCCTTTCTGTGCTGATATCCCACTGCTGTTTTATAAGCAGAGCTTTGCTTGTACAACTTCAAAAGAAATCTTCAAACTCAATATTACCAAGTTTGAATATTATCTAATTAACCTCCCAGTCTGTCATGCCTTGTTGGTTATCATGAAATAATCACAGCCCCTCAGGTGTTGAAGCTCTAGATGCAGCTAAGTGCCTCTAATTCCCTAAGGGGGTGATTAGCTCATGATAACAATGCTCCCTTGAGTTGTTTTATTGCTTTTATAAAAAGACTTTATTGTGGGGGAAATGTTTATTTTTATGCAGAAGGAAGATGGAGCTGACAGTTGAGGCTGGTGAGTGACTGTAGCTGTTACTCCTGAGCCATGGTGCAAACCTTGATACATTTGCTCATTTCTGATACTCCTCGGACAATCACAATGTGCTGGCTGGTAATTAAGCTCCTGCTGAACTCACAGTGTGGAGAGAGAAAATAAATACTTCTGGTTCTGCCAGAGGTAAGAAGTTAAAACAAAACAAGGCAAAGCAAAACAAAAGGTTCCTTCCGCTGCAGGGATCATAACCTCCAGAGTCTGGAGTATTTCGATGCTCTGGAAGTCACCAGATTGATTTCTGTGTATTGTTTCCCAACAAAAAATCTTTGCTTAAGTACGGGAAATGGAAAGTTCAAGTCAGTAAGTTAATAGCTGGACATTTCTTACAAAATCACTACAGTTAGCAAAATTTCTAAGCATCAAACCCCCAAACATTTCAATCAAGAAGTTAATTGTAAGCCTCTGACCATTGGTTTGGTGGCTTAAGTTATCTAGACTTTCCTAACCCTGCCGCCTTCAGATCTTTGCCTCCTCTCTTCCCACAAAAGGTATGCTGCAGAACATTGCTTTTACAGTGCCTCCTGTACAGAGCCTTGTAAGAAATGTTGTGTCTTCCTGCCAAGTTGCCCAGCCCCTTTTCATGTAAACAAAACTACTCTAGTCCGAAGGCATGTGTATGTGAGACTTGCCTAATGACAACTAGGTGGTTGATTTTTATGGAATTGTAATGCTTGGTTGCAGAATTGGTTCATGAATGATGAAAGGAGAAAAAGAGTCCTTAATTGACTAAAAAGAGTTGAAAAAATGTGGGTTTTTTTCTTGTATGGAACGACCACAGACTAAAATAAGCCGATTTGCACAACAAACATACTCTGAAGAGCTGCTTGCTATAGCTAATAATAAAAAAACTTGTCAAGGATGGCTAACATGGGCAGAATGTCTCATTCTGGGCATCACTGTGATGGTTTTTACATTTAGAGCTAAATTTTCTGAAATTTTTCCTATCTTTAATACAAAGAGTTCTTGTGAGGATTTCTAAACCTTAGGTTATTGACATACACATTCATCACTGGCATATGCTCTCAGCCTCATCTTGTATTTTTGTTTCAGATCATCCTTTGTTCTTTTGTTGTAGCGATAGACCTCAAATATCTTCCTTCCCTCTCAGAAATAATCTCGTGTTAAAACCCAGTCACTTTACTGCAGTAGATATATGAAATTATCAGCATACAAAGTGATGAGTTCTGAATTTATTCAGAAGTGTTTGGTCGTAGCCTCTCAACACGCATCTGTTTACAACATCATATCCACCAGGTAAAATATACTCAGGAGCCCTCAAAATTTACCTTTCAGAGGCCAATGCAACAAGGTCGAGTTAATGACCATGAGATACAGCATGTTTTAGCAGCTTCACTTCATATGTGGCTTTACATATTTACGTACAGTTTTGTATCTGTGTATCCCAAATTACAGATTGACTATCCTTCTCCAATTGCAAGAAATCTTTCTTGATAACTTTAGATGTAAAGATAATGCTCAATATTTGCCTTTCCAGAGTCAAAAGTTTTGAAAACTCAGTGTCATCTTTGCCACCAACATGTAATGTGCAAGGGAAAACAAGCACCTAGGGACCATTATCTCCAGAGCAAACTGCAACTGAATTATGTATGTATGCAAAGGCAAGAGGGTTCGCATGTTAGCTAAGATCTTGGGATACTTGCCCAAACACTCCATAATCTCAGGGCTGGAATAAGAAAATCAGTTGTGTGATTCAATATTCTTCTTTTATTTATAAAATTCACCTCAGATTTTGCTATCAATGTTTGGCAAAAGAACGTTGAGTTTAAGATATCAATTTGGTTACACAATGGCTACATATTTCAATCCTTTCTGTGGCATCTTTTTGCTGCTAACTACTTCCCACAAATATACCAGCAGCACGCTCACCCTCTCAGGAAAAAAACAATAGCTAAAAGATGGTTTGTCTTACCAGAAACTCTTTTTCTAAGACCACGCTAGTCAATCTGGCCATTTCATGACCGTGGTTCTGGTGGTATTCAGACAAGGGTATATTATAAGTATTGGATTAAAGAGTTAAAATGTCTTAGAGTATTAGTGGAAAAGGTAACTGGAGGAACTCATACATAGTATGTAAGCACATTTTTGTTTCCTAGGTAACAGCTCTTGGTGGTAACGGTCACATATAAAGAGCTGCACATGGGAAGCCATTTGCAGTGTACAACTTTCGCGGGTGAACAATACTGCCTGTTTCGGAGCATCATTATTTGGCAGATCATCTCTTATCTACAGTATAAGCAACCATACATAACACCTTTGCTGAGCACTCTTGTAACTCATGTACTGAGGGTGATAACTGTGAAAAAAATCTTCTCAGTCACAATGAAATGGAAAAATTTGGAGGTAAGTTGGTGATTAGGCGGTTCTGGAGGCAAAGCTCTAGATGCTTCTCACTATGGTTAGACAAGGCTTGATCGCAGCACAAGCTCCCTGCCTGAAAAAAAGCGGGAACTGGCCAGCAGTTCTTTCTGTGATTGTTCTATTTAGTAGTCTATAAATACATCCTGTGTACTGGATGCTTTACATTAGTAATTTAACCCTTGAGTTCTCTTTTCCCATAAAAGAAGAAATGAAATATTCATTTGGACAGAAATGAGTATTGTATCATGAAAACAATGAAAGAACATGCAGTTCTAATAAATAGTAATGTACAATTTTACCATGAAGTACTCATAGCAATTTAAGGTTTCCTTGAAAACTGATTTTCTTTTCCAACCATGCAATATAAGTTATTTTTCATGCCCTATTGTCACTCAGAATTAAATATTTCATTTAGTAGTAATTGTTGTCCTATCACTTAAGTTCCAAGAATGCTTTGCAAAAGTTGTTTCTGTGTCTGTGTGTATGTTTGCATATACATTTATGCTTCTCTAGAAATTAAATAACATGATTAACATTAAAAACAATATGCAGGCATTTTTGTGATTTTTTAGTGTAATGAAAATATTGTCTCTTAATGAACCTTAATGAAACAGTACTTTACACATGGTGTGAAAAGTTGCCAAGAGGTGTAAAGCAATTATTATGACAAAAAGCGTGAGTTTTGAAGAGCCATTTCTTCTGCGAAGAGTGCGTGTGAAAAAGCAGAATGAAGAAGTCCTTAGGGAAAAAATTAATTTTAATAAGCTTCTGTGCATGCTCAAAACCTGTATAAATCTAGGCTCCAAGTATAATGTGTAATACAGTAATCACCCAGAAAGCTACCTTGAAATAAGAATCCTCAACAACTGCCTTGCCAGCCTGCGAACAAAGCTGAGTTTGCGTTGCCGAAGGAAGAGAACCTCATGCCGGGGATGACTCGGGCGAAGGTCCCTGCCACTCTCCCCTCTCAGAGGCCACCCAGCCGCTCACAGCAACTGCTTTGCTGCTTTGCTTTGCTTTCACGGTCGCTGCCCTGTTTCCTGGGGTGGTCTACCTTGTCGGTGCAGTTTTTGTCACGGTTTACCTCTAGGCAATGAAGGTTCAAATAAATATGGATCCTTGCGAAAATTAATACATGCAATTAGGGAGAAAATAAGAGAAAAGAAAAGGCATTTCTAGAATTACTGATGCTCTTTGTCCTTAGCAGGCTGTAGCTTCTTTTTTTCAGGCCCGTCACTGTGAGACACCAGCAAAATTTTATTAGAAGGGGCACAATTATTGAGTATGAAGTTACTAGGAGTTAACTGATATAACTGCCATGTAACCTGGTGGGCTAATGTATCCCCATTTGCTGATGCCTGAAGTGCCCATGTACAGATTGTTACTGTGAAGAAGCTGCCGTGCGTGAAGTTCAGTCCCAACAATTGACTAATTCAAACCCTGTGCACAGTTTGGTTCATTCGTAAAAAAGTAATGGGGGATCTCTGACTTCGAGAGTTTACTGACATAATACGAATATTCTCCCTGTAAATGTATATTCCTCTACACACCACTGGACAGTGGCAGAGAGCTGTTTCTTCTGGGAAACTTCTCGCCACCTGAGGTTTTGTGTAGGTTCTTTATACAGTGGAAGCCATTCAAAGGCTCTTCTCTAACAACAAAGCAGTCAGCTCTTTCATTTCCTACAGAAGCGCAGGAGCAAGAAAGTGTCTGCAGTGAAACATAGAGAGGGTACATTGGAAATACCTAGGAAAATTTCCAATTTGGTCATCTGTAGGGTGCGGCGTTCGGAAGATCTCGCGATGTCACAGAAAGAGAGAGAATTGATCACCGCCTCCCTGTGGCGCAT
>JAVJGG010000005.1:28914592-28927133 GCA_035590195.1 Aviceda cuculoides
TTTCTAAACTGGAAAGTACTGGAATACCTGAAACTATATAATTATATCACTCAGTTAAGAGGTATTATAAACTATTATGAAACCTTATTCAATGGTGTGCAATTGTCACAAAGTAGGAATGGCTTGGGAAAGTGGATTTCTCAGAAATGCTGCCTAAGATACAATTTCATACAGAAAATAAAAAAAGACATCTTTATTCAGGATACCCTGTGATAGTTAGGAGTAGATGAAAGGTTTTTTGTTCCCCTTATGCAACTTCTATTAAAAATGCAGAATTTCCCTCTAAAAACCAGTTAGACATGAAGACATGACTGGGTCTGTACAGGTACCTCTCAGACCATCTCTTCTGGTAAAGGATTTAAAAGTTACCAGGGAATATACAATGACCAAATGCAGTAAAAGTTTTTATCTTCAATCATAATACACAAACTCAAGAGAAAAGGGTTGATTCCTAAACTGTACAAAAAAACTAATCAAGAAGGGGAAGACAGGAAGGTTAAGCAAATAGAGGCAAGCCTTGCGTGCTTGGACAAAGTCAGCTTTTACAGAGTACCCTACAGGTGGTACCTGGATGCAGCTGAGATCCATAATGTGTTTCCTAATGTTGATGCATCTTGCTGCATGGTGTGGACAGGAAGAATCCCTTTCCTCCAAGTGGTGTTTGTGTTTGCAGTTCCCAAAATTCTTGCATATAGTGACCTGAATAATAGACGTCACGTTGGGTGACACCCCTTAGTATCTGCTGGCTTGCATGCTTAACACTTCTCTTAAGTTATACAAAAGTAAAACCAGGTATCAGTCTTGTTATAAGCAGTTAGAGTTCTCATGAGGAAAAATTAATTTTTGTATAGACTGAATTATAATTTTCAATGAAAAGTTTTTTAAAAAGGCTAATAGTCAAAACACATTAAAACCAACAGTAAGAAATTCCTTATCTGTATCAGGAAGAACACACTAAATAAGTGTCTAGGTCAACTGGACCACTGAAGTTGTAATTAAAAAGGATGAAGAGATTGTGGAGAAATTACATGAATTCTTTGTAATCAGTCTTCACTAATGAGGATGAGGCAGACATTCCTAACTCAAGGTTAATTTTTACAGATGAGGCATTGTCAGAGAGAGTGGCCTCTGAAGATGAGGCATTAGAGCAACCAGATAAAGTTAATGGTAGAAAATCCCTGGGGCTGGATAGTATTCATTTGAGAGTTTTAAAAGGGAAAAACAAAAAGTAGCTGAACTACTAACTAAAATATGTAATACCTCTAATAGCAGGAACCATTCTCAAGGATTGATTTTTATCTAAAGAAAGAAAGAACAAAGGATGACCTTGGGAATTATAGAAAGGGAACAGTGCTTTAGTACCACTGAAATTGTCCAAAACTATTTCCATAACCAGACATTAAAGGACCTTTTTAAAATTACCTAGGTATTATTGCTATAAATATACGGTACATTTTTAAAATCGATCTTCACAGCTTCTCTGGGTGTAATTTTTATTTTTCCAACCTCACAGAAATCCAGGAAGGAAGTCACAGAGGTTTAGCTAGGAATACAAGTAAGTATAATTTACCTTGACTTCCAGAAAGGTTCTGACGTCCCTTGCTAAAGACTGTTGCCAAACACTAACGACAGCAGACTGAGAACAAAAAATTCTGTCATGTATCAAAAACTGGTTGGTGGATGGATTACGGTTTGCGAGTACTCAGCAGACAGCCTATCTGAGCGACTCAAGATTTAACATACTGTAAATTCACAAATGGTCTGCAGGAAGGATGGTCAATTTTTCCAGGCAAATCCTTACTTTGCAGAGGCCAGGAGAGCTGCACCGCTTAAAAAACACAACCCCGCCAGCAATACATGCAGCAATCTTTGGGAGAGCCCACCACTTCCCAGGGGGACCCTTGAGCTGTGGGGCATGTGCGTGTCTGGAGAACACGAGACGAATACTCACTTCTCAGCACGTCCAGTGGGACGTGCCGCACAGGAGCCACAGAGCTGCCGGCTCAGCTTTTAGAAATAAACTGTAACCTGCAGGAACAAAACCACTGGAGGAGGGCATAGGCTACCTTTTGGTGTGTAGAAATAGGTTTGCCCCCCAAAAGAAGGCAAAAATACCAAGGAACCTCTTCAAGCCACACATCCGAGTTGTTCTTATGTTTTGCCTTGCTCCTGCAGTTAGCTAAAGGCCTTTGTTTCATGAAAGACATAACTATTTTTTGAAGATATTTATTTTGCTAGCAATATTAAATTGTTGGAGAATGTAGCGGAAAGAAAGATTGTGAAAATCATGATGAATAATGGAGATAGGCTTATTCTGTGGCATATTAAATCATTAGGGATGATGTGCAAAGCTATACCCAATGGATTACTAGATGGAAAATATTTCACAAATAATTTTGCATCCCAAGCTCTCTCATAGCCTATGACCACCTGTGAAAGAAATAGACTGATGGCGAAAAGTGGTCTGCAGCTAAATCCAGCACTTCGTGTGAAATTTTTCATTAGTGGAACTGTAAGTTTCGGCAGGTGCTAACTTGCTTACTGTAATCACAGTTAAGGTCTTGAACAGTGTTTAGCAAAACAGTACCTATAGTTCCCACTGATTATCGACAACAGTGGGCGTAGAGCAGTATAGCTTTTGACATCGTAACAACCTCAATGCTGGCTTAAAGTTAACCTTTATAGATTTTGCTAACCTTTAAAAAGAAGAATTGTGGCTTTGTTACATTTATGTACTATTCTTTTTGTTGCTGAGCTAGCAAAGTATAGATAACTCTGCTTTAAAGTTTTGCTGTTATTATATAACTAATGAGATGTTGCTACTTTCTGAGAGGGGAGACAATAGTAAATTAAACTATTTCTTAATGTAACCAAACCATATCAGGGCTTTCGGCAGTTTAGCTGTGTTTGTTAAAGGTATGATTTCTTCATAATTGTAACCAAATAGGCCGGTGAAAGCTTCTAGGGCATTGTAGACCAGGCCAGAGTGACTTTTTCATTTACATGTTAATGGAGTCTGCTCCAAGTAAAGTTAATTGAAGAACATGCATAAAGATTTGTTTGCTCTGTGGACAGATGCAATGGAAAAATCTGTTTAAAGCCGTACACTAGGGTATGAATATTGATGTGAATGGGAAACTAAATTATTATGGGAAAGTCATTTTTATCACATACGCAATATAGTTTGAATTCCATGGAGGGAAAAACATATATGCAATTTCATACATTTCTTAATTTCAAATAAGAGACAGCAGTGATTAAGAAACTAATATACTCTTTGTTTCCCTATTGTGCTTCCTGCAGTGTTTCTATAGTTCTAGTTCTAAATTGCTGATTCTCAACTGTCAAGGTGAACAACCTCAGGGGAGTGTGCAGTATATCCTTGAAGCCTCTATGAATATGTCAGCTGGCCTATGTCTTTTCTTTTCCCTTGCATTTTCTCCATGTCTTCTTTTGAAGCCATGTGAAAACAGAATGAATAGATGAAAGAGATGCCCAAATTATTTAATGGAAGAAAAGGGGTCCAGACAAAAAAACCAAAAAAACAAAAAAACCCCCCAAAACTCAAACTCAAAACAAACAAACACTTGTGAAAAGTGTTTAGGCTGCTATATTTTGGGACAATTCCTTTCAGAAAGCCTACTTGTGACTCTGGACAGCTGAGGACTCAATTCACTTGTCTAAACATAAGATCTAGTGCCATGTCAGAGATCCTTTGACTCCAGCTGTCATTGCAAGAGGGCACAGATGTCTTTCATCTATCCTGTGTTATATCTGGCACCCCCATGTAGATATCTGAGATACTCTGGAATCTCTAAAATGGCACTAGACACCTATGTTTAAGAAATAAACTGAGCTTTCAGGATGGGTTCGGCTCGAGATTAAGACAGACGGATGTAGACATCTACATGCTACATGTAGCTGTTGACACATGACCTGACTACCTAAATCCCAGTAATAGACCATGGGATTCAAATCAGTTGCTAAAACCCAGTGCGATTTGAGATACCCTTGGGGTTATCTGAGACATCCACATGGGGCTGGCAGATGTGACACAGTCCTGAGACTTTTAGGAGTGGAAGCTGGAGGCCAGATGGGACTCCTTATGCATTGGAAATGCCAACACCCGACTTTGTTTAGTCAATTGAACAGTGACTGCTATTCAGTATTTAGTGAATACTGAAATAACGCAGTTTTCCTAAAACATCGTTTCAGCATTTTCACAGAAACTAGCAAATGACACTTTATATTGTTTTGATGTTTGATGTTCTCTCACTTCTTATAAATATAGTGTTGCTACTCGCAGTATTGCCAAAGAGATGTTCAGAAAGAAACCCAGACGTATTTGGCATGGTTACAGGAATTGAGGCAGAAGTGCAATGCTGTAGGTGCTTGGGGCAAATTTCAGGCTTACTCCCATGAACCCCCAGACAACCAGAAAGCCATCAAAACACGATTATGTTCCTTGTTCTTTAACTATACCATCTGCAAGGGCAACGAGAAAGAGTGCAACCTAGAAGTGCCAAGGCAAACCACACGTCATGTGAGAATCACCATGGGCAGAAGAGAGCCAGAGGAAAAAGTTTTGTGTCGCTATTGAGCCTCTACAGTAGCAGGCTATGTCCCCTTCCTCCCTGACCCCAGCCACATCCTTCTGCCACTTCCTGGGACTGTCTCTGGGATTCCATGGAAACCAGATTTAGGGAGCTAAATCAGCAGAAAACTAACATTTGCAAAGAGATGAATAATAACAGCTAAGTAACCAAACATTTTTCTGCCAGTTTAGTGAGCTGAACAAGTTCACTCTGGAGGTGGGCAGGTGCCAAAGCCAGCACAAAGGGAGAAGACTGGAAGAATGGTAAAAATGAGACACTTTTTGCAGCAGTTTGCTTTTAGGTTGACTAAAGTGTAATACATAACCCTATTCTCAGGTGGATGGATCGGTTGGTTTTAAAACAATTTTGGACCATTGCAATGTCAACAATATGCTTACAATACAGTTAGAGTTGTCTTTTCCAGTGGAAACATACTTCGAGTAATACAAAAATGATTAATGGCATTTGCTTTCCTCTTACAGATTTCTAACGTATGATGCTTCATGAAAGCAGCCGAAAATCCTGAGTCATAGGAGTACCAGAGCACGGTACCAAGTGATTGAGAGATGAGACGAGGACTCTCACAGCATGCCAAGCCCTAAGCCAAGCTCTCCAGTGCGCCCTTTGTAATAGAGCTCCCTCGTCTAGCAAGAGCTGCCTTAGAGGTATGTGGACTGTGACCGTCACAAACTTGCTTTTATTCTGAACAACTGAAAAGACAACAGAAAACTGTGTATACAAGTCAGCAGTTAGGTCTTCACACGCGTAACGAAGCTGTGTGCATGTGGGGAGGGTGACCAATTTATCACGTTGCTTCTTCACACTAATGTGTAGATGAGCTTCACATTTTTTATATTTTGCCTTTGCACTACTGGCAAATTTTTGCCTTCTAAATTGCCGTGGATTCTCTTTCAAATGTTTATTTCATTAGCACACAGATCTAGTAAGACTGAGTCAACAGGCTCGGAGCTGTTAATCTAGCCCTGTCAGATATGACGTTCTACAAACAAGGTGTCTAGTTTCTTTAGACAGGGGCTGGATTTGTTGGATACCAACAGTTTGGTTGCTTTATGCAATCTCCTAACAGCTGAAAGAAATTGGAAACTGTCTATTTAGGACAAAGATTGAAGTGGCAGAAAGGAAGAAAGAAACAACAGGATTGAAGGTCTTATTATATTTAAGATTTTGAATAGTAGCACTCTGATGCAAACTTAAGTCTGTAATACAAATATACTGACTCTGGTTTTGCTATCCCCACAAACACTATGTCTGCAGTGGGATTTTTTGGGGTATCCCCACCAACTCTGCTAATTTAGACACATTGAATAGCTGTCTGTGAAGAGAGACTACAGGGAACTCAGCTCCTAAACTTAAGTCCTCTGCATCACACCTCGGTTAGATGCCTCAGATAGTCTTAAGCAGGTGGTGTAAAAACCCTCTTTTGTGTATAAGTCAGTCAGCGGACCATTTTTAAACACACATACTAATAGACCATAAGAAAGTGAAATGGAGAAGTAGGGTCATTGCAAACCATGCTGTCTCCAGCATTTGCATCTAAACAACAGGCACTCTGATGACACAGAGTTAGAAGAAATATCCTCCTTTCACTGGACTAGACAAAATTGATAGAAAGAAATTAGCAGTAAAGAGTTTCCAAATCAGGGTTTGGCCTCTTGGGGGTAACAAAGTAGACTCTGAAAGATACACAACAGCATTTCAGCAATTGGGTACCATGCTTTGCTAGGTTACTTAAGACATTACAAATAATGTATTGTTTAGTTGTACCCGTATACACCATTAAAGCTATTCCAGTGTGGCATAGAGGGAGCAAGTTGAGGTCATAATATGCCAGCTGGAGAATATTAGGGAAAAATGTTCCTTCAATTTCTGCTTAATGTTCTGATGAAAATAAAGAAGCCGCTCACTTGTACTGCAGATATGTTTACTTACACTACTTTATAACTACCCTTCTTTGACTTACACTGGCTCCTGCAGTATCTCTTGCTATTTCCCATTCTTGAATTTCTCACAGACTTTTCAGGAAGGAGTGCTTTATTTTCATCATGTTTCTTTTGCGGGGTGGGGGGGTGGGAAGAAGATGTAATTAACTGTAGCGAGATGCTACTGTAGTTGTTTGGGGGTTTTATTTTTATAATGAAACTGTGTTAGAAAGAAAAATTATATAAACACATAAGTCGCATTTGGCAATGGTCTACATAAAAGTTTTATGGAGACAGAAGTCTATAGGGTTCTTTTAGAGATAATTATGCCAATATGCAAATTAAAATTGTGCATTATTCATTTTTTTTGTCAAATAATTTTCATTTGCTTTGCTGCTCTTATAATAAAAATCTGCCAACAGGGTTTCCTCTTAACTCATCTAAGGAAGCCTGTGAAGAACACTCCATATTTAACTCTCTTTTAGATCACTGTGGCTTGAGAATACTTTTAATCTCTTTTCCATTTATAACTGTACTGCTTGACCTTTTTGCAGCAAGGTGTCTTGTATATAAAATGTCAAAGAGAGGATTATAGACATGGGACAAAGATATAGTTTAATTAAAAAAAGTCCTGTGAGACTGAAAAAGGTTACTGGCCCAGATCACAAATATTTAATGCCAGATTACTATTTATGATGTTAAAATAACAAAAAAGGGTTTATGGGTAACTTGTAATTGACCAACCTTTACAGGTGCATATGATAATATTAAGCTTCAAGTAATAACTTTCATATTAGCTTGGAAATTAGTTTTAAAAATTTAAGAAATATCTCCTTAATGTTTTCTGTGTGTTATAGAACTATCTTTACAAAATGAAATAGGTTAATGGTTTAAAGTCTGTTTCTAATTCAAAATGGTGCTGGAGGAGAGCATAAAATAAAGTGTGCGGGTTTTCAATTTATTCATGTGTTCGTTAGTTTCTGTCTCTGACATTTAGGCATGGATAGGAGCATGGTTTTAATACTGAATGAATGGTTAAGAAAGACCAACCTAGATTTGTCACCAATTTCCCCCCCAGAAACAGTGAACACATTCCAAAGCTGAATAGTCCTACCAGGCTTCTCCACTTCCCTTCACATTGTGGGATAATGTGATGGGACAGTCATTTTTGCAGTTCAGAGACAAAGGGAAGGCCATGCACATGTACTCCCTGAAAAAAAACAGTTTACCAGTTAATTCATGAATCAAAAAGAGTTTATGATGGCACTGACTGGTTTGTGACTCAAGACTGGGTGTTAACACAACAGTGATTCAGCAGTGGAGAAACAAGGAGATTTGAAGCCCAATTTTAAGAGACGTAGAACACCCACAGATCTCGCTGGCTTTCACTGACAAACTCATGGCGACATCAGAGGAAAACTGGCACACCGTTTACGCAACTATATCAGTTAAGGTGTAGTAAACGCATTGCACAGTGCTAGTTTGTACCTGTGATAGTTTGATATTTATTTGTTAATATAATACTAATTTTGTGTCTTTTGGTTAAAGTCATTTTGTAAAAGTTTGTTAAGAAACAAAGAGAGATAAGGTATAATACAGAATTTTATCAAGTCTAAATGTTTTTAGAGGAAAGTGAGGAAAAGAGTAAGATGAAAAAACCCCTTCTCCTGCATAGCAATGGGAATCAGACTCTGCTATAAATATCCACAGCTGAGTTTTAATATGGGTAGATATATTTAGAATATTATAGAGAAAAATACTGCCAGAATTCCCATGAGAAGCCCCATGTCACTATGGGGTGCTCTGGAATTCCCAGGTACTGAATGGAGAAAAAATCCTGCTACTAGAAGCAGCACTTAGTTATGCCCTACTATGCCAGCCAGTACATTTCAATAAAGACAATAGTGTAGAAAGTGGGGGTAAAGATGAGACTGGTAATGAGGATGTGGATTTGGAGAGCAGATTGCCTAAAACATGATGAAAGTATTTACTCAAATAGTTAACGCTTTTGATGAAGGAATCCAAAAATGTCCATCTTATAGTTCTGAAGAGCTGATAAATGAAACAGCAGGTATTCTAAATAAACCTACATGGTTACTGCCTAATTGGAGAGAAGCACATATAGTATTTCAGAAAAAAAATAAAAATTCAACTGAATACCTGAAAAAATTGTAGCCTGGTCTTAAGGTTACACAAGACTGCTAGAATAAATGGACAGATGTTAATAACTAAATACATGTGAGTAAACAGAAAATATAATAAGATACAATATGGATTTTTCAGGATCATCACCATAGAAAAGCCTGGTATCTTACTTTGATCAGATAATAGATTTTATAAACAAAGGAAACATGATGGATCTTCTTTAAGAAGAGGTCATAAATTAAGCACTGTGTCATGTAGAAGTTAGTTGTTAGATAAGATATAGAAGGTGGGCATTAGCACCAAAGCAGTAAAGCAGACAGGGAAATGTCTGGGATGTTCCTGGGTGGTTGTTAACAAGGAGTCAAGAAAGGTGAGTTTGGAAAGCTTGCGTATGAATTCCTCCAGGTTATACTGGCAAGTTGTGATTAATCTTCAATATAGAAAATGGGACTAACATAAATAAAAGAAAATGAAATGACCCAATGTTTTCAAAGTAAATAATACAAGATATGAAGTCATTTGCTTGAAGGTCAGTGACAGACATCCCTCCTTCATCCCACCTGGAGCAGACTGCAGGCTGCACTTCTGCTTCTCAGGGCTCGCAGGCTGTTGCATGTCCTGGAGCGGAGACTTTCGACATCTACCAGTGTTATAAGTGTCCATGTAAAATAGCTGTTAATTAGCACGCAGACCTCAGCTGAGTTCCCAGACACTGTATTACCAAGTTACTGTCATTTCCTATGGGTCAATGAATATTGATTAAAAACAGCATTTGCTGCTGGGCAGTTTACACAGCTCCTGCCCTGCTTGTTGGCAGTGGGTTATTCCATGTTTACTGGCTTACCTCTCCCATGTGCCATATGAACCTGGAGCCTAATCGATCACTGCAATGCAGGGTGCATACAGGCTGGGCATGGCAACACTGTGGCCCCTTTGTCCTTTTGAGGATCTAACCCCCAACACCTTTACATCATATAAAGAAATGGACAAATCAGAGGTTTATTTTATTACTACATGTATCCAGATTTTCAATCAGCGTAGGCTGTTAGTGCCCAGTCACAGGTTTTTCAGGTTAGGTATGGACCTGAGAACAAATGCCATGTTGTTTTTACATTCAGAAATATTTCGTATGTTTGCAGTTTTTAATAAATATTTTGTGTAAGTAGAACTCACTAGTAGAACTATGAAGTTTGAGCTATATTAAAACATGCAAAATCCTTCATTTTTAACAGGCATACTACAGTCATATAGCTTCGCCCTTCCCTCAACCCTCTGCACTCTTTCCTTCTCTTCTGAAAGAAAATTAAGTTTTCAAATGTGTTATGAAAAGGAAATACATTTATCATCACCAGCTACAGTGATCCTGTGGATTGTGTCAAATTCAGCCTATGCTGCCAGATTTACACTTCAGATTTCTCACCTGTGGCATTGTCACGATGTTACCATTTCCCATCCTGTGAGACATATGGGCTGATCCTGTAAACCTGGCAGGGACAGACCTCACGTTGACTTCACTGTTTGCAGGCTCCAGCCTTTACTTTTTCTACTGAACTGAAAGGGAATAACAGAAAGGACCATCATGATCTGACATCGTTATCCTACGGCACAGTGTGTGTTCAGATTTTGCCAATTTTTTTGAACTCCAATAGGACATACAGCACAGGTTTCCTACGGTATATCTATCAGCAAAAAATTATTCCCAAATATATACTTTTTCTTCTACAATGGGGTTTCTCAGACACAGGGCCATGACTCCTGTCTCGATGTGCAGAGAATGACAATGATCTTCTTTCTCCTTCTGTACCCTCCTTTCCGATAGTCCTTTGCAGTTGGGTGTGCTGGATATGACTTTGAAAACATGGCTCTATAAATCACCTATAAACAGAATTTGGTGCGGTGATGCCTGTTTGAATCAGCAGAGGGCCTGAAAAACTAGTCTTATGAGATGTACATCATTCATTCGCTTCAAGAGGTGCCTTGAGCACTGTCCTCACATAGCCACGACACTTAGTCAGGGTATATATACCCAGGGTACAGTTTCACATTACAGCTGAACTAAACTAAGGGCTCGCCTCCAGTAAAAGCAGGAGGTGTCAGTCCCTCTCTCGCCTACTCTGTTCCTTCCTCCCCTTGCCTCTGCTCCCAGCTGCTTGATCTTTTCCTCCTTTGCGTCACTCTGATACTCATCTGATCACACGGTAAGCTGGGTCAATCTACTAACCTTGCAAAAAAAAAAAAAATTGTTTGTTTGTTTTGCTAGATTAGTTTTCTGCAGTTTTAATGAATTAAACTGGCCCGTCACGCCGTCCACCGAGTGTTGGCTTGTGCTGGTGGGAGCCCACAGCTGGTCTCCAGCCCCCAGTTTGTGTGTGGGGAGAGCAGGGGTGCAGCAGAGGGCAGAGGGACAGCCACCGAGGCAGCAAGGAGCCAGTACCTCTGTCACCACCACCCCCAGGGTGTAGCTGAAGGCAGAACTTTTGCAGCATTTGACATCGCTCTCAGCTCGGCTTTTGTTCTCCTCTCCCCTTGAGTTCCCCTTGAACTTGCTTGCTGATGTCTCCAGCTTTTCATTTCAAGAGAGAGTTGATTGGATGACAACTGGATATGCAGCATGTACATTTGAAAAGATGCACGAGGGAGGGTCATAAACACTCTGCCCTTTGTATTTTTCTAAGGTGGTCGTAACTGTATCCCAGACCTCGGAAGCCGAGCATGTAACACACTTAGAGACCCAGATGCCTTTAACTCCAGAGCGGGCAAGCACTCTGTGCAGTGCAAATTTTTGATCTGTGAATTTAAGAACTGAAACATTTTCAGGCAGGTTCACATTTCCTGAGCAAAACTCATTTAAATTCTCAGAGCTGATCTTAAACTGCAAGTAGACTCACTTAATTTGTTATGTGCCCAGTAGCTATTGACAAAGATATTACTCACTGTTCTTGTCTTTCTTTTTTTCCAGAGAAAACTTCCTTATCTTCCTGTGTCTTTCACAAGTACTATTTTCCATAATCCATCAGATTTCATATTATCAGATTGTTTGAAGATGTATGTTCAGATTTCTTTGCTTGCTTAGCAGTGTGTAAACACTGGAGACCTCAGTTAGATTTATATGACAAAGGAAGTGACAGGATCTCTTTGACGAAGCTAAGCGAGAGGTCTGAAGTATTAGACTTCTGGAGGACGCAGGCTGAAATTAGTGGTTAGGACCTGTCCTTCACCAGTGGCACAGAGTGATTTATCCCTATACCCAATGTGTAAACTCAGGGAGGATCCTGAGGGGGCTAAGGTAACAGCCCTGTTCAAAATCTAAAATTGATGTCTATCAAGAATTTTGCCCCAGATCTGAGAGCTGCCCTGACTCTTCTGCAGGATTATGTCACCTCATAGAAGATGTGACTCAAAATGGTGACTCACTAGGTCCTTCTCCTTAGTCCTGAGCAGAATTCACTATAAATTCTAGCTGATCATATGTACATACATAACATATAATAAAATAAATACAGATAGGATGTTATTGGTAAATACAGAGAGGATTGTGGAGTTAATTGCAAGTTTAATTGTCTACTTGGAATTTGTAGGTATTTAAATAAAAGATTTGGGAGTAGAGACAGTTATGGTCTTCTTGCTGAAGATGAAAATACAAATTGCCACATCTCAGAGTTATTGGATTTACAGTTCTGGCAGTGGCATATCTTTTCTTACTTAGTGCCGTGGTTTAACCCCGGACAGCAACCAAACACCACACAGCCGTTCGCTCACTCCCCCCCCACACCCCCACTGGGATGGGGAGGAGAATTGAAATCAAGTAAAACTCCTGGGTTGAGATGACAAAAGTTTAATAATTGAAATAAAAAAATAATA
>JAVJGG010000005.1:28927353-28938408 GCA_035590195.1 Aviceda cuculoides
TGTGTCCCCTCCCAGCTTCTTGTGCCCCTCCAGCCTTCTTGCTGGCTGGGCAGGAGAAGCTGAAAAGTCCTTGACTTAGTATAAACACCGCTTAGCAACAACTGAAAACCTCAGTGCGTTATCAACATTCTTCGCATACTAAATCCAAACCACAACATTATACCAGCTACCAGAAAGAAAATTAACTCTATCCCAACTGAAACCAGGACACTCAGGTGGGAGTTTTCTTTCGGGGCACTTTGTCACTGACCATGTGAGAAAAACTGCATCATCTGCACATCACTAGACTCGGTGCTCCTGGGTACTGTAGGTTTACTGACAGCACTATCGCGGGTAAGCAGTAAAATGTCCACGGTGTGGTATTATAGCATATTGCTATTGCCATACATACCATTATTGCCATACAGCTGCTACTGCTCCTTCAGATGAAGCTATCGACTGTTGGCCTGGCATTCTCTGCTACTGGGGTTGAAGTTTTCTAATACCATAAACAACTGCTTGCTAAAGAAACTGAAAACAGACCTTGATATGTACTATTTTTCAAGTTAGGTTTTGAAACCCGTATGATCAGCTGCTCTTCAGGGCCACTGAACACTCTTTTATGATGTAGCAATGTGTTTTATAATATGAGGAAATATATTTTAAACGTGAACAATTTATAGCATCACAAAACAAATTTATCATAACATTACTTGCTTTCAGAAGGTTTAATTTTCTTTTAAATAAGCTTGAAAAACCCCATTAGGAATCCTAGATGCTAGGTTGTGAAATTCCAGGAGCCATGGAAAATGTAGGAAAGGTTAAAAGAATGACTCTCCTTTTCTGGTATGCTCTGAGCCCACCAGATTGGCCTGCCTGTACAAAGGAGCTTAGAAAGGGTCAGATTTGGCCAGCTGGGAATCCCTGCTATACTGTCCATATGTTTTAACAGGTGGAAGGGTTGCTCAGTTCTTTGCTCTTCTGCTTGGAAGTGGGTGATATTTGGAGGAGCCCGGGGGTGCCCACTGGGCTGGACCAGTTCCAGCACTCTGAAGCCACAATAGATAGCGTAAGACAGGCATTCACAAAGTCAATCTTTAACTCCTTTGCAGTGGAGAGAAATGGTTTCCTTCAGGGGGCATGGAGATCAGTTAAACTAGGCCCCTGCTCTCTATCTTTCCAGTAACTCTGCTGGGAACTCAGGGAAATAGCTTAATTGGTCCTCTCTGCTACACCGTTATAAATAATAATAAAATTCATGTTCATTTGCTGTACAGTTTGAGATGGAATTTCTACTAAAATACATAAAAATCATATCCATCATTGTAGTTCTGTTTTCATGATTCATGCCCAGTTCACTGAATAAAAGACATATGGAGGGGGAAAGGGAGAGAGAGAAGTGGAAATCAAGTTAATACTGAGGCAATGTGTCAAGTCAAGTTCTTGCGAACTCTCAAGGTGAACAACATGAAAAAGCACCCAGGAAACCCAACAAGGAAGCAAGTAAAAATGACCTCATATTTATGAGAAGACAGATAGGAGAATATGGCTTTGCATTTGCCCTAGTGCTGTTTACATTTCCTGTGGGTTTAGTTTGCTGTACTTACTAATATGAAATTCTTGGAGCAAACAAGCAACATAAATTTGCACCTCCATCTATGACAGGCAATAACTGCCATGCAAAACTGAAGGGAGAGTTCACACCCTAAACATCTGAGGACAGTATTGCCAGGGGAACCTCTCAGGACTCAGCACCATTCCTCAGACTGAGAAGAAATTACAGGCAAATATTCACTGGCAGGTGAATAGCAACAAAAAGCTTAATAAATGTGAACTTCCTTAGCCCAGGTATGTTTAGGACTTCATGGTTATGTAAAGGACCTTTGCAACAAATCATAACACACATTTAATATTTATAATATACCTATTGTATAAACAAGGAACTTTAAGCTGTAGAACAATGCTGTTACAGTTTTAACAGGGTTATGAAGCCAATAAGATTCATTTGTAACCCATTAAAAATGGAACACATTACCTTTTTTTAGCACATTTTCCATCAGCTTCAAAAGAAAATAAAAAATATGACAGAATTCTAAATTCTTAGTAATGCAATTTTGCACATCTGTTTTGAAGGAAATTTCAAAATTTTGAAAGCTTTCATGCAAAACCTGACCTATCAGAACTCTATCGAAAAAGAAGAAAATAATAAACCATGTGTCTTTAGTGACATTGATTTCTCCCCCCCTTTGAAGAAAATATGGCAGCTGTCTGCCACAAATGTTACAGATCTGTCAGGATATGTACACTGGGAACAACCAGAGAAAAAAAACAGCAACAAAAGGGATGCCTACGATTTCTGAGCATTTGAGCTGCTTCTGTGTCTTCCTGGGCTTTTGGGCTCTTGCTGCACATTAAGGACTTGAGAAGCTCTGGGCTTCAGCTGTAAAGACAGTAAATGAGGGTCCTTGGACATGTAGGAATATCATTGCTGTCCATGCAGCCCATGCAATCCTTGGTCTCCTTAGGCAAGAGGCTCACTAGCTTTCTCTAGACCTCGGCAATCTCCAAAACAAACTTTTAGGAAACAAGGCAGATTTTAGATGGAAAAGCTGCCTGTATTTCAGAAGAGGTTTACCCAAATATACAAGGTCCTGTCTAACCATTTTTGTTTAAAAGCAATTTTCCAGGAAGAAGAAAATCCTGAAAGTACTAACCAGCTCTCTTCAGACCTATGACACTGCAGTTAGTTGAACTCCACTGAAACAGTGACTGAGCAGTCAGAGATAAAAATAAAATCCTGGTTCACATTTCATTCATGCTCACAGAGCAAGATTCAAGATACGCTGAGTAAGCAGTGTTTGACCGCTTAAAGTGGCTCTTTTATTTTTTATGAATTACTCCACTGATAATTAATATGACTATTAAATGAATGTCAGAAGCTGCAGTTGTTTAGGTCTTTGCCTTCATATCACAAAGGTGGACAATTGCAACAGTCTGTTCTCCAGATGAATTCTAGAGACCACTTAAAAACCCAGCTCATCTAAAGTAGTTCTTGCTTTTTATGTGGGAACGGCTGGGATAAACATGCAATCTCTGTGCTATGCATCTTTGTTTCTACATAGCATTTGAAATCAAATATCTTATTGACCACTTCTGTCAGCTCTTTTCTTTTGGGGAAGAAATAACTGAACATATCTCATGGAAAGTCCTTGCTATGGGAATTGTCACCTCCTCTGTAGCTCAGATTTGTAGCTTAGATAAAAGTCACATTTACTTACTCTAGGTTTTCCCTAGCCTGGGCAAACAGCCAAAGAAGAAAGAAAGATAGCACTAGGATGGTTTGGTTTGTGCCAGTTTTTGATAGTGGTTATTCTAGAGTCTCAATAACTGCAGAAGTCATCAACAGCACAATGGTCAGTGTGATAATAAAAAAACAAAATTGAAAGCCTATTTTTAGAGACTGCTTGGAGTTCACTTCAGGACAAAAAAGAGCTGAAAAACACTCTACAGCAGCACATGTTATGTGATTGCACCAGTTGCGTAAAGGCTTTTAAGTGTAAATCTCTTTAAAGACTTTCCATATGGGGAAAATGTCAGTTGGGAGGACCTGGGTAAGTGTCATGGACCCTGTGGAATGTAGTCACGGACTTCATTTGGTGAGCTGGACAGCTTCCCAGCTATCAGCAATTCCACTGTGGCCTGAGACAAGAAATGAAAGATAGAAGTTGCTATATTTGGTATAAGCCAAATGTAATCTGAGCCATTAGAGCAACAAGGGGGTCTTTACAGGGGTGATTTCTGTAGCTCCCAGACAAATAAAGGGCTTGAGATTCACCCAGAAGTTTTACCTCTGAGGTTCTCACCCTCCAGGTCAGGCAAGGTTTTTTAAATTGATCTAACAGATAGGCTTGAATACCGCCTCTTCCAACAGCAGATGGGCAATCAAAGATTGTTGGGCAACGAGTTCTCTGGCAGCAAAGAAGGATATACAAATTCTGGCTCAGAAATTCTTAGATAAAGTATAGGCTTCAGTAATTATCACTGAAGAGGTTGGAGGAACTAAAAGCAAGGACCATAATTCAGGCCAGCTTTAAAGAGACATCCGATCTCCAAAGAATTAATGATGTGTTTCATTTTTATTCCATTTCACTGAAGTCATCTGCATAGTTTCATCCATTGTGCCTGTACACTCTTTTACTAGCATTTTGATATAGCAAGCAGGTACAATTCTATCTGACCCTCAAATCTTCTTACCAACATTCTCTAAGGACCTATATAGAATGAGGTATTAGGATATAATATATGGGACACTTTTCATATTAAACACAGAAATTCTCAATTTCCAAGGTGGAAATATAACACAGCTTAGAAAACAATTTTATATGCAAAGCATATTAAGTTTTGGCTATTATAGATCAACATATACCAGTGAAACCAATGGTGCTACTCCAGTTAGCAGTAGTTAAGGAACGTATTGCTTTTAAATGGAATATTTCTTTTTTAAGCATTACATGCATTTTACACCATGTTCCAGCAACCTGTGTATCTTCTGCCACTCATATGGCCCCATGTGCCATCTAGTGGAAAAGGTCAACCTTAAAAGATACTGTCAACCTGAGCTAGAAGGGTTTATGGTGGGAAATAAAAAGGAAAAAAAAAATACTAAGGAAACATGGAGTCTTTTTATCTGAAGAGCAGCACATTGCCAAGTGCAGATATATGATAAGTCAGTGGAGAAAGATAATATTTGACTACTTGGAATTAATAGGAAAATTATTTCCAGTATAAATAAACACCTTTGAATCTTTAACTGCATAGAGAGCAATACTGTCTGAGGGACAGAAGAACCTGTTATTCTAATTCAAGTGGTTAGTCTTACAGAAAGGTAATATGGAGAAGGACAAGGATGCAAAGATAAAAGATAAAGATAGGAAAGAAAAATATGGGTGGAACCCAGAATATGAATAATCTTGAAGGAAGTAGTAAAAGGAGTTCTTAGAAGCAATGTCAATTTTCCTATTGTCTGAAATGCAAATGTAGAAGAAAGCAGTGAAATATCAATATAGCAAATTACACTAACAATTATTTCATGCTTAAAAAATGTGGGTTCTGTGTTTTTATTTTTTCTTCCATTTTGTTGTCTCTCTCCAACTAGTCTGCTCCAGAGATCTGTTTTCTTTCTTTTTTCTCATTGTCGAAGAATACATCTCTTATAACTTCTTTCTTTCTTCAGAGTCTTTCCTCTCTTCTGGAGTTGCTTACAGCTGTTCTTCCTGATCCACTCTCCCTATCTTAGTCTCACTTTCTTCTAGTTTAGAATAAGACTGTGACTGTAGAACTAGTTTAACTGTTTTTTTCTCTCATACCAGCAGTTCATACCATACTAGAAACACATGGGATGTTAGAAAGTACAGGCAAGTCAAGCAAGTCCTCTCCATGGAGCCAGGACATGGCAGCAGTGCCCTTAGCATCATAGGCTGGGAGGAAAGTTTTACATCCAGCTAAAGCTTTTGTTCTGAGACCAGGCAGGCAAAAATTCATTGCTGCTTAAAGCAGAGAGAACTAAGATCCCCCGCAAATGCCATTTCGGGCAAGATACCAGCGTGTCAAAGTTCAGCACATTCTCTATGACCTTGCGTGCTTGAGTCTGAGATATAAGGTATTGGCACGGAGGAATATATTTGTGGAGGTAGTGGAATTTGCCCCATAAATAAAACCCATTTTCCCCATCCCATTTAACAATCTCAAGCCATTTGAATGACTTGGAGAAAAAAAAAAGAGAAAAAAGGGTCAAGAACCCAAATGTGGGCCCTGACTCTCTTCCTACTTTTAACACCCCTGTGGATTCACTATAAGTGTTGCTGCTACAAATTCGGTAGCAAGGTCTCCTTCGTTACTTTTAACATGCTACAAAAGTTGGCCTGAAAAATGTAGGCAAAGGCAGGAAAAAGTGATTATTAGCAACTTCTATCTCAGCAAACATATTGAGTATTTTGTGAGATAAAGAATGTGTACTCCCCAGTCTAACAGCATATCCCTGTCAAGTAAGTCTCAGCATTGCTGATAGCCTCAGAGGTGTGGGAACTTCTCAAAGAAAATATTCTCCAAAATCTTTCACAGTGGAAAGTGTCAGTCAGCTGAAAGACGGGACTTGCTGACTCTCCTCCTCTCGTTTCTCTCCTAATGGGTCTCTTATCTGGCTAGATGAAGACATATCTACATGTCCTCATACACTAGCACCAAACAGACATTTGCAGAAAAATCTAGCATTATATTTCTTATCCTTCTGATCCAAGGCAGGGCTTTAATCAACAAAGAATATCACAACATGAATGAATTTTTCTGGAAGAAAAAACGCTACTGGAAAGTGTAGAATTTAAGTTATTCTAACTGCATTGCTAAAGCAGTTCTATATATTCTCTGGCCCTGCCACTCACTGCCTTAAAGGTGTAGTTCTCTTATGAGTGTACTTCAAATCTGTGAAGTGTGCCTCGATACTGCAAACATAATCCTGAGCTGCGGAGGTTCAGTGAGTATCTGTGTGATGGTATCCGCTGGAAGAGCTGAATTATGAGGAAGGGGGACTATGCAGTTAACTTCTCCAAGTGCATGTAGCACACTGGCTGGTGCTAATCAGCTAGACCTCCCTTCTTGCTCTCAACAAATTGTTTATGAGTATGTTTTCTACTTGTGTGTATATATATATCACACTTGTAGAGCTCTTCCAGGTTATTCCAAAAGTGTGTTCCCAGGAAAACAGGCCCATAAGGTATGGTATATTCCTTTCCCCCTATAAAATGTTGGTGCATCACGCTAATTTCTAGTCCTAAAATCAGGGAGAACATAATACTACAACTGCCCGTCCCCATGAGAATGGGAAAGATGCTAGCCCACCCTGGGACCAAGAAAAAGCATGAAATAAATCAGAAATATAACTAGATTAATTTAGGGTAGAGTAATTAAAAGATAAAATGCATGAATATTAGGTTATAAAATTATTGGCATGAATTTATTAAAACACACTTCAGCAGCCAGAGCAGAATAAAAGCTAATTTGCAACTGGTTGTAATGGGCTTGGAATCAGCTTTAGTATTAGAAGAAAGTTCAAATACAGTAGGAAGGAAATGTAATACAATAAAGCATTGACTCAGGGGGCTGATTGGGATAATGAAATGCATTTCAATGAATTCTGATGGGCAAAGTATTATTACAGCGGAGCTTATAAACAAGAGAGGAATAGATGAAATTTGCAACAATGGCACTATATTGTCACAGTGACTTTTATTACTAGAGAAATTATTTCAAAGTGTGAAAGGTACCGTACTTAGTGTTCTAATAACTAATCTAAAGTGACTATTTTACTGAGCTTTGTTGTTTATCAGCATCCAAAGTATAGACTCTGTGTCTACGCCTTGACAGAACTGCTAATGCTCTATTCATCTTGTCAGCTGTGAGTCTCCTCTGCATGCTAAGACCACAGAGCAGATATTCAGCACATCTATTAATATGAAATCCAGGGAGGCTGTGGAAGTTTGCTTTTTTGCCTGCTCTGTGGGGGCCTCCTGTGGCCTGAAGTAGATGGCTCCTCTTACGGCAAGGCAAAAATAACACTTGACTTACAATTTGTGAAAACACCATGGCTAATGCAGAGATCACAGAACAGTGGTTTGCTACTTGTGTGTTTTGAAACATTACAAGTCACATTTTATGAACTTTTTATTTATATATTATTCCCTTTACGCAAATAGATGGTTTTTTTTGTTGAAAAGTTCATCATTTTATAAAACCCAAAGTTGACTTGCCTCAAAATAGTGATTAAAACCTCCAGATTTTAAAATTGCACAATTTTTTGATAGATTTCTTCTCCACTCACCATGTAATCAAAACTTATTAGGAACTGAAGAACATGGAGTAATTGCATTATTTCTTTATTTTCCCAACTCTGCGCTGATAATGTTACAACATTCCCTTAATCTTAGATACTTTTAGTTTGAAAGGAAAACTGCAATTTTTTTTTTTAGTTTTGGAATATTGGGTAAGAATTTCTGTAAGTGGTGCTGAAGAAAAGAGGGTAGGTGAGAAGATGATATGTAATATATCCTTTAAATATATTTAAGGTAGCATTAAAATAATTTTGCATCTAATAAGGCTTAAGATGTTATCCATGGCTTGATTAATTGCAAAGGGTATCTCTTTTCCCACCATCTTTTTGGTTTTTTTTCCTTAAAGTGTATGTTCTGGATAGGATTATGCATGTCTCTTACAGGGTTATGCTTTGTTAGCACACAATATGTTTCAGGCATTACCACAGTATGTTTCCATATCACTATTCTGGTTGCAGCACATCTGATTTAAGATGTGTCTTTGCCAATTTCCCACTCACTGACAATTATTTCTGGTTCTTCTCCAAGAGTTTATCACACACACCCCTTATTTGTGCCAATTACACTGCTTGTGTGATCTGGGAAATTATATGTTTTTCAAAAAATACAGCCTTTATTATTTTTTGAGAAAGATGCATGCATAGGTCTGATGGATGGTGCAGTCACACCGTTGAAGGGGCACAACCAAGGATCAGAGATCTCTTGCAGGGCATGAGGAATGAGCACCTCAAAGGTGAGGGGGAAACTCTTAAATCACATCTGTTGCTGAAAGTGGACTCTCATTCATTAGTCCTAGTCTGTTTGCAGTTCATGAATGTGTGTCTTTCATAAGTTATTAAATATCTTGCCCCACAACATGATTAGTAACACCTAATGACAGCTCATATTTTACCTGGGCAGCCTGTGAAACATGCTGAGTTCATGCTCTCTGTAAGACATTTGCATCATATGTCTCATTCTTCTTTCTCACATCTATTGAGGGCATATAACAGAAAGGGAACATGAGCACTGGAGAAAGAGCACATGAGCTTCACAGCAGGGACCATTCCAACTGCCAACAAAATAAATCATATTACAGGAGGTAAACGCAAAGCCAATGAAAGTACCACTTGGGATGCTACTATGAATGAAGAATTGTTTGCATGCATCCTGTTCACAGGCATTTCCATGTTGGGCAACCACATCAAGGGAAAAACAAGCAGCATAATAACAGATGTGACACACCACAAAATGCTACATGCTATACCAAACTATCCCAGAGTCTATCTATAACTGAGGTCAGTCAATAATAGGCCATGCCTTCCCCACGTGGAGTGAAGAAGAGGAAGAAAAGCCCCATCTTGTTCCTGCCCAAGAAATATTATTTGTATTGTGTGTGAGAGCAAGGGTCATCCATTTCTCAGCTACAATCAGCCTTTGGAAAGTAGGAGACTCACACAGCAGGTAGCAGGTTTCAGCAATCACCATGCATCATGTGGGACTGGCTGTCAGCAGAACACAGGAAAGCAGAAGAAACAAGCATACAGGAAGGCCAGTTTGCTGCCTCACTGTCTTTAGTTTCTCCTACCCACCCCCAAAGCCTTCTCTCCTGCCTGTTCAAGCCCTACATAGTGAATGTGCCAGAGCAAACCAGTGCAGTTCAAATGCATTCAATCAAACACAACTGGCCTAACAAATGGGGGACGTTAAGCAATCTAATACTCCTCTAAGGCAAAGCTTCACGACCAAAATAGGCCTTTGTCTTGTACATCTACTTGATATATGCTCTAAGCAAGTAGGAGCTTTCTGTGTATTGGGAGGCAATGTCTCCAGTGCTCACAAAAGTAGAATTGTCTGCATTCAGTCTTTCATCTGTGATAAACAGGTCTACATTATGTACTGTGCTCTGGGTTAATATATTTCTCTACACTAACTGAAGAGGAGCAATAGTTATGAATGCAGGCTATCGATAACTCAGATAAAGTGGTTCTGCAGAGGTACAGATGGAGAAGTCACAGCAAGAAGCTCCACTGACATTACCTTAGTGCCTACTGGCTCCAACCATGGGCCAAGGACCCGCTCTGCCAGAAGTCATTCCGGCTAGCGTCAGGTAATACCAGTTGCCTAATACTGCTGTGTAATTGTGTCTATATACTCTCCAGTGACGTCCTGCCTTTGGAGAGGAGTCAAAGGTATTTCAAGGGGGCTGATGTGGGGATCTCTCCCCTTACTACCTCCTCCACAATGTAGGATGTCAGGATCTCTTCCTAGCAATCTCTCCATGGGAGATCTGCCCCTTCACACCTCCCTGCCTCCTTCTTCTCCCTGTGGGACTCTATGATGCCCCTTTACCTCACATCTGATCCAGCATTTACTAAAGAAAAGTTTCACCAGGAAGGGAACCTAATCTTTCTTCCCCACAGCTCTTTTCCTGTTATTAGATATACCCTCCAGATATCACCACCACTTCACTCTAAGATGAGGAACAGGGAGCAGAAGATGCAGGAGCATGAGAGGGTTAAGGCGAAGGAGGCCAGAGCAGTCCGCAGAGTGCTGCGGCTATGGTAGTGCTGTGGGTACCTTTAATTTCAGTATCGTCAGTGCCACTGTCATTTAGAGCTGCAGCAACACCATCGTAACAGTGTATTTATTGCCTGTCATCAATGCAGACAGGGCAAAAAACAGCTTTGCAATACAAAACATATGTTTAGATTATGAGCAACGCTCCACAGTCATAAGCAAGTGGTCTGTTCCTCATAAATTAAGTCGTACTTTATTTAAGATTCGCGCTTGATTCTTTCCGAGAAAGCCCAGAGCTAGAGCTTTTCCACTAACAAGGCAACGCATTCTGTCAACAGAGGGAGACGTAAAAGCGTAAAAGGGGGTGTGTGTGGGGGGGGGATTTTTAAATAGTCCAGTTGCTAAAAGCGTTAAGCATCACGATTCTACGGACGCTTGGGGAAACACTTCTAAAACTTTACCGCTCGCCCCGCCGCCGCTTAAACCCGGCAGGCTCACGCCGCAGCCCAATACCCGTCATTCTGAAAGAGCCTGGGGGTACGGCGAGTTGCCGGACCCCCGCGGTGCGGACGCCGCAGCCCGCCTTTCGGCGGAGCCCGCCTTCGCCTTCGCCTTCGCCTTCGCCTTCGCCTTCGCCTTCGCCTTCGCCTTCGCCTTCGCCTTCGCCTTCCTCCACCTCTGCCTGCGCCTCCGC
>JAVJGG010000005.1:28938508-28951610 GCA_035590195.1 Aviceda cuculoides
GGGCCGGGCGCAGAGCAGGGCGGCCGCCGAGGCTCCCTCCGCCCCCGCCGCCGGCGGGTCCCCCCCTCCACGCTTCTCTCCGGCCCCGCAGCGGCGGCTACACCGGCCCCGCTGGCCGCCGCCGTTGAGGCTGGGGATGCTCTGCTCGCAGCTGCCGCCGACGCGGTGCTGTGCGGGACTGAGGTGGTGATGCGATCCGTGGGGCTGGAGGCAGCAGCGGCTGCGAACGCCTCAGGGGAAATGCCAGCCGGGACTGAGGTGTGGCCTCCCCGGTTGCTCTCGCCGCTTCGAAAAAAAAGTGTAAGAATGTGTTAAATGGGGGGGTGAAAGGCATCCTGCGCACAGCTGGACCTTCCTCTGGCTTTTAGAGGTGTCGGTCACTGGGAGTGCTTTTCCTGGGAGCTGAAAGCCGCCTGTTAAAGGAAAAAAAGGAGTGATGCACTTGCGAAATGATTTAATAGAACATCATGTGATTTTTTTTTTTTTTTTTTTTTTTACTTTAAGCTCCTGAAAACCTTCAAGACTAATTATTTTCTGCAAAGGCACAGGCAGAACAGTAACTGTATGCACTCAGCAAAGACTCCTTCATATACTTTCCTGTCAAAACTGTTACCAAAAAACCCCCAACACCAAAGAAAAAGGCTACCGTGGCAAGCACATTCCCCTCAAACCCTATTCTTTTTTTTTTTTTTTTTTTTTTTTTAACTGACATGGACTGTTCTTCTTTCCCAGCTGCTGCTCAAAGAAACGAGGCAGAAGGAGTTTCGATTTAACATCTCTGCCAACAGCTGGCACCCAACCAGCAGTCTGATTCAGCAAAGTGTTAAAAGTGAAAGTTTCAGTGCTTTCCAGAAACAGGAGGGGCTTAAGCAAATGCTTGAAGTTAAGTGTGTCTGTAAGGGCTTTGCTGCATTCGAGACCACAAATGCACAGAAATGTCAGCCCTGGGCATGCACCTCCATCTCGACAAGAGGGTTTTGGTCCTGAGAGGAGTATTACCAACGGAGTTCGGTACTTTACAGACCAGATCTGATAGGAACACTGCATGCTTGCATAAATGCACATCCTATAGGTTTCTTCTCAGGGGTATGACAGTAATACTACAGGTGAAAGAAAAGTTTTCTTCCTGTTTATTGAAAATGTTAATGGGACAGTTTTGAAAATAAGAAAGACACCAGGAGAACCTGAGATTCCCTGCTTCACCTCGGAGAGTCAAAATGTGTCTTTAATATGTTTTGTTGTTGTTCTTGAACATTATGGGGTTATGTAGGTTGGTTATTATAGAGGCAGGGTGAAAAACTCAGTGGAGTTGCACAAGCTAAGGATGGAGCTTGGCGTCTTCAGGAAAGATCGACAAGTACTGTTAGGTGTACCACAGTCACCACCCTAGCCCATCATTCTTCATCTAAAATTGAAATAACCAAGTGCTCTGTGTATGCCAGAGGGATTTGCTGGGGGAGGAAACATTTCTTTCTTTCTAGTAGCAAATGACACCCTTGAAAAACTGGGTAATTAATCAAGCCTGTATAGCTCTGATACTGTATCATAATAAGATTGATCGATCGCAAGGCATACTCTGATGGAGTCTGGTAGAAGAAATTAATTACTGACCTGGACATATTAGGAAGTTCTGGTGTACTGTGTTTGGCGGTATATTGGGGAAGCCTGTCGCACATCACCTAGTGAAAAATGAAAAAAAATAGCCCCACAGGACAAAAAATTTTATATATATAGACAAATAAATTGAATTATAGAGAGGATCAAGATCTAAAGTAAGACTTTTTTTCCCTGGCTCTAGAGAGTGATGTAGGATATAGCAATTTGTTTAAATAAGGCATGACGCTTTTTCAGACCTGGCTCTTAATAACTGAGAAGCTTAAATCATCAATATCTCCTAATCTTCCAGTAATTAATGGCATTCTAGAAAGCATGTCTTGAAGAACCATTTCCTGGAAAGAAGTAGTGATTTTTTTTAATTAAAAATTTGGTGGGATGAGAAGAGAGATTTGAAAATGGCTATAAAGAATGAAAGTGAATAGCAACAAGGTGAAAAAAGGTTTTAGCACCATAATTGTCCTAAAATTAAGAGAGGTAAGATGTAAAGAAAAAGAGAGGCAATACTGCAGACATAAGATGAATTGCAAGAGATTCACCATGAAGAAAAAGGAGCTTTTCAGGTAACAAGCTTCAAAAACATACACAGATTTAGCAATCAGCATCAACAATGTGAATTTGTACTGTGGGAATATATCGTAAAAATAACACTAGCATAAGGTATTCTCCTACTGCCAGATCTGCTAAGCAACTAGGAACTTCATTCTGCACCAGCTGCAGCTTCCAAGTGGTCTACAAATGTGACATATGGTCTACAATACATAGATTGGTGCTTTAATACTATGGCTGCCCCCCACTGTACCTAAGTATGTAGGACATATGTTAGATTACATTACTTAATTGTGCATTACCTTGCATCTGTAGGCATTAATTTACAAACTTCTGATGCATTTTTTTAATATAAAGGATAAAATTTTCTGAATTTTCTGTGAATCAAATCCTAGTTGCAGGCCTTATGTTGTTTTTAATGCATTGAGCATGCAAATCCATATGCAGGTTTCTTTGCTTTGGCTGTTGTGTTATACTGGTATCTGTTCTGGGATGGGGTGGAAATGTTTCACTGGAATTAACTGAGGATTTCTAGGGGACTATACGTACACAAAATAGACTGAGGTCTAGACAAGAAAGAGAGAAACAACAGAACAGTGAAGAAGTCATATCAATACGCACCGTCAATAGGCAATACTAAGGTTAGGGTGGCTGATAACATCAGGCTAACCTTTGGTAGGATACATTGATAGTTGCATAATAATTAAAGATTTGGTGAAAAGTTCTTAAAATCAGTGAAATTAGAAAGGAAGAATTGTTTTCTGACTAAAGAATTCCACAATTCTGTATATTCCTCATAGTTTTGCTGTTTGGTGAACTCTTCATGCTGAGATTTTTTAGGTTGGTAGAATAATTGCAGTCATGCCTGTATTTATTGATTGTATCTTTTAAATGTTAACGGATTATTTACCATTATGTAATTATCCCTTCTTCTAAAACAAGTACCATAAAAATGTTTGATTGTTTTGTCCCAAAGATTTAAAATTTCATGGGACATTTATTGGACATTAATTTGTTCCAAATAGTGAGAAGTTTGATTATTTCATTTTTGTAAAGGAATCCTTATTTTACGCCACAGAGTTAAAGTCTTCAAGTCTACATAGTCCTTATTTTTTTTATATTTTTGATACCAGAAAAGTTAGCCTGTGTCCCAGTATGTTCCATAAGCTCCTGATGGACAATCACATTCAGCAGAGGCCTCCTCGTGTCTCAGTGACTTCATAGTTCCCACTCTGATCATGTAGTCTCCTAGTAGGCAAAGGATTGGACTCAACAGATGAAAACCTCTTGAAAAATAGCTTATCTTTTAAATTCCTTTATTATAGCAAAGTAATGGCTATATTAGTGTTCTCTAACATGTCTTTAAATGTGAGATTATCAGTATATTAATATAAAAGTCCTCAGAATAGCTCTGTCTAGGTTGGCTATTAGTGCTGCAGAAAATCCAGTCTATGTTGGATGTGCCCTGGAAGGAAAGTCCATCTCTCCTCTCTCTCATCCATTTTTCTCTTCCATTTTTATGCTGAAACTCATCTGTTATTTGAAGAGAAAAAGGGGAATAGCAAATCTCAAAGCACTGAAACAAGAAAGTACATTTCCATTTGCTCAGGTTATGTGATGTTTAGATTGCTATGAGGTATTTGGAGAGCCAGGTTATCTGTTCTAAAAAAAACCCAATTGTTGTCCTTAAAATTTTAATTGCCATAAGATTAGGTTTTGACAAAGCTTTATGTCCATTTTGCATTGTAACATGCTATCATGCAACATGACAACATTGGAATAATCTAGCACATAAGAGCTAAAAGTGGTCAACAGTGTGTATGAGTTTGGATCTAAACCTGCTACTGCTTGACATATTGATCTTAATTAATGGAGCCTGATAGGTTATTTTTATCTTCACAGCTAATTGCCTCTTGAATTGATAGGAAGTAGTAACTTAACCCATAGATTTGCAGGAGTCTAGATGTACTCTGAAGGAAATTTCACTGCCTTCTTTTTTATAATCTATCCTAAACTGAAGCGGTTGTTTGGGAATCTGCATGGGAAGGGAGGGGGAACTTCTATCAGAGACAGAGCACCGGCCTGTGCTTTAATCTGATCCAGTAAACATGTGCTTATAAAACTATGAAATTATACTGCGTCATCTAGTAGCATGACATGAACAAAAGTAAAGAAAAGGAGGGTTTTCATTTTTGACACACAAATTATTTTGGCCTACAATAACTTAATTTGTCTGAGGCCATCTGGACAATCAGGGGCAGAAGGTAGGAGTTCTAGTTTGTTCTTCCATTATTAGACTTCTTTTTAGCCTTGTATAACTTCCAAGATTCAACAGGACTCTCATTTTCTAGTTGGCCGTTAAAGAAAATGGGGAGCAGCTAAGCAGTAATTTAGCAACATTTTATAATGCATGGAGCCATACAGAGACAACATGATTCATACTTAAGAAAGCACGTACTTTCTGGTCATCAATATGAGAACTTCAGTTATGATTACTTGTGGGTCATGGGGTGGGACAGTTGGACAGTACACTGTCAAAAAACATTTTTATCTTTAATCTCTTAGTGTGATTTTTGTCTCTTTCTTAATGAAACCTTTTGTATCAGTGCATTTATCTGCCCGTCTGTCTCAGGCCACAGTTGAGTAAGTTGAAATACAGCTCTTGGACTGGTGTTTCCAGTTGGAAGTTTTACAGGAACAATGACAGAAAGCTTAGTTCTCGTTAGGAAGTACAGTGGCTCAGCAGCACAGGTCATTTGAGGATGCTGATGCAGAAACATGGGATTAAATCAAATTGATATTTCCCCTTAATATCCTATCAGAATAATCTTCTTATCCCATATCATTAAACCACATAAGAACTTAAGATGACAGCTAAACACAACTAGAATTTCCTAGAGGATACAGCAGGGCATTGGAGTATGGCTCTAATTACATGTACAGGAATCATGTTCCTGTTCAAAAGGATTCTTTTCTCCAAGCGTCCTGCAGGGATTAAGCAATTCATACTAGAAAGCCATTGGTCTAACTCTCCCCTGTGCCATCAGGAGTCTTACTAGATGGCTAGGACAACTCAAAGTCACTACAGCTGAGGCCACAACACTGAAATATTATGGACATGACATAAAAAAATTAAAACTGGGAAAGAGGCATAATTTTCTAACACAATTAAAACTGACTTACTTTATATAAAATGAGTGACTAAGGGAAGGGAGGGGAACTGCTTGGCTTTTCCAGCCTCCTCCTTATTTAAGAAGTGTGCACTACTCTTTACTGTATTTGCATTAGCCATTTTTGGAAAGAAGGGGACTGAAACTTTCTCCTATCCGTTAAAATAAACATTATTATTATCCCGATAGGGTACAAAGTTCTGATAAAAGGAGATCCTGAAGGACATTCATAGGCTTAACAAGGTAATTTCCATGTTGTAAAGGTTGTTAAATCAGCAGTCAGAATATGCCTAGGCCACCACCAGCAGTGTAACAGGTATTTTAGTGTTTTGTTTCTTGTTTTTCAAACTGTGACTGTGTTTCTTTACATTAATGGGTTTAGACCAGACACAATAGTATTGCATTGCTTTCTCAATTTGCTGGATAGTGCCAAATGTTGTATATGAACATCAGTCTAACTAAATAAAAAGTATATATTTCCAGTGTGCATGTTGGTGATGATACCTGTTTCACGTCTTAGAAATTAGGAAAGTATTGATTCTTGTTATTATACTTTAGTTTTAATTCAGCTGATGGCTACCTCAGTAAAAGTGGTATGAATATTTTACACTTTCCAGGCAATCTTCAATAATGGTAAATGATTTCCAGAGAAAAGTTAAGGACAAATAATTGAAGTAAAAAGCAGAAACTCCTCTATTGATTTTTTACTAGTTTAGGTTTATGACAATCTTAATCCCTTTGGTGTTCTGCTAATTTATTTCTAATCTCTCCTGCCACTTCACTACTCTTCTCTCTCAGTGTCAGATCCAATAGAAAACCCTGCATCTCTAAAGAAGGATTTAGATAGGATGGAGGTATCTGAGACCAAAACTTCAATCTAAAATCCCCCTTTATTCAGGTGCCACCTAGTGATAGAGGCACACCATTTCACTCAAGGTCTCACTGGAAAACTTTCCAGAAAAACTTCATTTTATGGAGTATTTGTGCGACTTCTTACACATTTCAGAACCCACCAGCTAGTGAGGATTTATTCAGTTGCCTCAATCCAACTTCACCCAGAAGAGTACGAAAGCATCAGGCAGTATCTTAATTTGAGTGGTGGCAGAGGAGCAGAAAAGAGAGCAAGGAGGAATGTGACTTGGCATTGCAGTGCTCTGAGCTTTCTGCAGGGATCCTGGGTTCTGTTCAGGGACGACAGCTGCATTTTATGCAATGCTTGTTTAAAAGAATTTCTCAGTAAATTGTCTGCTGATTTGAATTTATTCTACTTTCATTTTTTTCCACATCCTGGGGAAGCAGGGGCTTAGCATTGGCTAAGCAGAAATTTTAGCAGCCTCGGAGCTCATGAAAACAGTATTCATGGGCCAAAGTTTTCACAATAATTTCCAAAAAGAAAGGAAAAGGAAGTGTGCTTATTTAGATTTCATTGCTTCCGAGGCCTGATCTGCAGACCTGCTTGATCTGTAGCGGTGGGTGTTTACTACTGTGGATGATCCATACGTGTGAACACAGAAGATTTAGCTAGCCAGCAAAATGGGAGCTGTGTGGGTACCAGAGGGAAGCTGTGGGACACGTGAAATTGTGGGGAGCTGATCGAATAGTCTAGCCACAGAAACGTCCCCATCGCTGAGATTTGGCAGGGACTCGGGGTCCCTATGGAGCTCTGCAGCCACTGATCCTGGGCCACCCCAGGGTCCACACCTGCTGTCTCTTATGATGACAGACCCTGTGTTTCAAGCTTGTTTTTACAGTGGAAAGCTCTCTCCGTAATACACAGAGACTCTCATTAGGAGATTACTCATTTCCTCAAAGGCAAGAGCCACATTTCCCTCCCAGTGTCCTGCAGCCCTGAGTCAGGGCAGCGAGGATGAGGTTTATTTATAATGAACCTCTCTCCCAGTGCAGCTCTGATGCTCATCTGTCAAACACTCGTGACAACTCGTTAGTGCTCTGTCCACCCAGAAGGTAAATTCATCCTCATCAGCAAGCGCTAAATGCCTGCCCGGGCCTAGTGGGTGTTGCCCAGACACCGTTATCTGCTTCTGCTGCCTTTTCCTCTGGTTTATCAAGAGATGGCAGCAAAAAGCTATTTAACCTTTGATCTCGGTCCTCGGGGCCTCTGTCTGTCACGGAATCATGGCAGCCTCTACCCACCCACCCAAGTCATCCTGCCAGCGCCGGGTCAACAGGGCGGCCTGCTACGCAGAGCAAACAGCCCGGTGCTTTGCCTGCCGCATCCCTCAGGAGGGCGGTGGGAATGGCAGCCAGGACCGGGCACCGTCGGGCACGTCCCATGCGCAGCAGTAACCGGCGCGGCGTGGCACAACCATGCAAGGGCATGGCGGGCGCTGCCAGAGCGGGAGGCTGCCCCGCCGGCCTCTCTGCGGCCCTGCCTGCACCCTGCCTGTGGGACGGCTGGTCAGGCAGCTCAGGGTCAGGTTCAGCAAGGGCCGCATCCAGAAGGAGGAGCTGACAGGGGTGGCCGACATGAAATCCCATGACAGAAGAAGCCAGTGCTGCCTGGCGCCATCAGTTGGGTATGGACGGGCCTTCCGCTGTGGCAGGAGAAGAGGTGCTGTAAGGGTCAGGCACTACGCGAAGGGGAATACTCCTGCAAATGAGCAGAAACAAAAGTCATGGATTGAAGCACCCCAAGAGAGGCATTTGAAGAGTAAGTTCTTTTGGGGGATGTAGCTTTTGGCTTTGGGTTCATGGTGGTGGGAATTCCTGTTTTAGAAAGGGCCACAAAATATTCAGACTGCGCGTTGCTATCATGATGCTACATCCAGGGTGAGGGACACAGGAAGGAACTTTCTGATTCACTGTGACAAGCTGGCAATTCATTTGCTACAGTGACATTTGTGAGAGGGAAAAAATTGGTAACATAACATGTCAATAAAGACAGATAGGAAAAATATTTTAAAATTAGACATGATTAGAAATATAGCACCTAGCTCTATTTCAAATATTCTTTAGTTTTATTGCTAAAGAAAGGACTAATCACCAAAATGTATTTTTAAAAAATTTACAGTTGTCACTAGTGCATAGCAAAAGACCTCATTATTAAGTGTCACAGGGTGCTTTCAGAAACTGGTTTCAGATCAAGAAGCTAGAATCAGCTGCATTTAAAGTCAAGGCAAGCTCTGGGGTTTTCAGTGTCACTACTTACTCGTAAATGTCACTGAGGAGCTGTCAACAGGTAGGAAAAAGCACCCAGCTGCTCAAGCCTCTTTCAGCTGGAGACAGAGAAAGAATGAAAGATATATGGAGGGAAACTTGGGGTTCTAGAGGATGCAAATAGCAATGTACCACATGAGATGGATCCACCTTCCTTTAATCTTCTTGTTCTCTTGCACTGTAATTGCATTTTAACCAAAAATGGGCCAAATTCCATTTTTGTGTTCAGGAATGTGAATGGGGATTGGTTTTGCTGGCAAAATAGAGTCCCTCCATAGTGGTTAGTTTCAGTTTACCTGAGATTAGGATTTGGTCTCAATAGAAATAGCAAGCAACAGCAAAATGAGATCTTTTGTTACTATGAAGTCTTATGTGGAAGTCTTATTCTGTGATTAATAGTTCTATCAAATGTTCATGTTGGTCATTTTCTGTTATGCTATAAAGAATTATTCTGGATCAATAAAACTTGGTATAATATAATCAAAGTATTGTTTCTAAATGAGTGGATTTGTCATTTGTCAAAAGTAACAAATCATGAAATGTGATGCAGTTTCCTTGATTGCTTTTAATTTCTTATATTTGCTCTCACTTTTTAATTTCTTAAATCAGCTCTAATATCAATCAACAAGGTTAGATTGAGAAGATCTAATGAAAAATCAAATCAGATTAGTAACTGGAGAGCTGAATAAACATACGAAAAAAATGAAAGACTCCATAAGAGGATTGTTTCCTGAGGTATGTCTGACATTTAGTGAAAATTACATTATTCTTTTTATTTAATAAATGACGGAACTTTCTCTCTTCCTGCTTGGCTGCTAGCAATCTGACAGACATCTGTAGAAGATGTATGTGTGAGATTTGCGGCTTTGGGTCAATCTCTGTGTTTATCTCAGAGCATCCACCAATGACACATTTAACTAGTTGCAGCAGTCTTAAATGTTTTATGTCATGACATCACTAATGAAATCACCTCTGGAGGAAACATAAGCTTGGCATCCTAGAAAATTATCTTCAGATCTCAAATGACTGACCTCACAGGGATTTGGCCATCAAAAGGTTTCTAAGGCTTACAGTGACAACAAATATAAGCATTAAAATAAATCATTTTGTGAAAAAGACATCACAGGAAAATTAGCTTTCCTTCCCACCCTTTGTCAGTCTGTGTTTATTACAACACTCACCATGGAATGGCAACCAGCTGAACGAGGCTAAATCACTCCATTAAAATTCTAGCCACCATGCCACAATCCTACTATCTATGCGTGAAGACTATATAAAATCTCTCTCTCATCATCCAGATGGCCCTCAACTGAAATGTAGTGGACAACTATTTATAGGTCAACAACTTCACCCAGTAAAATTATGCACGTCGTTGAATGATATTGGTACATAGCATTTGGCAGCTTATATATAATTTCATAACTTGCCGGAACATTAAAAAATTAGTAATTGAAGTTATATTGCAGGTATAATATTACAGAATGACAGAAAATAAATGTGTAAGATGATTCCTAGGTTGCAACCCTGGCAGTGCAGAGCCTCTCTGTCTTTGTCCCCCAGAGTTCCAGTGAGTTTTTCCAAAAGTCAGTTTTCTTTACTCCACACAGGACTTTCCCCACACTTAAATGTTATAGAATAAGAAACCTGTGTGTGAAATATGAGTCAACTTAGTCATTGCAAGGTAGCATGGTAACTTTTAAGATGACCTTTTTTGTGTTATATTTTTCAGAATAACAGTTTGAAAGATCATATCTACAGTTTAGGCTGCCATGGGTCAAATACTGAGAACCTATATTGAAGTGAGTCTGCTGAGGACATTGCTATGGGTAGAGCACTTCATTCTTCTCTCAAACAGCTATCATCTTTCTCTGCTGCTGTTGAGCTCTAACTGTAAAGTAGATTTAGTGACTGCACTTATATGTGCAAAACTGCCATATCAAGCATCATTTGGAATTCAAAGCATTCAGCAACTACCATTATGCTTGCAAATAGATCTGTCTTAAAAAATGTGGTGTAATGGTGATTCATAGGAAAGTTAGGTGGTAGTTCTTGTGATAAAAATTCAGGTACAGAAAATGTTTGGTTTTAGTAGGATGGGAAGCCCTAAAGTTTAATGAAAATACTACTAATTTCATTTGTATATTTTTAGGTTTCTTTGTGTTCTATGTGACTTCAGAAATTGTGAAATATATTACATGGGTGGAAGAATGTGAGAGGAAATTTCCACATGTGCACATAATCATATTCCATACTATACTATCAATAGTAAATCAAGAGCAAATACTTGAATAGCTAATCATATGGGAACATATACTATGCTTGCCTATGTGGTAAATACAGAATGTCACCAGTACAGACATGATTTTAAGATAAAAAGTCAGTATATTGTTACAAATTTTCAAAATCATCTCAGATTTCTCTGAATTAATCCAGTGAATTTACTTACTTTGTTTATCTAACAAAATATTTTTCGAGACTAGTATCTTCAAGTCACAATGCTGTGTGGTACCATCATACGACTGCAGTGCTCCTGAGGTGCTACTGCCTTGTGATTCTGTGGACAGTACTGAAGCTCCCAGTTTCTTCCTCATTGCCACCAGTACAAACTGGGACTGATAAGAGGCTTTGACTTAGTTTCCATAGCATAGAGCAATGCAGTGCCAGGCTTGCACCTGTCTCTGAAGTGAGGGGTTTTTCTGTGTCCCTGTGGATGTGTTGCGCAACTCCTACTAGAGCTTTACCAAACTGGGAATTACAGCAGCAGCAGATTTTTTTATCACACAGCTGGACTTGGAGGAGTCCTTTCTTTTCTGCAAATAGCAGCAGCTCCCATCAGATATGTCTTGTGCAGTTTCCTCCCTTGCTGAAGAGATTTGACTCCCAGTGCTCTGAAGTGTGCATCAGCTGCCAGCTTTTTGTGTTTTGTTGAGGGAGAAGATAATTTCCACTCTTCCAGCTGAGATCTTTCTGTCAGGCAGAAAAGGATTCAGGATTTATTAGGTCAGAAAAGGAAAATACAATAAAATTCTCTTGTCTGGTGACTTAGGACATTTGAAACTCCTACATTCCATGTTCTAAGGACTGGACAAAATACTTAATGCTTGAATATTGGCACCTTGGTTTGTTTTCATGCCCTGTGAAACAATGTCAAGAGGTACAGCTGACAGCACTTTCCTATGCCCTTATATGCCTCTATAAACAGGTGGGTAAGAGTCATTCCTTGGAGATATGGATCTGAAAGCCCTCAAGCAGAGAAAGAAACTGAAAATAAGATTTTCTGGCAGAAGAACCTCAAGAGTGACAGCAGATGGTAGGATGCTGCCTGTTCCCTGTGACATAATCTCACATGTAACTATTTCTCATTTGTTGGTAGTCTTCCAGAAGTTGTCTACGGAGGCTGTAGTTGATCTCTATGGTAATATCTAAAGCCCAGTGTGCTCGGTGGCCCACCTTCTCAATGTTACCTGCAGGATGCATGTGGCCATGGGAGCCCACACAAAGGTCATCCAGTCCAGTCTGCTTGCATTACAGCTGCTTTTGTGACAGGCAATGTTTAGGCCCTTTTAGTAAGAACCCTAATGCCATGAAGTCAAATTGGCTTAGCTTTGGCCCCAAAACATTGCCTCTGGGATGATGAGTGTCTGGTTTGGAGAGTGAATGGTTGTGGTGGGTTAGCTTTGGCCAGCTGCCAGACACCCACCCAGCTGCTCTCTCATTCCTCTTCCTCAGTAAGACAAGGCAGAAAATAAGATGAAAAGCTTGTGGGTCAAGATAAGGACAAGGAGATCACTCACCAATTACTGGCATGGGCAAAAAAGACTCAACCTATGGGAGATTAATTTATTGCCAATTAATAACAGACTAGGATAGTAAAAAAGAAAAAAAAACCCCTAAAAATACCTTCCCCCTATCCCCTTCTTCCCAGGCTCAACTTCACTCCCAACTTCTCCTTCTCATCCCCACCCAAGCAGAGCAGGGAGAATGGGGAATGGGAATTGTGGTCAGTTCATAACACTTCATCTCTGCTGCTCCTTCCTCCTCACACTGTTCTCCTCCAGTGTGGGGTCCTTCTCAGAGGATACAGTCCTTCACAAACTGCTCCAGCATGGGTCCTCTCCACAGGGTACTTCAGGAACAGACTGCTCCAGTGTGTTCCCCTGGACTCCATGGACTGCTCCAGTCACCCATGGACTGCAGCTCCTGCCAGGCCCATGTTCTGGCCTGGACTCCTCTCCATAGGCTGCAGCTTACTTCAGGGCATGTCCACCTGCTCCAGCATGCAGCCCTCCATGGCCTGCAGTGTGGCTATCTGCTCCACCGTGGTCCTCCATGGGCTGCAGAGAGACAACCAACTTCACCATGGTCTTCCCCACAGGCTGCAGGGGAATCTCTGCTCCGGCACCTGGACCATCTCCTCCCCCTCATTCTGCACTGACCTGGGGGTCTGCAGGATGTTTCTCTCACATTTTTCTCATTCCTCTCTCCCAGCTACTGCACAGCATTTTTACCCTTTCTTTCCCCTCACTACAGGAAAGACATGGAGGTGCTGGAGCGTGTCCAGAGAAGGGCAACCAAGTTGGTGAGGGGCCTGG
>JAVJGG010000005.1:28951710-28973247 GCA_035590195.1 Aviceda cuculoides
GAGAAGAGGAGGCTGAGGGGAGACCTCATAACTCTCTACAGCTGCCTGAAGGGGGGTTGTAGTGAGGTGGGTGCTGGACTCTTCTGTCAGGTGGGTGGAGATAGAACAACAGGAAATGGCCTCAAGTTGAGGCAAGGGAGATTTAGGTTAGATATTAGGAAAAACTTATTTACTGAGAGGGTTGTCACACTTTGGAATAGGCTGCCCAGGGAAGTAGTTGAGTCACCATCCCTGGAGGTATTCAAAAAGCGTATAGAGGAGGTACTCTGTGCCATGGTCTAGTGAGCATGGGTTATGGTTGGACTCGATGATCTTATAGGCCCTTTCCAACCTAAATGATTCTATGATTCTATATGTTATCACAGAAGTCCTACCAACGTCACCAGTTGTCTCAGCTTTGTCCAGCAGCAGGTTGATCTTGTAACTGGCTGAAACTGTCTGTGTCTGACATGGGGGAAGATCCTGATCTCTTCTTAGAGAAGACACCTCTGTAACTCCCCTGCTACCAAAGCTTTGCCATGTAAACCCCAAACATTGGCCCAAACACACTACAAGGCAAGACTCGCTTAGGAACAGCAAAGGATCAAGCTTGCTCTCACAACACGCCACTCTTCTTGCCTGAGCCCTCTCCTGAGAGCTGTGCCTTTTACAAAAGCCCAGGATCTTCTTCATGTGTATATACAGGCTCTCCTGTGTCTTTCTGCATTTCTCTTTCCTGTACCATCAGTTTGCTTCTTTTTTCAGAAAGTCCCCAAGCCACAGATTGTTCAATCTGAGGAAATATTCTGGAAAAGCATCACCATCATGTGGCTGCTGTCTTCCAGTACATTTCACTAAGCATCTCAGTTGCTGTATGGGGTTTTGGAATAGACGTACTTTAAAACCACCCAGCTTTCTATTGTTCCTCAGTTAGAAAGGGCCTTTTGCTACAAAAATCTGTAGGTCTGTTTTATCTGATCTATTTTTCCCTTTATGACTTCAGCTCACAGAGATACACACATGATGTAATTTTAGGCTAGCTAGTTTGGATGCCACTAGCAGTATAGATGTAATATCAGCGTATCTCAAAGAACTGGGTGAATTTGTGAGTGGCTGACCCAGGGTAAGCTGTTTTCCCCTGTGCTTACACTGTTAGCTCTCTTGTTATCAGTCATCTGTTTGCACATGTCTCTGTGAGCTGCCAAGTTAACCAACTTTACTATGTTTTTCAGATCCTGATTTTTCTGAAACATCTGTTCTCTTCAACCTTCAGCTCCTTGCAGGGTGAAAATAGGCTTTATCTTGGAGGTAAGACGCTCACCTACAGTCAGATCTTTTCAGCTGTTAATAGTTTTTAATATCAGCCTGTGATAGCACTGCCTTGCCTTCTCAGTGCAAGATGAATGAGGCAGAAAACAGGAAAAGAGAGTTATATGACTTAAGGGAACAGCACTTGAGCTCAAACTGGCACTCACAAACCACATAGTGACAGATTCTGAATTATCATAACATCTCTTTAAAATTAAACATAATCTGATTTCTCTCTTATTGGAAGGTATATATTCAGGAACAATATTTCAAGAGAATAACTTGGGTTATTCCAGCTTTATATTGAAGAAGCTATCCTAGCAGAAGACGCTGGAAAAATAGGCTGTGCTATTTAATGATCTATGCAAAATTTATTAGAAAATACATATTTTAAACCTTGAAGCTGCCACCAATTTTTTTTTTTCATTTTTCTCATCCGTGTGTATATTGTGGAAAACTTACTTTAAGAACTCAAGGAAAAGTACACATTAATTGAAAAAAGAAAATTACGTCTTTACAAGTGTAAGTCCTGCAGATCCTTCACAATAAAAGGTTCTATGTGAGATTTTGGGAACAAAATTTTTATTTCTTTAAACTGATCAATGTTAAAACTACACCAGAGGCAAAAGGCATTTTTCAATATTGGTTTTCCTTAGTGAATAAAGAGTGAATTAGGTACGAGAGAGACCTTATAAAATACTTCATGCTCATCCTTTATGTCATCAAAAACTTGTCAGCCTGGAAAAGAAAGCTGAGATTATATCATAAGTGAAAAACAAACACCCATACTGTGTATGAAAGAAAGCTAATTAATAAGATAAAATTGACAAAATACATAATAGCTCTTAGTTTCTGTTTCTGTTTACATCTAGGTATCACTGAAGCCCCATTTTGAGGATTTAAGTGAGAATTTGTATGACAAATATTCTTGAAGAAGTTATGGAATAAGTATAACCCTGAGTGAAATATTTTAAGGAAGATTAACTTTTTGTTGATCTGGCAGAGTTGACTTAGTTCTCAGAGGGAGTCATTTATAAAATTGCTGTTGTACTGCACGGTTGAGTGAAAGAATGATGGAATATGAAAGATGACCTTCTCCTTTTTCTTTACCCCCTTTCTTTTATTCCGCACCACTTTTTGTTCAAGATGCTTTTTCATTTCTCTGACAGAGTGTCTAGGTTACCCTGGCAGGGGCTGGCTGCCCCAGCTCACTCCTGAAGGGCTTGTGAGCACTGCAAGGGAGGCAAAACCCCCTTCAATTGGGCAAAACAGAAAACCCAACCACTTTGGATAGAAGCAGCTCTCCTCGTGCTGAAGTAGGACAAAGCTCTCCAGGTCACTTGACCGAGTGATTTTTCTTCCTGGCCTACTTCAGAATATGCTGAAACCAGTCATTTGCAGGGAATCAGATTCATTACCTGGGCCCTAGGATGCAAACTTCACCACCTATGTGCAGAACAAGGAGGATCCTCACCAGCTGTGACTTTTCAAAGACAGTGTTCTCTTCTTCCTCCCCTTCCTCACCCCCAGCAAATTTTGCCTTTGAGTCAACAGGGTGTGAGTATAAAATGAGAAACAAAGTCTGCTAGCCCACTAGGAACACTAACTCTTTAAAATGTAGGGGGAAAAGGGTAGGGATAACTTGGAAAAAGTAGGATAATTTAACAGTGGAGGGATTCAGTTGTCTGTGTCTCAAGGCCTAGGTTGGTGCAGCAGAGCTCTGTAACTTTGGCTTGGTTTTACTGAGAAAATTATCTTGAAGGTGTGAGCTAAAACTGTTAGATAAGAACTAAACTTAAACTGTGCAAGATAAGAAAAGAAACACATAGAAGTAAAATTTTTGATACTGCAGTAGTTAGCAGGAAGTGATTCAATGGGGAAAACACTGCCTTAAATTCTATAAAATCCCAGGAATAAAGCAGAAAATTAGGACAAAACTCAGCATCCCTAATGATCAGCCTATTCAAAGCAGCAATGGAGACCAGCCCTATATGACATGACTGATGACTGCCAGGCCAGCGAAGATGCATTGAATATCTCATTAAGGTTGGTGAGAATATTAATACCTAGTTCAGTAACTCATTAATCCTAGATATATATCATGTGTATTAGCCAATAAATAATTGCACTGTACTCTTAAATCGGTTATATTCTGCTTGAAAAGTCTCCTTGCACAAAGTAAAAGGTGGAAGCACCCAGTGAGGGAGGGATATGCTGTTTTTCCCTGAGTTTGGTGCTGCTCCCCCAGCCGAAGCCCATCCCTGCTCCCGGCACCCCCAATTGCTACTCCCATCTCCGCAGAAGACTCCCTTCCACCCCCACACCACGGGCATGCAGGAGGAGGCAGTGGAGCCACAGCGGACTCCGCTTTCATCCCTCTGTTACCATACTAGGCTGATTCATTCTTGAGTCCCTGGCTTAACACATTGTGCAAAAATTTTCTTCTGCTTAAGCGTCTACTTTCATTAGTTAATTGTATGAGCTTATGTTTATTTGTAAACGAATGGCTCCTCCACAGCTTGTGGGGCTTCAGCTCAACATTACCTTCTAGTTTGCTATGTCTCATGTGCTGTTAGTCCTCTAAACTACAGCAAGATCTACTACTGGCTAATTTACATGACCCAAGTGGGGTGGGTTTGATCGGTTCCCTGAAGACGGAGATCGTGCGTCACTACCGAGGTATAATAGGGATTGTGGAACTCCTTACATGTCAGAGATGCTCTGCCTCTTGCTGCATTTGTCCTCTCCTGTCATTGGCTTTTTTCACCTAGTATTTCTCCAAAGACTTGCTCCAGGTGGGGAAATACTGTTCTCCATTGAAATCTTCAGGTTCTGCAGATAAAAGATGCTTAAAAAGCTGTGAGAAAGGGACATGTCTGAAAGTCAGGGTTGTTAGGAAAAAAGCTGGATCTGAGTGGAAGAAACATGAGGAGGGTTCTAACCTCTAAAAGAAAAAAAGTTACATTCATTTCGAAATATGTTTACATGGTGCAGCTAGGCACAAATTGCACACAGTAACCATCTGTGGCCAACTAATTGTCCCCCAGCAAAAACTATCCAGCAGCACTTATTTTTAAATATAGAGTGTTTTTCTAAATATTTATGCTTTAAGTTTCACTATTTTCTATTAATTAAATGGAGCATTGTAAGAATTAATATCTATCTTTCCATACATCCAAGAAATTATAGTATGTGGTAGATATTTGATATATAAAGGCATCTCTGTCACTGATCTTACAGATAAATCCAAGGAATAACCCATAATATGGGAGAAAATCAAGCTCAAGAAAAGAAAACAATGAAATGGGGAAAGCTGTAATAGCTAATTCCTCACATTTCTGTTCAGTCTGCAGACAACTGATTTTAGTGCTTTTCTGCAGATGCTTCAGGAAAAAAAGTGAAGCTTTCTTAGATGTGATGACCCATGTTTTGCTCTTAATTACACCACCGCTAAACTTCAGTACCTCCATCAGTTTCAATTACATGTTGTTTACCCTAGGTCTTGAGAACAAAAGGAGCAATTTATCACAATTCACATTTTCTCAAACTTCTGCTTGCCCCTCACTACTCTGAAAAAACGTAGACAAATTCTTGTATGAAAGAGGGTAAACTTTTTAAAAAATAGAAAACCATTCAGTTTTTTGAGAATGTACAAATTAGTTTCACAGATAACAAAGGCTTTTTCCTTAGAGTGTACATACTCCCCTTTTGTGAAGTAACTTCAAGTCCAAGTGAGGGAACCCAGTTCCCCACAAAACACAAGGAGCAAGTTAGGTGCCCGACGAGGAGTTTCGTAGAGCGATGCTGAGCATAGAGCCTGTTCCAGCAGCTCTCAGGGAGAGTCAGCTAAAGGATAGAGGAATAAAGTACCTGATCAATTCCTTAAGGGAAAAGCAAAACCCAGTGGCCTATGTGCATGGCCAGCTGGACCAGAAGAAAATTGTTTTGAGGAGCGCAGCTGGATTTGGAGCAACATCTTGAATGCATGTTTCCTACATGCTTGGTTTTGCAGTAATGTGCGTAATAGTTGCTGTCATGGGCAGCAGATTCTAAGGCTTTGTCCTTCCACTGTATTCACATTTTGAATACTTGGAAGTCAACTCATGTAGTGAGCCTGTGGGTAAGTCTGGTGGGAAATATGTTGTCTGTGAATCCCACCAGAGTATATGTGAGCTAGGGCTCTGAACAACTCAACAGCATCAGGATTTTTTGCATTCTTCACAGGAAATAATTATCTCTGCAGCTCTTTAGATGCTGGAAGCTTCATGTGCCCAGGTCTTCTATTAGATCCAACTCATATTAAGCTATTGTTCTGTAGGAAGAAGCACTCAACACTGTTTCTCTCTCAAAGGAAAATTAGCTTGGAGAGTGAACATCTTAATTTTACTTGGAAATAAATTGCATGGAATTGTTACCTTAATTACCTCTATCATTATTTCCAAAATTAAGAACTAAATAAAATGTTTTCTCTGTAATAGAATTAAATTTCCTTGGGGATTAATCTTTTCCATTTTCAAAGAAAACCCTCCTGATATAAGTACTTTATATAAAAAGTACAGTATGTAAATGCTTTTCTGAATGATTTTGTTTTTCTCCAGAAGAGTTGCCAGAAGGACTGTGAACCCTTAGGCATAGTGAAATCCTCTGTTCTTTTCCCTCATGGAAAATGACTCTGTGCAATTTGTTTTACCTCCATATTTCTGGATCTTTGAAGGACCAGGCACATTGAGAATAATACTCTTAGGTTAGAGTATTGCTTATTAGGATTATCTGATCAGATCTTAGCAATATTGGCAAGGAAAAGTTTAGAAAAATCTCACTGGACAATAGAAAAGATACAACTATCTATTCTTGCAGCAGAAGAGATTCCCTGGGGAATATGTTATGAGCTGTCAGCCGTGAGCTCACTAGAGCCAGGAATAATAATAAGACTATTGGAAAAAAATCTTTTATTGGAAAGAGAAACTGCTGGAGTTACTAGATTATCACTAATGTAGGAGAGGGTTACAGCTCAGCTGCAGAAACCTGCATGCCCTTACATCACACGCACAAATAAAACTTCCTACAAAGAGCTGATAGATGTATTGTTTTACACATTTACCATGCACAGAAATAACTTGGTTTTTCTACCAAAATGTGTCAGGGCTTCTGACACATTACAGGGAACTACAAAAAAGGAATATAATATTTAAAGAAATCATGAATTGAAACCTGCAAAAGAAGATAGTGTATCCGTTCTGGTTGTTAGGTGTAGAAATCATTAACAGTTGTGTACCAGGATGAAAAGTTTTTTACAATATATTCTTTTTTTTCCCAAAATTAGCCTTTCTTTTTTTTTTTTTTTCCCGCAAGTTATTAGCTTTGCCATTGTATTTTCAGGTCAAACAAAAACTGATTGCTGTGATAGCATAAATCTTTGACCCATGATGAAGATTTTGTAACCTTGTTTATCATAACATTAAAGAATGTTCTTTATGCAACTATTACACAAATATTTTAAGGTTAAAACAAAATTAACAAGTACCTATTAAAAATATGAACTGAATTAAAATCTTAACTTGCAATACTGTTACAAAGTCATGCAAAGTCCAAGGAAGTAATTTCTTTGATTCTCATTTGTGGGGATTCAGTGCTTTGTTCAGAACAACCTATATATATTTAACTCCTTGAGACTTACCATGCCTATGATTAAATATACAAAGTTGTCTAAATGTGTGATTCAAATGTTTAGTATATAACACTTTTAGTTGTCCTCTGCCCATCAGAAACACAGTAGCAAAGTCAAGCATGCTATTCTGTATTTGTGCATCACTTTTATCTCCAAACCCATAAACATGTAATAATATTTCTCTGCTATTCCAATAGCCAAGCTAGCCCTCGGACACCGCAGGGAAAGCCCTCTCTAGTACATCTCTGCAACACTACAGAGAAAGGGGAGAAAACCCACAGACATTGTTACTTTGTTTCAGCCTTACCAGGATTCACTTTTCGGCACTTTTTTTTGGTCTGCAGGTAGGTCATACAGTCTATGCCTTTTTTGGCTGCAGAAAAGTAGACTCAAGCTATAGCTTTTCATTGCTTGCATTGTTATGGAGAGATGTGTGACAGTAGTCAGCATATGGTTTGGGATTCAGCAAAAGAAGGAAGGGATAAGGTTGATTTTCAAAAGGCAATCTGTCTGAGACCTCAGAGACAGACACATTGGTTTCCCCAAAGTCTGACCTCTGTGAAACGTTGAAATAAAAATGTTGTAAAGTGCAGGAGCATAAATGCTCTTCTGATCTTAGGCTGTGTAGTCAAGATCCAGGCCACCTGCTGGGGGCCTTACATCTATCACTGTCATTGTGTTATAGGAAAAAAAAAAAGGTTTCAAAGCGCCCTGAATTTTTCAGGTATCATTGTAAAGATGGATATTAAAAATCTGTTTTATTTTCCATAGTTGAAAAGCTAGTTGGTAGTAAGTAACAGCCAACTGGTAAGGCGTTGTATACTAGTGAAACACAGGGACTGTCCAGTATTTGAGACAGTGAGCTACACTTTAATTGTTGATTGGCAAAAGTCGGTTCTGGCCAAATTTGTACCCTGTCTCTTCAATGCATTGCATTGCTTCAGGACATCACTGAGTCACTGTCCTTTCAAAATTTTTAGTGTCAAAACCACCAATATTTGAATCTAGTTGCTAGCACATGCTTTGACCTGCCTGATATTAATTCAGGAGAAAGACAAAGCATTCATGCACGGTAACATTACATTTAAATGATACTGTAAATTAGGGTATCACTGAGAAGAATTTTTTATAGCGATTCTCAAAATGATGCTGGGTTCAAAAGGCCAATGCATACAGCACATTGGCTTACGTGCTTTAATTGCAATAGTTTTATGGTAATATCCAAATAATTATACCTTACTGCTTAGCTACCTGTAGCTTAATCCAGTAAAGGACTTTGAAGACAACACATTAGAAGCTTCAGTGTCTACTGTTTAAACTGCAATACCTGGAGCAGAAACCCGAGTTAGGTGTCCCCCCGTGGGGACGTAGATAGGAAGGAGCGTTGTTACCCAAGCCAAAAGACCACATATATCTAGGATCTCCCCAGCAGGAGACACAAAGCGCCGGGGGAATGACTGCCACCGTCCTTCTTCTGGCATCTGATGACCTCTGTTCACATATGGGCCTTGAGCATCCTTTTTCTGAAATAAGAGTCACTGTTCATAGTTTGAAAGGAATTTCTGGTTCTAGTTCTTTTGGAGCAGGAGGCGTTACCATCGCGGTTAGAAGAGCCTAGAGGTCTTTTAAAAATAATGTAACCAAATGTTTGTTTTATAAGCAGCCTGATCTCATCGGTGTGTAACAAGCATATTCCAATAATACTGATAAGAATTCTGGTCTTGGGGATTGAAGAGGGGGGCTTGGGGCAAGCAAAGTATAATGAAATTTAATAACAGTGTTTGGATTTACAGGTCACAATTTGGGACTTGGGTGCTTTGATTCCGTCTGACTTCTTGCCTGAAGGACCAAGTTCCTTACTAAATCTTTAGCCTGTAATCTGTAAAATGAACTTTTCAACATCTTCTACTCAAGTAGTCTTTCTAGTTCAGAAGTAAATTTGTGACTAGCATGAATTATGATTCCATTTAATCAAATATTAAATATTTTAAAAATACCTTAGTTAAATTTGAGACTCCTTTGAAGAATTATTTTTGAGATGCTACTCTATGTTTTACCCCAGTTTCCTTTGATTTTTGCTTCCCAGATAGAGTTTCAAATTTCTTAAAATAAATGCAGGTCAGAAATTTGCTAAGCTGTCATTACATTGCAGCAATGATTGCTAGTGATAATCTCACTGCTTTTAGAGTGACTTCTAATTCATGCAGTATCTAAGACTGTTTTGATTAGATGCTTTAGGGCAATACAGGATAAAGGAGAAAACTAAATATAGAATGACAGTTAAAAAAACCCAGTCCTGTTAAACACAGGTCCACCAAAATGAGCATCAGTTTTTCATACTGCAACTACTCTTTGCTGTGCGTTGGAGTCTCCATTCAGTAAACCCTTGTTGAAGAATTGTGAAAGGTTTGACAGATGAGTTGCTGAGGTAATTACTTAGTTCTTTTCCATCTCGCTAGCTTTTTGTCTGATAAACGAAGGCTTAAATTCTGTTTTCAACAATTCTAATCTCAGTAGCACAATCAATTTCAGTAAAATGCATATATATTTTTTCCAGAGTCTGGCCAATTTAAGACTCCTTCCTTCCAGTTGTTTATTGTTTAGGTCAAGAGATAGCATATGTATGATAAATTTATGCAGTCACAGATGAAAAGGAAATGTAACTTTAAGTGACAGGTGCGTTTTTAGCTGATGCTGTTAACATCTGCCAAACAATGCCTTAATTCTCTTTTTAAGCAACAGCTAAGTGTAAAATGCAAGCTAAGAGGGCAGATTATTGCTTTGTACAAATATCTCACAAAAAACAAAGAGACAGAAGAATGTCTTCAGTGAGAGAAAGCTAATGGACAGTGTTGCCACAAGAACATGTGGTTTTAGAAATTACAAAAAAAAAAAAAAGAAAATCCAAGATGTTAAAGTTGTGAGATGACTGAAGATTTTCAATGGAGATAGGGGGTCAAAAGACCTAGAATGAAAACTGATATATTTGTGAAAAGTTCTACATGATGTTGTTGCTTACACTGGTGTGAGGCAATTGCACTTGGTTACCTTGAATTTCGTCTTATATTCTTTCTGTAGAAACATGTTCCTATAAATAAAGTATCTGAGGCCAAATGGGTGATTTTGGGGACTATATACTATAGCTGAGTGTGAATGTTCAGACAATTTGTGCAGATGGTCTGACTTTTACATTCAGAATTGCGTCTCGTTTTTACTTCTTACTGATTTATACTTGAGCATTAACAAACCAAGGGAAAACAATTTCAGAGCTGAAGTCCAACACACACTGTTCTAAATTTAAGGTTTTTCACTGGCAAGCAAAATTGTTCGTCTAGTAAGATGGTATAATCAATTAAGTAATAATAAATAAAAAGTTTCTTGATATTTTATTCAGAACTAATCACACTACTCTAGACTGCCAGCTATTAATGGTATTAATCAAAATTTGAGTCTCCTGTAAATTAAACCAATGGATAGGACTGTGGTTCATACTTCATATATATTTGCTGTAAGTAACTGATAGATGTCTACACAGGTAAAGCAGAAATATTGACCAAGTGTAATACAAGAAAAAGGCAACAGGCTAAGAAGAGAACGTCAGAGGATGTCGCCTTTTTCAAAATGCTGTGCATTCTTACTTTCCTCAGTTTATGGTATTTTACTGGGGACTTGAAGGCATTACGTCTGAAAGGGAATTTAGCAACTTGTGTCCTGTGAACAACTTTGAAAATGTAATTTTTGTCATTGTTAAGAAATGCTTTCTGGAGAAAGCAAGAGTATTTAAGGAGAAACTGTGAGTCAGTGGCACCTTCAGAGGGATGGACCGGGGAGAAAACTTTCTGCTAAAGTGACAAAATGGCCAGTGGAGTTCTTTACAGCAGACATCTGTCTCAGGATACCTGTTGCAACTTGTAGAAGTTTCTATAGCTTTTTTATCATTATTTGTTAATGTTTAAATGTGTAGCAGAGTCCTCATGAATCTGCACTTGCGCAGTAGCTGTCCGTGGGGATTTCTCTGGCTATCCCCAGGTTTGCCGAGACGGGCATGGGGGAACCAGCACTAAGCACAAAGGAGGGAGCGCTGGAGAAAGTTGGAAGGTCCTTTACAAGTAGTGAACATTTTTGCTTTCCAGCATTTAACGACTAAATATTCGTGTCTTCTTAATATTGTTTTGATAATGAATGACCTACACTTTTTATATTTTGCCCAATATTGTCCTCTGAAGCTCTGTTGTATTATATGCCTGTGTGTCTCTGTGTGCACACAGACTTGCCCTGCAGAATTTTCTCTTAAGGTCCCAGCCTGCTAAAAACCCCTTGCGCTGCCACTGGTTTCAAGAGACTGATTTCAGTCTCCCATCAGTGCTGGAACTGCTGGACATCTGCCTCACATGGATGAGGGGATGATACCCACACTTGAGTGGATACTCTTATTTGTCATCCAGCTGATGCTTTGCTTTTACCCACTTCTCTGTCTCACCACATAGAGAGCTCTTACAATAATCAGGGAAATATGTTCAGCTCTGTTGGTAATATTTAGATAAAAAACTACCTGAAGGAACCCAGTGTTGAAGGGATCGGTTGGGTTTGCCTAACTGGCTTTTTTTCTGGTATTCTTTCAAAAAGCATACCTGTGAGACTCAAACATAAACATGATAAGAAGTTCTCAAACTGCCAGTGAGTTTACTCTTGACCATCTATAACCCATGAATATTTATTCCTGATTTTTTTTAAGTTCTTATTGAACAATTATTTTCTTCTGCAACAAGGAAAATGCCCCATATTCACATGTCATCTTTTTGTTAACAATTTAATTATTTCACAATCTTCAGTACAGTTGTTGGGGTTTTTTTTTACAGGAGATTTTCTAGGGTTAAAATTGTGCAATATTTGTGTTCTAGATTAACATATATACTTAGTAAGGAATTTTAAATACAAAAACGAACCATTACAACTCACTTAAGGACTCCCACTGAGTATGTACAATTATTATTTTTTTTAATGATCAATTTTTTCTTCTTTCCAATTCCTTATTATTTAAAGGAAAGGCTTTAAAGAAAGGTGACAGCCAAAATAAGCATAGTTGCTCAGAATTAATATAATAATACAATTTCTCAAATGGTACATATTTGAACTATTAATACTTTGGTTTAAAAAATCGATTTAGCTTAGTCCTTGAGATTACTGAACAATTGTCTCTTGCAGAAGTGGTTTGTACTAGAGTCTGGAACAAACAGAAGAGGAGTGTAGGTGTGTTCCATCACATACTGTGGGCCACAGTGGGTCAAATTCATTGCCTACTTTTAAATGCCTTTTACTGAAGGATGAAGAGAGTTTGATTTGTATGTATTAAATTATTTTTCTTTTCATCATACCAGTAAGCACTGTCAAAAGTGGCTTTTGATTTTCCATACAGACTTCCAAACACTGGAGAGATTTTTCTCAAAAGGATTTTGTTGTTTTTGTTGTTGATTTTAGATTTTGTTGTTGTTGTTGAAGGATGAATTGGAAAAGGGCCTCTGTTCCTGTCCTTTTCTGCCTGTTCCTGCACTCATCTGGCAGAGGGCAGAGTTCAGGCTGCTGTCAGACAGGGAACACAGAAGGGCAGCACCTATCCACATTCAGTGTGGGACCCAAACACCAACACCAAACTCACTGGGAATCTATTTTCCAAGTAGGCTTTGGGTAGTTTCCTACCTTTGCGGAAGTGGAGAAGGGATTCCTGGACCAAGCTAATGCACCAACATAGTCATCACATCGCCACTATTACTGACATCCAACACGGTGATGTCATCCAGTACTTCTGAAGGAGCTAACTTTGGTTGCTTGTAAGGTAAACTGAAACGAAAATAAATTAAGAGAGAGGTAGTCACTTCTAAAGACCTCCAGACAGTGGTCTTCATCTAAATCAGGTGTCTATCCATCCTAAGTCTAGGAGTCTGAAACGTGTAGAAAAATTCAGTATTAATGGATGATATGGCAGGTTAGTATTAGGGAGGTGGGCTGGTAGAAGGCAGTGAGAATCTCCACTAGAACAGGAGAGGAGAGAGACCTGACACGGGAGCAATTCTTGCTGTATACATAGCAATAAACATAAAGATGGTCCATGGGACACACTGTGACTAACTGTACTGTAAATAGTCAGAATATAGAAAACCTTCAGAAGGCTGCATATGCATTGAGAATGCTTTAGACTAGCAAAAATGTTTAAGTTTGCTGTCTCTAGCTGCTGAAAATAGATTTAAATATAACTAGGTTTAGGGAAAACAAATATGTTGATACTTGCCAAATTCTGGCTTTAGTCACAACATTAAGCCAATTTGAAATTAATTCTGATATTTTTTGTTTGATGAAGGGTATTGCTTTCTTTCAAATCTTCACATATGAGTGATGCTAGCCAGAAAATAATTGTAAAGGGTCAGAAAATTGATTGGCTGGATATACAACGCTTTAAAACTTGACACTAGCTCTTTCTCATCGAGAGTCATTCTTTAACTCCTTCAGTCACTCATCGGTCTTCCCGTTGGGAGCAACGTCTGCCGTGGCTATGGGGGTCGGCACCAGACCTGAGCATGCTGAGCTCTGATGCTACCACTGGCAGCTTTGAGTAGCCGGTCTGCAAACCTTGTGAATTATTAGAGCTAGACTGTAGCCTGACTTGGGCCATCTCTAGCTACTGCTCAGTGCAAAAATTCCTCCAGGTTTTATACTAATGAAATTGGATATGGAACCCTTTGTCATCAGAAAGCAGTAGGTTAGCCTCCACATGAATGAAATGCACGCACATAGAGTTGGCACAAATCCTCCTCCCCCCATATCGCTTCCCACAGTTTGGTGACGATCTGAATTGTACCCATTGCTGTACGACAGCCGAAATGACGCTGCTGGGTGACAACCCGTTGCTCTGCTGTAAGCCACTGTGCTCCGCTGCTTCCCGGGATTGCCCCTGGAGTTTAGCTTCCATCTTCTGAGCATGTCTTCATGGGCTGAATATATTGTTGTCCTGTAGACTGTATTAGTACCAAGACAAGCTTCTAAGGATGTAATTACACTGCATATCTTATGCCAGGTGCTTAAGGTACCTAAACCAAAAACTTAGTCTCCCCGAGTCCTCATCTGTTCAGTGCAGAGGGAAAGGCTTTTATGGATATCAGTTCAGGGCAGAATCCCAGTTTAGGAGGAATGTGTCTTTTGCTCTGACTGTAACCTCAGCATTGTCCTTAGGGCTGCGTGGTGGTAATAATGCTTTTTTCTTTCCTGTTTTGTACAGAGAACTGAAAGCTTTGTTGGCAGTTTAGAGGTAATAAATAAAAATTGCATAAGTGGTCATTAATGGTACATGTTATAATAGTACACAGGTCTCTGCATTTCTGTAGGACTACAAGGGGTCTAAATATGCCTCAATAACAGTAGTATATGTGCCAATTTAATGTTTTCTGAGTATGTTATATCATTTTTTTACCAAGGTAGCTTTCATAATTGCAATAGTTACAGTCTTTGAGATTCTAACATCACAATTTTTGACACTAATATGTTATGATCTTCTTTTCCTGGCTAACTAACACAGTGCAGTCAGTATTAATTCTCTATGAACTAATGCTATGTTACAGTCTCATACAGTACAAAAATTCCCATCAGATACTGATGAATGCTGATTGTCAAACATTTCATTAAATTCAATACATATCTCATGTAACTTGAATATAAATGCCATACCTAAATCTAAACTTTTCAGAACTGTTTTATAACTCTCAGCAATGCTCTTAATATCAGGTATCAGAATGCTTGATACATAAAGGAATTAACAAATGCATACTTTTCCTCCACATTTTGTTTCAGTGAAAGGTTTTCTTTTCTTCAGTTAGTATCTTTGGAAATTAAAGCTCCATGAAGGCCCAATCTAGTGCATTAGTAAGTTCCCTGAAGTTCCATTATGAATCAGTTTCTGTCTTTACAGGGAGGACATTCTTTATGTCAGGCAAAGTACACATTTCAGTGTCAAGCTTGACATTCTTCTTTTAGCCCTTTGACATGTTAAATAACATAGAAGTCAGACTGCAGTGTGTAAAGTGTCTTTTGAATTTCCATAGCAGAACTGGCTTATATCTTATAGTCAAAACGATCCTGTCAAATCCACATGTCTATCTAAAGATGGCTGTGATTGTTACAAACAAAAATTCAAAACTAATACGGAATCATAAAGTGATACCCGGTGAGATCGCTGCTAATGTTTGCCTTTCATTTCATTTGTAACCTTAAACATGAAACAAAAAGTCAACACACGTATGTCAAACAAGACACATTTATTACACAGCCAGTTAGAAAATAGGTATTTCTGGAGGGATTCACTCCTTGATCCACCTTGTTTATTAAAAGGAAGAAAAGATTCCTGTCCCACTATAATTAAAATAATGGCCATGCCATGCATATTTGCAGTCATACATGGAGTAGTTGCTGTTAGGATTTGAGAGCAGAGAAGGTAAAGTAAAAAGTGAAAGATCTCACACGCTCTCTCACAGCTTTAATATAAGCTGAATATTTGAAATTTTAGACATTAATTGATTGCTCCTTTCCTAAGGGCTTTTATGCCCTTTCTATTACCTAATTGTCTCTGTCTAATTTATTTGAGGCTAATGCACTAACTTAAAGAAAAATATAGCTCTTCTAAACTCTTCCAGCTTCTCAGAATGACGATTTTTAGGAACATTACTGATCATCGTGTCTATCCTTTTGCAGGTAGATGTTGTTCTCTGCAGGAAGAATTTCTGTACTGTTGTAGAAACTGTCTGTAGACAAAGAATGAAAATAAAACAAAGAAAGTAACAATTTGCTAGTGTTCACAATGAAACTGAGGGATGCCCACAAGGAAGTTGCTGTCATTACACTAGTTTTACCATCAGTTAAGACAAATATATTCTCTGTTGTTTCCTTAAGAAGGTGGTTATTTTTCACTATTTACCTTTGTATTTCTTAACTTTCAAAACTGCCACTGCGTGACACAAGAAACTGCACTTCTCATTACAATTTCAGCATCAGGGCACATTAAGTGTTGGCATACGCAGTTAAATGTATGTCATGCTTTTTCAGTTAGATCTGCGGGGTCTTAATTCATGTAAAGCATTATGTTAGACTAGGCTATTATACAGCATGTCTTTTCTTATACCTGGAAGGAATATATATACAAAAGGAAGTTCTTTAGAGTGAAGTCTGCTGCCATTAATGGAAAAGATCTACATTGTCATGAAGTTCACCTGAAAAGTGTCTCCTAACCTTACAACATATCCCACAACTATCTCACTGTCTGGTCAGATAAATATTATGTTACATTAGAGGGGGGTTGAGAGTGTGTATTTGAAAGTACGAAGCATTCCACATTTCAGTGAAAGAAATTTTGCAAACTCAGAAAGCCTTGGCATTACTCATATACCTAGATATGTTAATGTAAGAAATGCATTAACACTGAAGCATGAAAGACATTCTTAGTTCTATCTGCCACTGGGACATTATAACTGAAGTCCTGACTTTTGAATTCTCAGAATAGATAGATTGGAAGATTTTTTAAAGAAGTATATTTATTCTTCTAAAAACATTTTAATTCAGTAGCATCAAGTATTTTGGCTAATCTAGTTCTATGAAGAACATACATACACATGAAGCAACAATGACAGGAAAAGATGAATGAAAGAAGTTGCACGATTTTAATGGAGTTTTAGTCAGAGTAACAATTTCTGTGGGTTTGCTAATGCTTCTTTAATTAGGAGTATAGGATGCGTGAACAAAAAATACAAACATATATATATATGCACACACACATGCACACAGAGATGCATTCTGAAGAATATCACTGATGTGGGACCAGTTTTTTTTCTCCATTGTAGAATTGTTTTCTTTTATTCTGTTTTCAGATTCAGTTAGAATTGTTTTCTTTTATTCTGTTTTCAGATTTCAGTTGTTTGAAAGGATTGGCTTTTATTTTAAGTGAAATATTCACTTTGTTATCTGAAACCTGTATTTGTTAGTCATGAGGCTACTTTTTTTTTAAAACATATTTACAAGAGAAACATGGAAAGAATTTGACTCAAAAATATCCCATTATTAATCTCTTTATTTTATGCATTATAAAAGTATCTAAGCTTTGTATTTGTTGTCTTTTAAGTCCAGAAGGGAAAAGAGAAAGATTTAATACATAAGACTGTGAGATGGTTTAAGGCAGTGGAGGTAGCCATGAAATGCCTAAAGGACTCTAAATATGGGAGAACTTCAGTTTTCAATTACAGATACAGAGCTTGCTGATTCTCTGCTGTCATTTTGCATTGACGTGTGGAGAGTGTGAAAGATGTCCCAAAGGTTTCTCCTAAAATGGGGCAAGTGAAAATGCCACCCCAGACTGTCTCACTCTCTGTGCAAGCAGAAAGTTACTTTGCTTTCACTGCTGCTTGCGTTTGAGATCAGGACTGAGTACCAGAACAGAGAGAACTGAGAGGAGGGAAAGGTATCTTGCAGATGTGGAATAATTCTGGAAAGGTTTCCGACTGCTGCATTTCAGGGTTTTAGCTTGGAAATCCTTACACATGTACGTAACTACATCCGTACTTTGTTCCACTGGCTTATGTCAGGTTTCACGGGAGTTTTTTTACCTCTACCTAGAGCCATAGCGTTCAGTTGTAAGATTCTGACACTTGCAAACTTGACTTCTGTGTAACTGGTTTGGTGAAAAACACTAAGCCTGTTCAGAACCTTTTGCAGTCTGTAAGACTTAATGACAGACTTCTGATCCTTGAGTATGCCTGACGTTTTATCTGAGAACAAATTTCAGACAAAGAAAGACCTATATTTTCAGTGTCCAGAAATCTTTTTACTTGGTGAAACCTGATTTTGAAAGCTGCAAGAAGAAATATTGCTGGTCCATTTCAGGCTTGTAAAAAGTTAAAATTTAGGGCTCTGAAGGTTATTTCAGTGTTTGTAAATTTGAAAAAATTAAAAAAAAAAAAGGCGGGAGGGGGGAGGAAAAGAATCATTCAGGTACCTCTGATACAATTCTGTGGATTTATGAGTGGAAAAAAAAAATCTCTTTTTATGTTCTTGAGCTTCGGGGTAATCAGACAAACAAAGACAGTTTCTCTATTCACAACACAAACATTTTCAACAAGCACTCAAGCTGAGCCCACCCTCTAGATCATTTCCCCGTGAGTCACATGTTAGTGCTTGGTCGGACCGTGCCAAGGTTTCCTGGTCTTTTATAGATCACGACAGCATAATTCTGTGCTCGATAACCAAATACAGGTGAGGAAAGAGGAGAGCGAGGTGCTCCAGCAGTTTGGCAAGGGCACTTTCCTGGAGCTGAGGAGCAGCAGCACGTCCCCGGGGCGTTGCGGTGGGCCGAGGACATGGCCCTCGGTTTCTGGACGCCCCTTTCCGTCCCCCCTCGCCGTGCTGTGCGTGGCCCTTCCCAGTCAGCACCCGCACGGAGCCGTTTTCCCAAGAGCACTGGAGCTTTGTATTGCGTAAAAACACGCCGACCTACCAGTTTCAGAGAGGTTTGATCCAGCCTCAAACATTATCTCTTAAATTGTACGTTTTAACCAAAGCGTCAAAAACACGGGGAAAAATTAATGATGCATTTCTACCGATGTAGTTTACAACAACTTCAAAATTTCACCAGCGTGAGACTTACTAAGGCTAATAAATTAGATCGAGTAGCAGTTTGCTGAGGCTAAATGCGAAATGTTCAAATGGCTGATAACAACATATTTGCCACCTGAAGTCAGTATCTCATTACCCCAAAAATCTTATATTTGGGTCACAGGTGGCCATACTAGCAACATTTGAATCCTCATGGATTTTTACTTTTTGAAGGTGAGAGATGAAAATGCACTCAAGCCTAAAAAGAGATTCAGCAAAAATGTAAAGCAAAAAGTCCAGATGTAACAGGTTGGCATTACTTTATACTTAACTTCGAGAATCCCTTTAATGCTAAAGAACAGAAATGTTGATTAAGTAAGAGATTTCAGAAAATTACTGAAAGGCTGTAAGATCTGATTCCCCTACAGTGCCCATGAACATTTGCAGGATAATAAATCCTTGAACACAGTGAAAGTGATGCATTAGAGAGTGTCAAAATTATCATTTGTCCCAGACAAGCTGGTAGTGAGTATGCATATGTTATTAGTATGTGGTCTGATATAATCTGTGAAAAATGACTTTGTGAGCACAGAGTCACTCCAGTAAAACATCTTAAAATGCTTTTTTCTGTGCTGTGGATGACAAGGGCAAATTTTGGATCATTAAAAAAATTCAAGGAAGGGAACAGTTGAGAAAAAGGGAGTAATACTGTGTTCATACTAGAAATAGTCCTAAGAGAAGATTCTCTTTTATTCTCAAGAAAGTTTTTCTATGCCCAACAGTGTTTTATGAAAATACTGAGCATCTAGCCAAATTAACCCCAAATTTAGTACTAGTCATCATAACAAATAATATAATAATTACAATATACAGAGCTAGATGAGAAAGCACAGGCTTGTTTTACTGTAGGTTAAATCTCTTGGGGATTTTTAATTTTACAAAAATATAAATATAACATTAGAACAACCCTTTTGTTATAGTTTTTTCCCCTTTCTTACACAGACATAGAGAAAAGACATTTCTTATGCCAACTCCAAGCAATGTCTCAGTTTAGCAGGGCGTTCTGTTGGAACACAAAAGGTGTGTTTCCAAGACCATCTATTTTACAAGTACACTAAGGGAAAAGGAAGAGGGAAACTTGTGAATGACAGACTTGGGCAAAGTTGTTATCATGAATCACTTATTTTCTGAAAACTGTGCTTTAGAGAGTGCCAAAATGATTGGAATATGAACAGCTTTGATAGGTCCAGAAAAGAAAGATCAAAACCTTTTGAAAATACAAAAATAAATTTTGTTTTTAATTTAGCCAAATACATTTAAAAGGATTACACAGCAAAAAGACATGAAAACTTTTCTTTGGACCGAATTAAGCATTTAATTGAAATCTTTTTTTTTTTTTCCTTCCCCTTTTATTTTCATTCCAGTGGGATAAAGCTAACATTTTCTGTTTCAGATTGACCAGAAACTCATTTTCCAATTTTTTTTTTTAGCTTATATATACATATAAAATGTACTTCCCCCCCCATTCTTTTCATGAGGGGAATCGCTTTGCCTGAGCTGATAACACCCAGCTCTCTAGCTCTACCGTGTCCCCTCTTGAAGCGGCAGGTTTAGGGCCGTCGACCCATGAGGGAGAGTTACGGCGGAGATGAGTCGCAGGGAAAACCAGGATTGAGCCCGGTCTCATAAGCTCTGCTGGGCTGGTTGGCACAGACCTCTCTGTTCCCATCGCAGCGTTAAATACCGGAGGAGAGGGAGGGAGGAAGAGCCGGCGGGGGGAGACCAGAGCCCCAGCAAATGTCGGGAGCGTGGCGAGGCGAGGCTGCGGCCGGGTTTCGGCATCGAGGGAGAAGCGAGGAGGCTGCAGGGATGAAGGCAGCAGCATCCAGCCCCGGGAATGCCGGCGAGGAAGCGGTGCTGGGTCAGAGGAGGGAGGCAAGGCAGGGAGCGGTGGGGCTGGCTCCGAAAAGATTAGGAGCTGCTGATCTGCAAGAAGCGGCTGGAGGTGAGATAACAGCTGCTCCATGGCAGAGGGCAGATATCCGTCAAAACTAACAAGTTACAGAACTAATTAAATTCCCAGCTGCTTTTAGGCAAACGAATAACAACATTAATTAGGATGGCTTTTTCCCATCTTCACTGGTCAGAGGGCACTGGCCTTTCGTTTTGCATTCAGAGTGCACTATTTGAAACCACCTCTGCTATCTCAGGAGGAAATCGCTGAAAATAAACACTTTCAGAAAAGGAGTCTGGATACGTCTGATGTTATGAGTATGACATACCATTACTTACATTAGGAGAGGGTTCAGAATTTCTTATGCCCAGAGGATCTGGGTCTCAGCAATCCCACATAAATGTCTCTGTGCCTTGGCATTTTATTTTTTCTTTTCCAAAAAAAATGCAACCAAAAAAGCAAGTTAAATTGAAGGTGATGGGAGGGCTATTTTGTATCTAAGTTTGAGTTACTGCGTACCAGGTAGGCAAACAATGACAGGAACAAGGTCATGATCTCACACAGCAAAGCATCATAACTCTTAGGTTATAGAGCCCTACTGCTATGGTTGCTTGAATTTGGCTCAAGGATACTTGCATTTTTAGCTGCATAGTAGCACAGCATCAAGGGGAGAGCACCCACCACGTGCGTTAGCCAACAGCCCAGTTGTTCCAGCAGTAATCTATGCACAGGTTTGGAAAGTGCTCCCCTTTAACTTCATCTGCAGGCTGAGATGGAAACAAAACGCAGCTCTTCAGCTTATAGCTCCGGCAAGAGTTATCACAAGAAGAGCGCAGGCCTTGGTCCTCAGCGAGGCTTTTGGTGAAAGAGACCGCGACGCTGGTTCCTAACAGAAACCTTCATGTTGTGCGAGGAGGTACCTGATGAGATTTGACAGGTACTTTACTGGTTGGACAGTTCTAGAGAAAAAGCTTTTTTGATTGCTTTCATGGATGTAGAGACTTAA
>JAVJGG010000005.1:28973347-28997668 GCA_035590195.1 Aviceda cuculoides
TTCCTCCCAGTTTTGGTTGGGTTTACACAATTTATGTCATCATCTGAATGCTCCCTCTAGCCAGTGCATTGGAGTAGGGTTCAATCAAGATTTATAAACACTTTTTGTAACTTTAAAGTACTGTATGTTTTGGTTTTGTTCCTTGCTGAGCTGTGGGCTCTCAAGAATTCATTTCCAAACTTTGGTATTAATTTTCTAGTGTATTTTGCTTTTGGACTGAAGCTAGGGACTATTGCCTATGAACTACTCAGGCCCCGTCCCTGTATACCAAACTATTTTAAAATATTTAGTGCTGCACAATGGCATAACTGTTAATGTCTTGCGCTCAGGGGCTCATGCCATCAAAATTAACAAATACAACTAATTTATGCAGGATACTTCATTTTCCTATGCCAGAAATGTCCAACATTTTTTGCATGAAACTTTTTTACATTTCAGACTAGTGATCTATAGCTGGTTTCTGGTTGAGATTCACAGTTCATAACAAATGATTTATTTTTCGCAGACGATACTAATAGTACATCCATTGAGTTTATACAGAATATAATGCAAGTAATAGGCATAGACCACGCTGAAGGTTATCCGATATTCAGTTTGGAGCTGATGAGTCCATATTAACCATTAATTCAATCTGTGTCTTAATTAATCTTAATTTCTTGAGCTCCATCACACCTTCACTTTACAAGTCACATATGGACTGTCAGCCCTCGAATGGCTCTTCTGCTCGTGATCAGTCACAGCCTGGTGATATAGCAGAACCAGAGCTTTGGAACAGAGGCAGCATACTTCAGGGACTGCCTGACTCTTGAATTTAATTTTTTTTTCCTGGATATAAAATAGTTTGAATTTAGTGCATGAAGGGCATGCCACAAAGGCCATCTTTTGTGGTGGGCCTAAAGTACAGGACTTTGAGAATTGTGTAACATATTTTTTGTTTATTTTGTTCTTCCTTGCTTAGCTATTTTGGTAAAGAAGAGCTAAGCAATCTTTGTTTGTATGTATTGCAGTTTGAAAAGGTGGCAGGATATCTAAGCAGTACAATGCAATTCACAGATACTAAAAGCATGAAGAAACTAAAGATATGAAACCAATTCATCTTAGAGCAGCTTTAATTCTATAATCCTAATCAGGTAGATTCAATTTAGATGAAAGTGTAATACCAAGCTCAGTTTCTGTTAAAAATAAAATGCAATTTAATTAATTATTCCATTCTACCAGTTTATCTTCATGATGCATAAACATTAAAGATGCCATGAAATTATAGCATACTTACGTCAGTGTGAAGCTATTTACATCTGCCCTGTGCTTTGGTTGCAGTGTAGGATACACAAATATAGCATGCTCCAGATTTGATGAGTAACACCTTTATTATGCCCATTGACTAGCACTAAATTAGAACATAACAGCCCTGGCAGTACACATGACAGCTGCGTGAACATAAAATGAATTCCTTTCATCAGTATGTTACAATTAATGGCATGCGAATTCATAATGATCAAACACTTCTTATGCCCAAGATATTTATCAGCTGTTCAGAATACAAAAGGTACCAGCTCATCTAGGTACCCTTGGAATGAGCGGTAATTTTGGATAGTGCCAAGGATTTGTGTAGCATCCGTTCTGGTGGCAGCTGAGCACATCATAGATATTAAGAACAGTTATCCAAAAAGCTCCTCTCTGAAGAAGAGAACCTTTTCCCTTTCAACTGAGGTATGTCTTTTAGGTCCTGATTTATGAGGGAAGATCCACATTGCTAAGCACCTAACAAGTGTCATGTTAACCTTGTCTGAAAGGCCATGTACAACACACAGCATCTAGGATTACCTCTGAGGAGCTAAGTCCAAGACCGCTCTCTAATTCCTCTCCCAAGCCAGCCTCCTCTGACGTCTTACTTTTGACGGAGAAGTAAAACCCAGACATGTGTCCAAACAGGAGTCTAACAGGTAAGTGCAGTAGCATGAGTTGTGGAAATAACAGAAGCAGGAAGACAACCCAGGTCCGGTACGGCCTACTGAACCCTATTCCCCAACTGATCGCACAATCTAGGAATTACTCTCATTCCCCACTGGCATTTTTGACATTTATTTTCTGACAGCTTTATTTTATCAACCAGAATTATGAAGTACTTACAAATGGGAGCATACTCTCTTTTGGATATGTAAACTTTGTTTCATCTGGACTGCAAGATGGTTTATAGAGTTTACCGATTTCACAGTCCACATGTGCATCGACTAAGGCAAATCGCTGGCTTCTAATGTGTTTGGTGTTAGGCAAACAGAGTAAGAAGTAGCTTTACTTCCAAAGAATGTGCAGGCTAACCCTCTCTTTAAACTGAAATTGTCTGTGCAGAGAGCTTGGCAGAGGCTTGGAACGAACCTTGCTGTGTCTTAAAGAGTGTGCTGGAGAGTTCCTTCTGTGAGCAGTGTTCAAAGCCATGAGAATGAAGAACTCTCTCAAAAACAGGTTAACTTCTATAGAGCAAATTATTCTTGCTTTTGTCATCTGCTAAAAGAGGGATGTCAGAGGATTTAGCAAGAAGGATGATGAAACTTAATGATAACCCAATCACAAGGCAATAATGGCTGAACTCTCTTCTGCAGTGCCTTTCTGTTTACTTAATGCCTGTCTCCAGCCAGATATTTAATGAAAATAAAAATTTTAATATACAACACTATATTTAAAACCTATTTTAGTGTAATCAGTGTTTTCTAGTTTGTAATATTATGTCACTTAATTCAGCAATGATAAGAAGAAAGACAGATTTGAACCCACGCACAAGTAAACTTATAAAAAAACAAAGAACGATGAATGCTCCTGATGTTTGCTCATCTTGCTTAAAATTGTTGCTCCTGAATCGTATAGAATGATCCCAATCTAATCAACTGAATCTTGTTTAAAAATTCAGCACGTATTTTTATTTGTATCTGATTAGCTGTGACTTATCAAAGTGTTTTGACTTGCATCTAACTAGTTCCATTTCATCCTTCAATGGATTTACATATCAAGCTTGTGTTATGTAAGGCCTTGACAAGAATTTTTTCATATTAAATACTCTAAATTCTTGTTTATGCACCCTCAGAGATGTTATACTTTCAAAGCCTCAAAGATGTATTCAGAAATCTTCTTCAAGATCACCTTTTTCTCAAGCAGCCAAACAAATGAAATCTTACTATGACTACGTCAAAATCTTTCAGGCTATCATCACTCAGTATGCCACTAAGGAGAATATCATGGCTCTAAAGACCATAAATAAACTTTTATTTCTTTTCAAGGAGAAGTTATTGCCTTGTTTAGAATTGGAAGAAGTGGCAGAAAATCAGCTGGTAATCTCTCACTAAGGAGCACTCATTTTAATGTCATCAGGCGTAGAAAACAAAGAGCTTGGGTTTGGTTGTGAAATATATACACTTGCACATCACTGCATGTTACTATACAAGCAATCCCATTTAAGGTATAAAAATGGTAAAATAAATAAAGCTTTAGGCCCCCTGAAAATATTGCAGTTGCAGCTGTAATTGGTTTGATGGCTCTAAAATAGATTGATTTCTTTCTGAATCTCTGATCTCCGTAATCCAATGAATCACACTGCTTAACAAGACTATATCATTTATTGCTATGCACAGCTAAATTTCTTGACAAGTGTGAGATTAATAAAGTTAGCGCCCTGCATCCTCACTACTGTGCTCTGGAGCTTATGCTCTAAGCTTTCGTTCATGTATTATTATTCACCCTTCTATGTAATGCTGGGGTCTGCATAAGCCTGTGAATGCTATAGAAACCGAATTTCAATCAAGCATGCAGAATCAGCAAATATTAAGCTGACTTCTGGAAAGGTGGGAGAACAGAGTGGACTGGAAGATGACAGGTTCATATTCTCCTGCCTCAGCTCAGCAGTACATGATGGAGTACTTCACACTTTAAATGCTGTTTCTCTGGAAACAAAAAATCATGGTAAAGCAGGTAGAGGTTAATCTTGCTTCTGGTTAAGATGACCACTGTTGTTGGTAGGGGTTCCTTCAAAAACAAGTGAGGAGGACTTTTATTTTTATGAAATTACTGAAGGACAGCTGAAAAGAAATACCTAGAGCAAGTGAGTTATGTGAAGGGATGATTATGATTTGAACATCCTTTTAGTTTGAAAATTTGAACTCGAGATTCTCCAGGAGTAGCAGAGAAGGGAAACCCATGTCACCTCAGACTGTACATTATATTATATTATATTATATTATATTATATATGAAAATAAAGAGTATATTATTATATAATGAGATATGGTACTATATATAAATACATAAATATATTATAAAGAAATATATTATATATATTATAAACTGCAGACTCTAACAATTAATAATTAGGATCTGAAGATATTATTAAGGGCTAATCTATAGGCACTTCATCACACTCCAAGGCGGATGAAGGCAAAGTGCTGATATTGAGGACTATTGCTTTCTCACTGAAACTGCTGTGAGCTACTGATGTCGAAGCGCTATGACAAGCAAGTTAAAATTGTTAATTAGATACTAATAACCATTAGGCTTCCAAACCTCCCTCCTAGGTGTGAGGATGTTAACCTGGAAACCTCTGTACGGGCTAAGGAATTCGTGACTAATTTGCTGCGAGTGTTCTTTCAGAAATCAATGCACAGGATCTACTGGTTTTTACAAGCTTGGTACAGTGCTTCAAAAGACCCTGTAACAGAACTCCATCCAGTTTGAAAATGTAACTCATGTTCCCTGACCACTGATAAAAAATAGCCTCAGTGCTGCAGCACTGGGATTTGGAAGAATGACCTGTCGAGCTGTGCTTCCAGGAGAGGAGCAAAAATCAATACTACAAGAGAAAGAGAGGGCAAGAGCATGTGAAGGCCATATCGGGGAAATGTTGCTCGGTGGATATTGTCTGGAGGATAAACCTGTGTCAAAGATGAGATAAAAGGTGCAAAGACAGAATACAATCATCTCTCTGTTTTCAATTTGCATCAATATGTTGCACTTCGTATAAATATATTAGTACAAATATATTAGATGCCACCCAGTAAAAGAAGTCTTCATTCAAGAAGTCTTTATCCAGACATCAATCTTACCGGTTGAGAGACTGTCTATGAACAGACCTAAATCCAACAGGACAAATACAATTATACATCACCTGAGCGAACAGGAGGCTAATCGGTCAAAACAGGGGGAGGACGGAGCTACTTCCAGCTCTTAGGAAGTGGGGGTTTTTTTCCTTCCTGCCAGTAATTTTGCAGTATTGTGTAATTCTTTGCTCTAACTTCAATCTCATCACTGCAATATTGTCACTTTGCTCACATCTGGTATTAGTTTTGGCTCCATGCACGTGCCAAAAAAAAAATTCTTTTGATGTTTGTGGCTAAAAGAAGCATTTTTCCCCAAAAGAATCAGAATCAGAAATCCTCTATAATGTGGAATACAAAAATAGATCTCCCCAGCATCTCTGCCACAAGAAAGAGCATGTCTTTGCAGATACATCTAAGTTGCTGCTTCATCTCCTCATGTCTTCATTATAGATAAACTTTGATATTTACTGAGGTAAGTAATATTGATAGGAGAGACTTAAGTGCTTGAAATATATGCACATTTCACAAGAAACAGACTGGAAAATTAAGAAATCAAATTCTAATATTGGGAAATATTCCTTTTCTTACTTTGTCTGGATCACCACTGGGAGGTTCAGTTAAAAAGCAGTTCTTTCTGTTTTTTATTTCCAACATGATTCTTTCAAAATTTAAAAAAAAAAAAAAAAGAAAAAAGAAAAAGAGAGAGAGAGAGAAATTTCTAGGTAAAATAATCTTAATTTCACAACATATTTTTCTTTATTCTTTTCTGGACTAAATTGCCACTGCTTCATTGATTTTAACTGTCTAGATGAAAAATTGGTCCTATACAATGACTAATATCAAAGTTTGCCTTTTTTCATGCAGTGAGAAATGACCTTCAACAGTGTAGGCAGGAAATGGCATACCCACCCACACATCCAGTCACACATGCGCTCGCTCAGCTATTAAAACATGACCTAGCTTCAGCCTAGTTCCAGCACCGCAACAGGGAACCCAGTTTTTCTTCTGGCAGAGGACCGACTGGCTCTGTGTAAAGCCTCTCTAAAGGAAATATTTTTGCAGTATGGGATTTTTCAGGGGTAATGTCAGAATGCAAGCGTGTAGCGGACTATGTAAAAAATACAAAACCAAGCAAAGAAAAAGAGAGTCCAGGATGACACTGAAAAAACCACAGATGTTGGAATTAATTATCATTCTGAAGTTAACGGATTTATGGTTAGTGCAATCACAAAGGATACGTTTTAACTGGCCAGCTATTTGAATTACTGATGCAGTTGGGTTGTTAGAAATTCATTAAAACATTATTATTTGTACCTCAATTAATCGAAATGACAGATGGTGATAGATTCAAAATTATCACTACAAAAGAAACGTATTTTTAATGTGTACTATGAAACAGAACTTCATGTGTCAGTGATCCCCATTTCATTAAAAATTATTAATTATCAGTCTGCTCGTGCTTGACGTAAGAACTACATGTATCAATCACTCACAGACATGTATTTAAAGGTAAGCGTAGATTACTATGCTACTGCTACTCCAAATTGCTGTACAGTCATTATACTATAGTTTTTTCCTCTGTGGCTCCGATGAGAAATGGAGAGGCCATAAATAAAGAACATGTCTTGGTCAGCCCACATATTCTTCTTTTGGGAATATTTTCTTTCTATATCTGGGCTATGCTAAGCTAAACTGGATTTTGTTGGTACACCTTTAGTTAGATTTCTATAAACAGTTATCAGCTAGCAGCACTTGCAGAACCTCTTCAGATTTTGGGAGGTGTAAAAATATTTAGATTGGAGCGAATTTCTCTTAGACAACAGAATGGTTTGAAGAGTGTAGCACTGAAATTATTCAGCCATTCTGTTTTGCTTGTTATTTAAGGCTTTCATTCTCCATGTGGGGACAACAGAAATGCAGACAGGCCACAGGGGCAAGCTGACTCTGTCCCTTAAACCCACAAAACTGCTCCGAAGGCAAGAACATGAAGGGTATGAAAAGGGCCAAGTCCCAGAGGAAGTCCCAGGGAACACTCTGGCTAGTTGAATTCTGCGATCTTGTTAATAATCATAAGACATATTACAGTGTGTTATACATGATATGAAGGCAGACAAGTCCCAGAGGCTGCCTCTTCCCTTTGTTCACCCGTCTAAAACCAACTATAGTCTGTCCTTTGCTTTGATTCAAATCTGTCTCTGAACTATGCCATACATTAAAAGCACAGCTGAAAAGCACATTCTGCTTTAGAGGTTGTGGCTGAAAAAAATACCAGATTCTTAGTTTTATCAGTTTTAATGAAAAAGGCTCCAATTTGGAAGAGTAAAATGCTTACCCTCTTTGCTTGGCAGACAGCTCAGAAAAAGCCTCCACTTACCTGGCCACTAATGATCCTCACAGAGACTTCATTGTCCAACCCAGCAGGCTAATCAAAGATGCTTTTTTCAGCCAGTTCTGATAACAGAAGGGAATATATTCATCATCATTCTGAGACTTACATAAATGTTCATTATTCCAGAAAAGAGGAGACTAAAAAGCCAGAAGATCCTGTAATCAGTGGAAGTTTCTATCATTGGACCAAATGTAAAATATTATACAAAGCAGTATGAGGGCTGCTCTGACTTTAGCCCACTGTCTGACCCCTTGTGCTCTTCTGAAAATTTCCTGATCCACCATCTTTTCTTCTGACTGTTCTCTTCTCCATCAGCCTCATGGATGGGGATATTACAGGAGGGGCTCTGTTGACTGTCAAGCTGAGGATTCCTCTACATACCTACATATACATGTAGTAGATATGCTGCTGCATATTGTGATTTAAATGATCATGTGCTTGAAGGTGAGTGATTTAGGTTAAAAAATGAGTGCCTTAGCATGAGTTTTCAATGCATTTAGAGTATTCTGAGAAGCTGCTTAAGAATATTCTAGTTATCTATGGGGCTTTAGGAAAAAAAAGTAAATCCTTATTTATAATTAAGAAGGACATTCGGTCCTTTTCTGCAAGTCTATATTGGTATTCAATAATGTAGATTATGTTAGAACAAAAAGTATTGATTTGAATAGTTGAGGTTTTTTCAATTTCTTACAACTACCAACCACTATTCTGTTTTTTGTTTTTATTAGTTTTTTAGGTCTGTACTTCCAGATCTTTGGACAGATGCTGTTGGCAAGGCACATGCAGTCGCATACCTGGAACTCTATATTGTTAATTTATACTAAAACAGAGAAGATTAATGCAATGTCCTGGGTAGAGGTAGATTGTCTATAGTACCAATTTGGATGTGACAAGTTGTTCACTACTGTTCGCTCATTAATGTTAGCTAGGTTGTCAATTAAATCTTAGATCTTCACAGAATGTGTTCCTTTGGTCCTGGCAGGTATTGTGATTAAAATCTAACTAATGCGACACGTGTGATGTGCTGTGAGGACTCAGCAGGAGGGCCCCAGGATGTTCTCCAGGTCTGTGCTGTTGATTCAGCGAGATGCTCTGCCTTGGGGACTCTGAATGGTGTGATTTTGAGGGGCCAAGGAGCCACGATGTGGCCAGCATCTCCTTTGGCTTGTGACTCTTCAGCCTTTTCCTTCTGTGGCTTTATACCTTTCTCGTACTCTTTGTACAACACCTTGTAGTCTGGACTTCCAGGCATCACAGGGTTGCCATTAAAAAGACATAGTGTGCAGTGATCATGGTTTTGAGGGATTAAATTATCATTTAAAAAAAAAGAGTGTGGGAGTTGAGAAAGGCCTTACCTCTATTCAGGCAGAAGGGAAAAATAAAGTTCAGGGACCTACACCTTCTTGTTGGCTGCTCTTCCTGAATACACATATGCTTCAAAACAGTCTTGAGACATGGAGTCTTATGACCCATTTTTTCTAGCACAGTATTACCTGTTATTACTATCAGTTTTAATGTCTAATCCTACTTTGATTCCTTCTAAACATGTGGATCCTAATAATGCCTCCTGGCACTGAGATCTTTCAGCTATTGCTGCATATTTTTTGATCAAATGCATATCCTTCTGTATCCAGCTGAAACAAACTTGAAAAAAAAATCAGTAAATATCAGTACCAGTTTATTAAACCTGTCAGACTTGTAACTTGCTGCTGTCAGCCAAAAATAGGATTCAGTACTGATCTGGGGCCATCGTTTGCCCTTTTGCTCTCTCTCATAATGATGATTATTAATCATTTATCTTATGACACCAGCAGCATGCTAGCTGCATCACAGTAAAACTAAAGAAAAGCTCTCTATTTACAAAGCCTATCATCAACAGGCAAAGAGTGGGAGGAGGTACAGCATAATCAGGACTGAGCAAGGAGGTTTTGCTCAGCTTTTTCTGCCCCATGACTTTTTGCATGTGGATTGTGCTATTGGGTTAAACCTGGGGAGGTTTAGGTGCAAATTTTACTTCCTAATATAAAAGCCACATCACAAAATGAAGATTGATCACTGTTTTCAAGTAGATGAGCTCAGGTTGTCTGATACTGGGTGAGGGCAGACACTCACAATCACAGTGATGTCCTGGCACTCCCAAGGGGTTCTTCTAACTAGAGCAATGCATGTGGGGCCATTTATACATTAATCCTTCTAATGCCAGAATTGCACCCTTCTTGCTTTGAATATCTGAGAACGCCTGGTAGCTAAGGCAGTCTTTCAGAAGAAAGGAGGAGGAAATCAAACTCAGCTTTCCTAGGTCCAACCACAAGGTTATCATAAATGGCGGATGCCACCCCCTTCAACAAAAGAGGCAGCCTGCTTAGGCTTTTTGAAAGAATAATGCTATGAATGTGCTACTGAAAAATGACATATTTTTGTCTTCTAAACCCCAAATGCAGTTTCCTTCAGCACTGTTTTTCTCCAGAGAAGTTAGGCTCTGGAGAGAAATGAGTTTTCAAGCACACTGCTACAAATACCATGCAATGCTTTAAGGGCTCCCTGCTGTTTACATCCTTTTCTGAGGTGCCTGATTCCTTTTCTGTAAAGAAAGCCAAGTGCCTCAGCACACAAGTGAGTATTTCACTCTGAGGGTCTAAAAATTATACTGCCAGATTTACCTATTAGAGGCATAACTCGCTGTTCTCGGAGGAAGCATATACCTACGCTCGAAGCAAGCACCATTAGAAGAGAACACAATAGTAGCCAAATGAAAATCCATCCATCTCCCACATTGGAATTGTTCCAGCATCGCCCTTTATGCTGCCTAGATTATCTAGCAGTTGTTTACTAGGTAATGATAATTAATATTCAGTCAGTAGCTGGTAGACATTCAGCTGTGCCCCTTGCACATCCCTAGTAATGCAGCCTTGTCTGATGGGAGTGCTCTGAAACAGCCAGTGGCATGAGCATTTGGAGACATCAGCTTGGCCACCTTAATCTTACTGTATTTCACAGATAACTAAAGAAAGTTATTTTAATGGAAAAGTGCATTTTGAGTAAGTTGAGGTGTTCCCCTTCACACACGTGTGTGTGGCCACGTTGTGTGACAGGGGATCTTGGAGTGGGGTGAGTACGACTGATGAGACACAGCTTCCCAGAGCCAGTATGCCATCTTTTCCCAGTCAGGCTTTTTGTTTTCTTTCCCTTTATTTGAGCTGTAGAGTCTTTCATTTTAAAGCATTCTCATTCAACAGCCAGGATTTCTCCTGCCACAGGACAGTTTGGGAACTGTTTAGCCCTCCAATGTGCAAGCCCTGTTGCTACAGCAATGTACTTGGCTTTTAACTTCAATGCTCTATTAATATTCCTGATGTAGGAACTGCTGGGCTTTTTTTCTATTTCTAAAAGATAAGGACAAACCACATGACACAGCCACCTGCAGAAATTAGCCTTGCCTGAAATGGCAGGTTGCAAAACCAGCAAGGAATGGAAGTCTTGCATTAAAAAGGTGTCTCAGCATCATTTTTTTTCATCTATCCAAGTTCCTAAAAGACTGGGGAGAAGTAATTCCTGCAAGAAAGCAAGCAAACAAGAAAGAAATCAGATAGTAAGAACAGGGAACAGTACCTTTATTTTTACCAACAGAGGCATCTACTTCTGAAATGGTCAAAAATTAACTGGCCTGAGGAGACAAGCATTTACACTAGGAAGTTTACCCAATTTGTTATTTTCTCTCCATATCCAGAACACATAGCATTTGAAAACAACGTGTTTGTGATCAATGCGGCCAGAAAGTTACTCCCCAAACTTTTATTCTCTAGAAAATAAACAGGTAAAAAGAGGGAGATTGTTGTTACAGAGTCACATTTCCTGATTTAAGCCATGTGGGCTGAAACTTAAGCAAATCCAAATATACTGAGACATGCTCATTTACTGATCATTCTAATTTACAATTTTAAAATATAATGGGGGAAAATATATTGAAGATTTCCAAGAATGGTGGATCAATAAGAAGACAACTGCTACCTAGTACACTCATTTGTTTGCTTTACTTTTGGGTAGTTTTCTTTCTATGAGGTGTGGACAGGGTTTGACCAATTGATTTTACCATACCTTAGTTTTCTGAAAAGGATAAAAATGTAGGAATACTCTGACAAATTGATCCAAATTGTCCTCGTTCTTCTGAGATAAGACAGGAGACCACAGAATACCATCAGAAGCATTGTTCACACCAGGTAAAGAACTCCCAGAAAGCTTTGTTTGAGTTAAATCCAATCCATCTGGCCATCTAAAAAGAGCAGAAAACTTTAAGGTATTTTTGGGAAAACTGATTGCATGATGGGAGTGATATCTTTGCTCCCTAGTCTAACCACACTGTGTATGGACAAACATCAGATATTTTTACAGCAATTGCTATGAATTAAACAGTTAGCAATGTGGAGTCAGAACAGCCACTAAAATGTTAGTTTCCTTTAACAAAATTAACGTAGTATAAAGCCTGAAGTCAACACATCCAGAACCTAGACCATTTTTTGTAAATATTGACTTTTTTAATATTTCACTTTAATTAAAGTTGCAGTTCTGCAGAGATTGAAAGAACAGAAGCAGACCACAGAAAGTATGCAGCAAACCTGGGTTTGTGCATCAGAGTGGTAAAAAGTAATTTAAAATAGGGAATAAACATCGGTGAGAATCAGAAAACAGTAAAGTACATGATAGAGAAACTGCAAAGAGTACCATGGTATTAGAATGTTTTGCAGGCACTGGGGGAAAAACAGAATTTATATAATCTTGTTTTTTATCAGAAAGGAGACATACTTATGAATACAAATACAAAATTCCACCAAGCAGAAGATAATTCTTGAGAGAAATATTTATGTGACATACTGAATGATGCTGACATCTTCATTTCTCAATATCTGTGCATATATAATATACGTTTCTTTGACCTGCCTATAGTGTGAGACTGTGCTATAATGAACAGAATATCTATGCAAGTGGCAATGAAATATTCACTAAAGCAGTCAATACTGCTGAAATACAATCCAAGGTTAAGACACATGTAACCTTGAGACTGAAAAAAGCAAAGTTAAGACAGAAAACTATTTTTTGTCACCTAGTGAAATAAATTGAAAAATCCATAAATCTAAGGTTGTTGCTTGCAATTGTTGTTGAATAAATTATCGTATTATTCTGTGACTTTCAAATAGAAAAAAGTATAAGAGTAGCCTAGTCTTCCATATTTTAACTAGGGATAAGGGAAAAAAAAAACCAACTTCATTTACATCCCCCACTGTGTCATGTCAAAATACATTACAAAACACCATACTAGCATTTTTAAAATGATTGTAGAAGCTATTGGGAAAAGAGATGGTTATAACCTCTCAAAATGCATCAGATACCTCTTCAATGAAATAAAAAAGCCACATTATTGATCAAAATATTTTCTTCTAGTACTGCATATAAAAACACCATGCAACATTTCTTTTTGCTCATTTGACTTCATTATTTCATGTTGAAGGTTCATGAAGTTGAGATTCTTCTACCCTCACTTAGTCGTCTGAAAGCTGGGCATCTTGCTCAAAACAGATTACCATAGATTTACTTTATAATCAATAGAGAGAAATAGGTCTCTTTCTCAGGCAATTAATCTCATTGTCAGCAAAAAGCAAGAATCATTTTCCCCAAAATAGGTATCTTGGGCCTCTTGAGATCCAAACAGCTGCATGCGCTTGGCGGGTGGGATGCGGGGTAGGTAGGACACCCGTGTCCCTGTGATATGCAGCCTGGTCACCCGAAGAGCCAAAAGTGACAGTAGACACCTGTGTTATGGCAAGTGAATCTTTCCATGAGCCTTCAATGTAAGAGTCACTCTCTGGAGGGCTCTGGTCTATTCTCAGGGCTATAAAGGGAGCCTAGGACGATGACTTAAATGCATATTTACAGCTTTTAGATATTTAAATTGCGTCCCACCTTTTAGGCTAACGTTCTTCCCACTAATAATCTATGCAATTCTTCACACACACAAAGAAATAGATCCTCCCTGCTTTATATTTGCTGTCATATTGTTGGCTTTAAGATAATGTATATCAAGAGAATCTATGGAAAAGTAATTTCCTCAGGTGGCTTTCCAAAATGAGATGTACCACAGCAGAGATTAATTTAAGGGGAGGAGGGGCTAAATGTAGTCCTTCATGAGACTGTTGCAGATCCGTTTTTAGATTTAGAAAAAAAAGGTGAAAGAGACAATAGATGTTATGGATAAAATTATTATCTTTAAACATTGCCTGTGGTTTTGCTGCTTTGCTCTCCAAGGTTGTCATACTGCCTAATACTGTCCAGCTATGGGCAAAATTACTTTACATACTTAATTTAGGTGCATATAGCAAGAGGGGAGAGGGAGATTTAGAGCAGGTGCCTCTGCAAGGTGCTCTGAATTGCCTTCTAGAGTAGCCAAGTCCGCGCTTTGACCCTAGACAGCCAAGGGGAACAAATCTTTCCTCTAAGCCACATCAGTCCCATTTCATGCTGAACACAGACAGGTTTTACCTGCTCCTTTCTTTTGCCTTTTTTGTCTGCTTCTCTGTATGTTTATGTAGGGAGGCTGAAACATATGCTCACATCCTTGTCTGCCTGCTTTGGAGAACAGATTAGAATTTGCCTCTTCAGAAAATCTCCTGAACAATAGAGTACATAAAAAGTAATTGTCTCTTTGTTGTTCCTATAGAAGTGGTTTCCTTTTGTATAACTAATTATCACTGGAGTAGGGACTCACATCTAAGATGCCTACATCTGACATGGGCACTCCATTATGTTAAGTTTTCTGTCTGTCTCCCCGGCCCAATGAATGCTTCTTTATTTGAGGTACGAATGGAAGAAAGTAATAGGCATGTTTCTCAGCCTCATTCCTTTGAAAGTACAAAACTGGAATTCAAGTGGGTTTTCTTATATCTTAGCCAGAGAAGAAAAATGAACTGGGGTCTCCACAGGCTGTTTTGTTTTCTGCCTTATCTAACTACATTTTGTGACTTGCTAGCAGGAAACAGACTGGTACGACGATGATATGATTGGTGCGTATGCAGCTCCAGTCAGAAATTTACTTGTTAGAGAACTTAACTGGTGGAAAATTGGGTGCTTTGGATAAGGCAGCAAATATTTAACAAGGCCCACAATGTGGGCCTAAAATGTGGAAGCCAATTTAATGGTGGGTAGACACCTGCGTGTCGCTATGGATCCAAAAATATATGAGAGTATTTTGTGATAGATGGCAGATGGCTTTTTTGTTGTAAAGCGTGCATGCAAGAGATGAGTACAAGGTACTTATTTATAAAGTCAGCAATGGGTATAACTACTGGTTTTGCTCTACAGTTTCATCATGTAGTTTACATAAAATTATATAAGATTATAACATTTCATTACAGGAATGGTTATGCTAAGATGGTTCTTTGATAGCATTTGCATTCTTTTAAGTGTCTGCATGATGACAGCACCAGTAATGAAAATAGTGGGCTTGGGGTTTTTTTGTAAATAGGCTAGAACCAGCTGTCATTTTTGGTAGTATAGATGAACAGTGCTTTATAGAGACAGGGGTAGATAATTTCTAGGCAGATTGTTTCTTAGTTATTCTTAGAAGAAGCATATGTGCTGCATATCAATGCCAGGAAATCACTTGCAGCAAGTGTGTTGGTAGCAAAAAGATACCGCTATTAATTGGCGCTTATAAATCTGAACTACTTGTACGTTTTAGCCAGTGATATTACAATGCCTTTACCAGGAAATTTTGTGGCATCAGCAAAATTATACAAAGTTATTTACAGTAATAGTTTTTGGGATATTGGTGAGATTTTCAGTGAAGTCTTTCAAGGGATATTTTGGAAATCAGAATAGCTTAATTGCTTAAATTTCATCAAATGGTACAGTTTACTGATCCAACTCCAAATTTTCAAACTAGATCACCATTTTTCTCAGGAAATCATGGGAGGAAAAAATATTTGTCTTCAAAATTAGTAAGCATAGGCAAGGTAGGTGTTGCAAGCTAGCCAGTAGAAAAGCTAACCACAAGATGACTATACTGAGAATTTGCCTTTTCCCGCTCATCATTATTTCTACAAGCTAAGAAAAAACTCAGCAAACAAGGCTGAGTGAACACTAAAGCTGCTTTCCTCAAATTGTGAATGATGCACTAGAATTATCCCTGCCTTTAAAATGTGATCCAGCTTCCTCTTACAGTCTTAGTAGTAATAGTACTCAGAAGGCGTATTTCCTTATTTTTCTTTAGAGATTTTGAGAACTTTCTTCAGCAAAACAAGCAAAGCAAACTTTGCAGGTTGCAGGTGTGCAGGTTGCACACCAGGCTACTAATATGTTGAATCAAGGAAAATAAGGACTTTTAAAATATAAAGAAATCATGTGTCTATGTATGTAAAACCAAAAATAATTAGAATGGCAAGATATGTTCTCTGAAAACCGTTCTTTGTTGCAATAAAAAAGCTTAACAGAAACTAAATGTATAATTCTTCATTCCTGGAGAAATTCAGAGACTGTAGGGTTCTGCTGAATGTTACTTCAATACATGGGAAGCCATGGTCCTGGCCAAAAATTTATGTGTTTGAACATTGCAACATCAGTGGAGGAGAAGGAAGATTGCACTGTATAAATTGTGCTTTTGATTTAAATCTAGACTTCTTTGGATGGAAAGTTCACGGACTTCTACAGTGGCATGTAGAAATCCTAGTGGATTAGATGATTTTGTGTAGGTTGTGAAGGAGACGAAAAATGGGAAACTAATTTCAACCTGGCTAGCACAGCACGATAATATTATGCATATGGCCTATAATTGAAATGTTCTTTATTCTCTTTAACATTTGCAGTATCCTGCTGTGGAGATGGGCTTATTTGCTGCTGCTGCTGGTTGGTATTATTTTATTATGCTTTAATTTGCTAATCTTCAGTCTTGTGATTAACTGTATGCAGCGCACAGTTTGTATGGATCATGTTCAGTACTGCTTAAGCTATACAGTAGAACAGAGAGAAATCAACCAGTGTGGTTTCGGAGACTTCAGTCTTTGAGAGTTTTCAGCATTTCAAGGATTTTTTCATAACTTTGTACCTAATATACTTTGTGGTTTGGTCATCTTTGGTCTGCAAACAGTGAATTTGCTTTGAATGCTATTGATTAGTAATTTGGATAAAATAGATAACTGGTATCATGATAAAAGAACAGTAAACTGTGTAGGAATTGTGTTTTGCTTTCTTCTTTTTATTGTTGCAGTAGCTATTTCTACATTTATTCTGTTTCGGTTAGAACATCTGATTCCTATTGTAATGTGACAAACAATAATAATACACAGATAAGTAACTAGAGTTCACATTTTCAAAAGCTAGCTAGCAGGAAACGCTTCCATCTGCTTGGAAAGTTTTGGAACAAAACCTTTTAGAAAAGAATTCCAAGCTACCTTCACTTACTGTAAGAAATACGAAAGATAATCAACTGTGAAGTAGCTATATTTTCTAAAAAACTAAATGAACTTTCTAAATAATAGTGTAAGTATGCTTTTATTTTAAAGAAAATCTATGATCCACTTGCTTTAGGTGTGTCCATTTGTCTTTGAGATGAAGAATAGTAACTAAGAAAAGCATATTTGAATTCTAGAACGAGCACTGGAAGATACTCATTTGGCACTGCTCAGTTTCTTCTGCCATAACCATAGAATCTTCAGTTAGGCATAGGATTCTTCCTTTTATGCATCTTATTTGTTCTATTTCTTACATTTCCATGAAGAAATGATATGAAAATAATGTCTATCTTATTCTCTTTTGAAACTACCGGAATTTGTTTATTTTCCATGTTACTGGTAGAAGGTTCCTGAAGAGACTCTAAAGCAAAATCAACTTAACTAGGTGGTTCTTGAGATATATTGTTAAAGGCCTTTCACATTACAATCTCCCCAGCTTTCTCAGGCAATTAGTTCCCATTCTTCTCATTTGACCATGCAAAAGTTTTTATAAACCTCCCATGGTTCCGTTTAAGCCCACAGCTTTTCCCAGTCAACATGGTCTTGGAAAGCTGGTTGGTTGTATTCTCCTTGCAGCAGGCAGTGCAATGCAGGTGCCAAGAATGGTGACACACATCCCCTCCACATTCTCTTCTCCAGACGAACCAACTGCGCTTCTTCTGACTCTTCCTCAGGGGGAATATTTACTAGTCCTCTGAGAATTCTCATTCTTCTCCTCCAGACTAAGCAGCTGGTCCATATTTTTCTTGATGGTGGTGTTACAAATTGCATATAAGACTTCAGCTGAGATCTTTTCAATATTCAATGCACAGCTAAGCAGGGAAATTATTTCAGATACTTTAGAGGCCATATGCCCATTTCTACACCTATTCATGTTGTTCACCATTTCACAGCAGCATGACATAGCTCTCTTGTTCAGTTTTGTGCTCTCCAGCCATTTCTTCTCTGTATGTTATTTATGCATTTGAATATTCCTACCCAACTGTAGTACCTCCTATGGGTCTTCTCTGACTTTCATCCTTTTTTCCATTCCACCTCCAAATTGAACAGGCCTATTTTGAATGTAGTTTCTATTCTCCAAAATACTGGCTGTCCCTCCCAGTATGGTATCACCAGCAAACTTAATGAGTAAACTCACTGCTTTATCATCCAATTGTTTAATGAAAATATTTAATAAATCAACAGAATGGACTCCTGCAAAATTCCCTTTATGCATGCTCCTATCTTGACAGTGAACTATTAATAATTACAGTCTGTGTACAGTTTTCTATTCTATAATATTATCATTTCAACTGACATTTCTTTACTAGCTTATGAGACTTTCATGAGAGAGAATATCTTTCTAAAGGAAAGATATATGACATCTATTGTTTCTCCTCTGTCCACAGACCTGCCGTCCTGCTGTGGAAGGAAATTAGATTAGCTAGATGTGATTTGTTGTTGGCAAATCCAAGTTGGCTGATGTTCATTTCCTTGTTGCCTTTCAGGTGCTTATGAAGAGTTGGCATGACGATTTGTCCAACTGTATAGAAAGAACTGACGTTAGCTCAGATAGCTTGTAGTACTTGGCTCCTCCTTTTTATCTTTTTTTTTAATGGAAGATTTCCCTTTCTCTGGTCTTTTGATAGGACATTTCTTTCCCACAGTATCTTTAACATGAGTCTTAATGGCTCTAAAATATAATCAGCCAGTCTTTAAATACCTAATGATGCTGTTCGTCAGGATCATCTGGCCTGAAAATACATAAGTTACCTAGTTATCTATTGAGCCTAGCCCCTGGACACACATAGAGATATATATTTAGACACCTAGTTGAGGTGTCTTGGTGTATGATTCAACTGGAACATAGGCATCTGATGGTACTATATACACTGTGGGCACCCTTCCTGGCCTCCAGCTTCACTCCAGAAGGATATGCATCTCCTGAAGGACCTACACCATATCCTTTGGCCTCAAATATATAGCTAATTTACAATATGGTAAATATATGCCTATATTTAGGCAACAGAATTGTGCCTGTGCAGCCAAAGAAGTCCAGAAAATTATTCGGTCACTAGATGCCCGTTGCAGGGTGATTGGGATTGCTCTCCAGGCTCCCCTGACTATGTTGACTAGATCACCAATGACTATTGTGGAGACGCCTACCGTCACATAAAGACACAAGCTGTGACACTCAGAGCTTGATTCAGTTGCCTAAACATAGACATTTGTGCCAACTTAGACAGTAAATGGCATCTTGCCTGGCTTCCAGCTGATAGTCCAAGGAGGCAGATTTAACTTTTAGCTCCTGTATCATACCTGGCAGTTCAAATGGTGCCAGATGCATGTGTTCAGGAAATTAATCAAGGCCCTAAATGTCAGTATTAATTTGGAACTTAATCCTGTTCTTGAACTGCTGTGTTTATCCTCATCTTCTATGTCACCTAGACTAAGTTTGCTCCCACTGAGGTGACTGGACCCTTCGTTATTGTAAAATACAGTTGCCACTTAGAGCCTTGTTTCAGTCCTTTAGCTGTGACTCATTTTTCTTATTCATAAAACAGAGAAAAATACTGTTATAGCAGTTATAAAGGAACTACTCTTAATAAGTAATATGAATATCCCTAGATAGGAGTTATCTAAGTCCCAGTTTTTATTATTGTTAACCAAAGAAACTTTGGGAGTTGACATGAATTCTAAAATGAAAGTATCTATTGTTAACAATGGATTACAGTTTCCTTTGCTGAAATTCAGGCCCCTTCTAAATGAGACATTTCTGAAAAGATTGATTGAAAGGTGGTAATGGAAAATCTGTAATTGTCATTAATCCAATTACAGTCCATTATGACAGACCAACTATCAGAACAAAGCTACAGTAAAATGCATGTATGAATATTATCTGAAACACTTGGTAAGCAGGAGGCCGGCAACTTCTCAAGCTTCTGCTTCATTAAGTTTATTGCTTTTGTTTTCAGGTCTGTTTGTGACAGTCTCTGTAATTTTGCTAAATGTCACAACCAGGTAAATAATGGCCTATAGCACAGTTCTGTGCACTGTAGACCTAGGGACTTGGTGTGCAGATGCAGTTCAAGATGATCTCAAAAGGTCCCCTCCAACCTAAACAATTCTGTGAATCAGGGGGATGCTCTTGCTCATACCGGCCAAAAAAAAAAGAAAAAGAAGATTGTAGTACAGATAATGACCAAAGCAGCCGTTGGATCCACTGGTTTCATTTTCTGGCTTCAAAATAGCTACTTCTGCTTATTATTCTGTAGCCTAAAGTCATCCTAAAAAATATGTCTCACATTTCTAGAGAGTGAGTCATAAGTGATGGAAGATAATATTACCTCTTCTTCTGTCCATTTTTCTTTTTTTTCTACCCAAAGTTCTCTGTTGCTACCCAAAGTAGTGATAATCACCTGTGTGCTTGAAGTGGGTTCAAGTTTTGCAGACTTACATGTTTCAGAGCTGTGCAGACAATATGTATGTCTAAGAGACAGAGACAGGGCTTTAGGCACACACCTCTTGAGCCTGGCTTAGGAACTCCGTGCTCAACCTCTTGACACATTTAGGTGTCTGTGTCAATGTAGTAATTTGTGTGTGTCTACAGCATATTTTCTGCTGGAGGGCGTGTCAAATATGTGCATGTGTTTGGAAAAGTTGCATCGTTCTATAGAGGCTGCTCAAAACAAAGAAAATGAGACCTAAGAACACAGTTGGCATTCCTTGATCATGAACTGTCCTGGTTTTGGCTTGAATGGAGTTAATTGCCTTCTTAGTAGCTGGTACAGTGTGTTTAGGATTTAGTGTAAGAATAATGTTGATACCACACTGATGTTTTAGTTGTTGCTAAGTAGCGCTTATCCTAAGTCAAGGATTTTTCAGTTTCCCATGCTTTGCCAGCAAGCAGGTGCACAAGAAGCTGGGAGGGAGCACGGCCAGGACAGCTGACCTGAACTCGCCAAAGGATGTTCCATACCTTAGAATGTCATGTTCAGTATATAAACTGGGCAGAGTTGGCTGGGAGGGGCCCATTGCTGCTCAGGCATCGGTCCGCAGGTGGTGAGCAATTGTATTGTGCATCACTTGTCTTTTCTTTTTTTTTTTTTTGTTATATTTCTTTTAATTACAATTATAATTATATTTTTTATTATTATTGTTAATATTATATTTTATTTTACTTTAGTTATTAAATCATTCTTACCTGAACCCATGAGTTTTACTTTCTTTTGATTCTCCTCCCCATCCCACTGGGAGCGTGGGAGGAGTGAGCAAGTGGCTGCATGCTGCTTAGTTGCTGACTGGGTTTAAACCACAACATGAATTTAGGACACTGAAGTGGTAGAGTCCTTTCAGTGTGGTTGCTGTCTCATTTTCTGTGCTGGATGGAGTGCTTGTTGCTAGTAGAATATCATTCTAAGGAAAGTCTCTACATCATTTTTCAACCTGAACAAGGATTTACAGATTTCATCTGCTGTTGCTACAAAACTTAGGACAAAAGCTACAGTAATTTGTGACTTGCTGGACGAGCTTAATGTAGTCCACAAGATCAGGAAATTGTAAGTAGCTCTCAGATGTCTTCCATTCCAAATCTCCCAGATTCTGAGTGCAGTTACAAATTCAATTAAAGGAGAATTTTTTGGAAGTGCCAGGTCTGAAGCATCTTGGGTCTGTGTTTCTTACCTTTCCATGGAGCCTGGGTGGTTGAAATAGTTTTCAATTTGCTGCATCAGGGGAATACTGTGACTGAGTAAATCTCTAATCCAAGTGAAAGTACTGAAGAGAAGGCCTTGATTTTTAAAGCAGCATTAACTCAGTTCTAAGTGCTTTAGAATTCAGGCCACTTAAAGACAAACTACCAAATCTCCTGGACTCTTTTCCCTTCTTCTTCCACCCCTTCACCTCTTTTCCATTCATCATCAGTCCAGAACTAGATAGGAGTTTAAACAGTCTGTCAAAATGTTTCTGTCTATTTTTCTGTGTTAGTTTCTAAATCATGTCATTTTTCCCCAGAATGAGTGCTTTGATTCATGACATATGAACTTCAGAATCTTTTGCCTAAATTAAAACAAAAAATTGCCAATATATGTTCAAAACCTGGTCCTATTCCTCTGCTTTGAATCAGAACTTTTACTCATGCTTGAGAGTTTAAAGCTAAATTGTGGGCTTTAAAAAATATACCTTTACTGAGCTTGTAATAAATTCAGTAATTTTGGAAAAAGGCATAACCAGAGTTACATCGGAGAGAGGAAGCTGATCTACTGTATTAATTATTTGAGGAATGAGAATAGCAGCAAATTTTGAGTGACATTATATGAGGCTTCAACAAAGAAAATGCCTTTTACTGAATGCAACCTTCATTGACATCATTGTCTGCTTTTGTGTCTAGAATTTTTAAACAGGACTCTCTTGTTTTTTTTTTTTTTTTTTTTTTTTTTTTTTAAGAAAAGCATTGTGGAAATGTTTTATATAAGCCTTTTCAGCCTGAAGTTCTATCATACAAGCAATGACTCACAAGTTTGCATTTCAGGGTCTATCCTGCTTACAGGTTATGACTTTAGCTAAAATCCTGGATGACCAACAAAGAAACCGCCATCATAACTCTTTGAGAATTAGTTACAAATAAATAATAATAATAAGGACAAACAATATGGAAAATTGGAAGGTTTTCTTACAAGATTTATTAATGGTTCTCAGTGCATTGATATCTATGCCTAGTGTCTTCTAACGCTATCTCGGCACTTTCTATCCCCACAGATTGGTCCCTTAGGGCTATGGAGCAAAACACCTGTTGACTTTGGTAAAATGTGGATCACGCCTTTGTAGTAACACCTTGGAGATTTTTTTGTTCCTTATTATGAGTAATTCATCAGGTGGAGACATGGCATACAAATTTTGTGCTCACAGATTCCTTTCTAAGGCAGATCCACCAGTTTGCATCCAAAGACACTATAGCTTTCGCCTGTTGGAAGGACAAGTATATGTATCTTGGCTGTGATCAAATGCCTTATAACTGCAGAGACAAGAGTAGGATTTGTGATGTTGACTGCAATTAAATTTGGCAGCATCTGCTATCAAATTTATACCAAATTCTATGTACAAATGCCTGCAGTGGGACTCTGCAGCTTCTGTTCTTTCTTCTTTCTGTGTGTTTATGCTTTTTTTTATTAGATGTTTGTTATGATCAGCTTTTCTTTCCTGGCTGCTTTACTTACCAGCTAAAAACTTATAAGAGAGTGGGGTGAAGGAGGTTGAAAGGAGGAGCCAAACATAGTCCATAGGCCACTCTAAAAGCATTTCTTCCTATTGGTTAGCTGATGAAAACATTTATTTTGAGGTAACCCCATCCATGTGTTTACCAGGCTGGGAAATGCATTTACTGCTTTTCTGAGATAATCAGCTGGTATTTTACAAAGCTTGCACAATTTCATTTTGGTGTATATCTGTCCAATGCTGCAATCAGGTATTACTTGCATTTCCAGACTGAAGAGGCAATAAGGGTCCTCTCACCACATGAAGAAATGCAGTTCCAAAGTAGGAAAAAGGGGTTGACATAGATAAAATGTGTGCAGCAAATGCAAAGTCCGGCACCCCATGCAGCAGTACAGACTGGGGGTTGACTGGCCTGAAAGCAGATTTTCCAAAAGAAAAAACAACCAACCAAACAAATAAAAAAAACCTGGGGTGGGGGGACACTCAATCAACAGCAAATTGAACATGAGCCAGTGGTGTGTCTCCAGAGCAACTGTGCTGTGGCTAACATGAGCGTAGCCATCAGGTCAGGCGAAGTGATTTTACCCCTCTCTCTGCCTGGCACTTGTAAGGCCACATCTGGAGTCCATGTCATTTCTCCCCACAGGACAACAATGACATGGACACCTTGGAGTGTGGCCAGGGGAGGCTTCCAAGATGGTAAGGGACTGAAGTACGCAATGCATGAGGAGCGGTTGAGAGAACTGTGTTTGCTCAGACTGGAAAAGAGAAGGTTTGAGGGGATCTTATCTAAACCTGGTTAACATGACGGTGCAGAGAAAGAGAAGCTAAAATCTCTTCAAGAGGCACACAGTGAAAGGATAAGAAGCAACAGTTACAAGCTGCAATGTGGGAAACTCTTATTTGAATTTGATATAAGGATGTTGTGGTTTAACCCCAGCCAGCAACTAAGCACCACACAGCCGCTCACTCACTCCCCCCTACCCAGTGGGATAGGGGAGAAAATTGGGAAAAGAAGTAAAATTCATGGGTTGAAATAAGAATGGTTTAATAGAACAGAAAAGAAGAAACTAATAATGATACTGTTAACACTAACAAAATGACAACAGTAATAATAAAAGGATTGGAATGTACAAATGATGCGCAGTGCAATTGCTCACCAC
>JAVJGG010000005.1:28999842-29015652 GCA_035590195.1 Aviceda cuculoides
TTTCTTTTCTTTTCTTTTCTTTCCTTTCCTTTCCTTTCCTTTCCTTTCCTTTCCTTTCCTTTCCTTTCCTTTCCTTTCCTTTTCCATTCATTGTTCTCCTCTTTCACTGACATCTACAATGGCATCTTACACACCCAGACATGGTTGATATTGCACACACTATAAATCAGATTGTTGATTAACTTTGTGAAGTGTGTCACATTTTCTGAGAATTCCCTGGGATGTCATAGCCTTTTCCTTTCTTCCCAAAGAAAACTGCAAAACTTGCTCCCTGTTCAGCTCAATATGTTGCGACTATTTCACTGAATGGGCTGGGGGGGGGGGGATGAAGAAAAGGACACTCTTTATCCTTTTATGGTTTTATTGGTTAAATTTATCAAAGAAAGCTGTCAGCCCTTTTGAGTGGAAAGGTCATTAATGCCTAATGCAGGGACACATGGGATACTGGAAGCAAGTTAAACCTTCCTGGCTTTCTCATCATCCCCAGTACCACTGTGTCGTCCATGAGGCTTACTCATGTTTGGGAGACATCCCAGTGATAACCAGCTGGAGGGAAAGAGACTGGCAGCCTCACAACCTCAGCCCGCTTCTATGAAATCTCCAGGAATGCTTAGGAGAGAAACACATGGATCCTGCCGTCACTCCCAAGCAGTCATTTCAATCTTCAGCTTTTCCCCGTTCTTTTAAAAAATCTCCCTCTCCATTTTTTGTCCAAAAAAAGCCTCTAGTTTGCAAATCTCACCGTTTTGTTGTGAGCCATGACCAACACATTGAGATAAATCAATGTCTTCCACAGCCAGACACTGGGAAGCACTTGCTAGCTATATGAGCAGCCCATCTGACCAGATGCTGCATTTCTGTAACAAAGAGGGTGTAAAAGGGAGTCAGCACCAGAAAAAGAAACATTTTCCAGAAATATTTTCCCTTGTCATCCTTTTGTTTTCCTTGGGTGCATTTTTTGTTGGCTATGTAAGAAAGGTAATTCAGCTACAAGTATAGTCCCAAATTTTCTCTTCCTCCCAAAAAGAACTCTCTAACTCTTTCTTGATACCATCCAAAATATTGTCCTGGGGAAGGGGAGGTTTATACACTGCTGAATGAGCACAATTATAAATGCAAATTTTACTTGACTGAATGCTCAGAAAGGAGGCAGGAGGTTCGTTGCAATATTCCTTTTAATGGTTCATAGTGGGGGGTTGAGATGCATTTCACTGTGTGGGCCGAGGTGTCTCATAGCACGGTTAGGGTGAGTACAAGGAAAGGCAACCAGTTCTGCTCCTCTCAGACGCAGTGTATGTGCACAGCCTAGCAAACGTGACGACTGCACTGTGTCGCCTGGCCTGACCACAACCCATTGATTTGCCAGTGCTCCACTTACATGGTAGTCCATTAATCAACTTACCTGCCAATTGGACAGAAACATTTTGCATGTTCTTCCAGCTCCAGCACAAACACAAAAAGTCTAGTTTTTTAATATGATATGCAGCTGCCTTAACAGTCCATGGCAATATAGCATTTTTTTTCTTTTTCTCACTCACTTTCATGCATGTAAATGAGGATATGAGGGTGTGCAGATACAGAGAGCTGTCAGTTACCTCATGTTCTGACTTCTTGGCAATAAAGTCATTCAGAAATGCAGCTTCATGCAGGTAACAGTAGCTTTGAAAGAAATATAAAGAGGCGTCTTTTACATCATGGCATCTTCATAGGTGTGCTGAAACAGGAGACCTAATTATTTTACTGGTTGTATGCAAACAGACAGATAAAGTGTAAAATGTTACACCCTACCAAGGGGACCAAGAGGTGATAGCAGGAAGAGGAAGGGTAAGAAGAAAAAGCAACTGTGGTTTTGTTGTTACAAGGAAATCAGCACAAATCTTTGAGAAAATGTGCTGAATAACTGGCCTTTAAATCACCATAGCTAGCAGCTATTCAGCAATCTTAAAAAATTTGGGTAGTTTTAACCAGACGTTCCATTAATAGGGTTTAATATAATAGGTGTCAGACCTGCTCCACCTACAATTGTATTAATAGCAAAGTGCACAGGGATGCTGTGACCTCTGTCTGCAGCAGCACGCTGGAGAATTCAGGAGCAGTTCTCTGCTGCTTGTAAATACTCTTTCTTTCTTTGGAGACGCACATAGGTGAATTACATCTGTAGGAACTGATAGAAGCAGTTCACCAAGATAAAGAATTCTTACATTTCTGACATGTCAAAAACATCTGCTTCCTTCTTAAATAAACCATTGAATGAATATTCTCATACAGCACTACTGAAGCATGCAATAACAGCTTCATTAAAAGCCTTCCACTGCCCTCCAGATACACTTAAGAAAATAACTCTAAATGGAAGGATGCTATACACAATAGCTAAAGGGAATGCAATCACATTCAGAGAAGATGGAGAAATCATAAGCAGCCACCTGCATTTCTGGAAAGTCCTTGGGCTCTTGCTATTGGCAATTCTAGCAAAACACTTCACAGCATACACCCATGTCTGTTCCCAAAGCTTTCAGGTTGAACTACAGGCTCTGGCTTGCATTCCTATTGTAAGAACAATCTACCTCTATGAAAAGCAGTTACTTAGGAATAGGAAAAACTGTTAGAAATAAGTAGTAGCCAGGCAATTCTTCCCCAGGAACTGAAGTTAAACTTTCTTAAGCATTAAAAAAGTAGTAAGCAGAGGAACTGCAGGAGAACTAAGGGATGGATCCCCAAAACTGTCTTCTGTGCATGTCAGAGTACTGTGGCAGGCCAACCCCAGCTACCTGCATAGGGGAACTCAAATTCAGATTTGCTTGTGCCATGGGACAGAGGGAAAATTTCTGTCCTGAGACCATCGTTTGAAATAAGATTAGAAGAGCTGGTCATGACTGAGGTTGTTTCATACTGTCTTTCAGAAAAAAATAGAAAGCACTTTGGCAGTCAGGAGCAAGAGAACATGATTAGCCTCGTACTAGGTCATCAGTACAAATATATATATAGGAATATGTAGTGACTTTGGTCTGATAGTACTCTGGTTCTACAAATCCTTGATTTCAGATTTCCTTCCTTCTACACAGTTTAAATAAAAGTAATTTACCTCCTTTCTTATATTGCAGTTGTGTTAGTTTCCACCTTTGAGATAAACTCTTAAAAAGTACGTTTTTGTCTTTACTTTTCACCAGTTCCCACACTGGGCAGGTGGACTGTCCCCTAACTTGGCGTCAACTGAGTACTGTCAGTATCCCAGGGAACTCTCTCCTAACCCTCCCAGCTGAAGTGCTGCTGAGCACAACTCTCCCAACAGTTTTTGCTCCATAACATCTTGACACTTTGACCCTTGAGCTCCACAACAAAGCCTGAACTGAAACATCAGACAACATATTCTTAAAACACCAACATGTCAAATTCTTCATAAAGGACTTATAGGTCAGCAGTAAATTTTTAAAAACCTTTTCCTTTTTCTGTGAATAAGACCTGGATTTTTCAAGTGTGTAAAATCCTGGAGCAAAGGCTCTTCCTAGAGTCTTTGTCTCCTGCAGAGTTACCACCTCCTCAATAAGAAAAAAGGTGCTCTTTTTTAAGGCTATGGGGGGCATACTGAGCTTCCCATCCCCTCTCTTAAATGTTCTGCCTTTCTTTCCCTGAAAAATCCTGTTGAAAGGAGTATATTTCTTAGAGTGAAATTCAGAAAGAAGGACTAGAATAGCTTCCTGCAGGCAGTTGCCAGGTTGATATATCAAAGCGATATTGCTTTCTGAATTGAGTGGCACCAATCAGCAGGAACTGTCAGTCTGGGGATATAATAACTGTGGTGCCAGTCGTCAGGAATCTAAATGAAAGTTTCAGCTGTACTTGTATATTTAAAGTGCCTGTTGGCTCGGGGAGGGGAATAGGAAGGGGGAAGAGCTTTGCTGGCAGTGTCAAGGAAAGGATGGCATCAGAAGAAAAATTTGGTGAAGCACAGAGCACCTGGATTCTCCTCCCGGTGCAGAGTGAGAGTCAGACGACCGAAGTCACGGCACGAAACGGATCTTGCATCTGCGCCCTTCGTAATTCCAAGCCCTGTTAACTATCTTTCTGAAGAGAAGGTGAAGATTCGTATAAGCCTGTCACATTTGTCACACCAACATCCTACCGAACTGCCTTTCCGGACTCCAGTCCAAATATAGATCCCCGAAAACTCTACTCTGCTGCTGCCTGACTCCGTCAACGCCTGAAATCCGTAGACACCTGATTTTTTAACGACTAAAGTTCCTCAGCTCTCACCGGGGTGCTGACACAAACCACCTCAGAGCCCGCAGGCCTGGCGCCCTTCTCTTCGCCCTGCCCGGCTGGGGCTGTGGGTGCACGGGGGGAGCCGGCGACCCCCAGGGAACTGCTCCAGGTGGGGAGGCCGCAGCCAAGGCCTCCGCCACAGCACCCATCCCCAGAGCGTGGGGCTGGGGCACTCCGCTTCCACCTTCCCAGGAGACTTCTCTGGCGCCCACGTTGTCACCGTAGGCACGGCTGGTTTGTCCCTCCCGCTGAAGCTGTTCCCCTGACATGACCGAGGTGTGACCCGCGTGAGGATCAGCACTTTCGCGTGAAGTCAGAGAGGGAGGATCGGGCTCTGGTTTCTGCTTCCAGGGCTCTCTCAGAATGCTGTCATATTAAGCCTGCTCAATCCAAAGAGACAATGTTTGAGCAAGGACAAAGCCCTGGTTGCCCCCTCCCGAAGGAGCACCCACAGCACCAGAAGGTACGCGTTGGAAATCCCGAGGTATTGCTGCTCTCGGTGCTATGACGTCGGAGATCTTTTGCAGACCTTGGACTGAACAAAATAACTGATGTAATGAACCAGATCACCCTTCTGCGAGGGAATCACAGGTCCTGGCATCAGTGCTATTTTAGTCAAATTTTGGTATGGATCATATTTTAATTGGGTTTCTTTTTTTTTTTTAATACTCTGCGCTGTAAACATGAGATAAACCATTACACCCATGCAGTGCCTGTGACTAGTGAGTAAGGTCGCAGTGTTGATTCAGTTTTCTGCGTACATGACTATGACTCACCAAGCAGAGGAAAACTCTCTGACCATAGAAGTACAGGTATCAAACCCAGGTAAAGCTTGTCTTTTCTGGACTGTGCAAGTGAGCCCTCATTCTCAAAAAACGTAGCCTGGTACAAGATTTATTGAGAGGGGTGCAGAGTCTCAGCTTCATTCCTGTCCTTGTACTCCCATGCTGCAGATCTGTGACTCCCACCTCACTTGTATAATTGTCTGGAAAGCCATTTTCTGCTGAATTGAACAAAAATCTCACCTTCCATTAAAAAGGTTGAAGTGATATTGTACGTGACAGTACAATTCCTGATCTGTAGCTTCTAGGAGAGTAAGACTCGCCACCGCCACCAAAAAAGTGGAGACCAGAGGAAGGCCAGGAGCCTGGCCAAAAGGGATTCTTCCTTAAATTCCATGAATTGGAAGTATCTGTGATTCATCCAGCTATTGTAGATACACAATTAATTATTCTGCCTTTAACAACATTTGGGTTTTACCCTCTTAAACCATGCAAAATTGAAACTAAAATCTCTAATGAAGAAAACACCCTTTAAAAGTAATTTAGAATAATTTTTAAAATATGTATTCTAAAAATGCAGTCTTACTTTCTCTCATTTACTTCTTCCAGTAATGAAAACAATAAATTATGATGTCTGTGGAGTGGAATTAAATGGACATTTTAAAGAGTTTCTTTGCCTGGGAAAGAATCAGATAAAGGTAGTACAGGTCTGATTTCTCAATTTATCTCAACATGGCCTCTAAAAGATGATAACCACTGAAAAAGTGATAACCAGTTTAAAAGGATACGCAATATTGATTTTATAAATGGATTCAGGTTAACCAGATATGACTGCAGAATTTCCTACCATCTGTCCCTTTGGGGGAGTGCTCTGCAGTAGTACTGAAGATTCGTGGCAAATCTCATGCTTAGGTTCTTCAGGCTGTTTTGTCCTCCTGGATGTTGTCAATTGCATTTGCATTTCTTTTTATTGTCAGTATTTTGCACCCTGGTGTCCACTGAGGAACAGATTCTTGTGTACACATCCTGTAGCATTGCTACAGGCAGATGGTTTCTATGCCAGTACATCATTGGCTGTCCTAGAATCCTGGATTTCTTTTTTAAAGGATTTTGCCTAATGTCTGCTGTGCCTTCAGTAAAATGGTCTTTTGTATTATTGAACTTCAGAAGAGCTGTCAGAATAAGAATGAATTATTGAAGTTTTTCCATTAAATAATCAAAAGTAAATTCACTTCAAAATGTTTGTGAAATATTTAACCTGGAAAAAAAGGCAAAGCCAATATCGAATGGCTGTAAATGTAAACTGAAAGCATTCAGAATGGAAACAATGTGACGATATTTAATAGTGGCAGTAATTAACCACTGGGACACCTGGTTGTAGGGAGGGCATAATAACCCTTAGTCTTACAACCAAATTCATCTCTCTCAGTATTGACAGTCCTACTCCTTCATAGGGACTAGCGGTTCAGATTATCTGATTTGCACCATGTAAAAAACCAGAACATAGCATAATGAACATTTCCAGCCTAAATTTTTCACTCCCAGTTTTATTTTGAAATTATTTTCTTTGGCTTTATGAATGGAATGAACCACAAAGAGCTAAGAATTGTTAAACTATTCAGTGAAAATCAAAATCAACTTGTAACTGATAAAAGGAAATTTTAGGTTCTTGATTCTTGTTTGGTTTTAAAGTATTATTTTTACATTCCCACTGGTTATCATTGCATCTGAGAGTTTATCAGGATATTAAGAAGGATAAGCAGTTACAGAAGGAGAACATCTATAAGTCATCTACTAACTGTGAGGAGATTTGGGAAAAAAAATTCCCTGATGACTCCACAATTGTCAATTACAGTGATTTGAGTACATTCTTCTGAAGAATCATGCCTGGGCTGAGATGTTGGGACAGCACTAGATAGATCATTGTCCTGATGCTCCAAACTTGTTATATTTTTATGTTGCAGCTTTGTACTTTAAAATTTTCCAAGCTTTCTTAATTCTGCAAGTATAATAATTTGAATGTCTCAAAATAATAACCATTATTAGGTTCTAAACTGTCATAACCAGCTAGTTAATTTTGTTTATATATTTGCTCCCCCATGGTTTTGTCCTCAAGTTTCTTGATTTTTGAAAGGCACAGACCATTCCCTAAGAGATGTGAGGACTGGTTCAAAGAATGTAATGCTTGCAGGCAAGCTACACATTTTTTCACTTACACATGACGCTCCCATTTAGCTGAACATTCAGCAGTGTCTTAGCTCACTTGGCTAATTCCATTTGCCAATTCGATTTGCCATTTGATTGATTTTAAATTGATAACAACAACAACAAAAAAACCCCTCCATGCACAAATCCTACATCATTGCAATATCTGTTTGTGAGAAACAGAACAGCCTTCTTTCAGTGTGAATGCTTTGAAGATTAGACATGTCATGAGGCTGTCATATAAATACACTGGTATTTGTTTAGACACGTCCAGGTAGGCAGTTGGCTCCTTGAATTTTGATATATCTGTTTGTTAACAGCCTTAATTTTATTAGCTGTGTTGGCGGAGAATTGTGGATTGCTTGGTGGGGACAAAGCTGTTTTATATCTTATTGGAACATTTTTTCAGGAGCTTGTCCATTGTTTCTATCTTTACCAGAAGACTAGCTTTATGTGAGCTGCGCGTCAGCGATACAGAGATAAGTAGAAGGAACTGTGTAATTTAGCCAGCTCTTCAGTAGACAAAAATAAATTTTTAGCAAGTAGTTTCATTGTGTAAGAACAGGTAATGCAAGTGACACGCATCAGCTGTCTTCTGCTCTCTGTTGACTGCTACAGATGCCACCATGACTGGCAGAGTGAGTAGTGATGTTGAGTTAAACTCATCTGCCACTTTGCATTACGAGCCCCTGTTTGCAGTGGTTCATAACTTTGCTGGACTTTGACCGGAGGACAGGGGAGGGCTGTCCCCGTAACTGCTGGACCCCAGCTGTTACTAACTGTGAGGTTAGTAAGTTGGGACAGCACTAGATGGATCATTGTCTTGATGCTCCAAACTTGTTATATTTTTTTGTTGCAGCTTTGTACTTTAAAATTTTCCAAGCTTTCTTAATACTGCAAGTATAATAATTTGAGTGTCTCAAAATAATAACCATTATTAGGCTCTAAACTGTCATAACCAGCTAGTTAATTTTGTTTATATATTTGCTCCCCCATGGTTTTGTCTATCAATCACAGGAGCTATGAGCAGGGATGCCGTCTCTCCTGCCAGGAATGCCATGGACATGAGGCAAGATGGAGGATTAAAAGGAGCAGGGATGAGGATAAGGAAGAGGAAAATCAAGTAGGATGAGCGATAGGGGTTTTAGCAAAAGACACTGCAAGTAAGAGGCCTAGGAGAGGGGACACCGGCACCTCGATGGCTGCTGGCAGAGGAGGAGGGACTGAGATTAAACAAGGTTCTGGGATGGAGACAGGAAGGGCACCAGCCGGGGGGTGGCTCTGAGATACCACGTAAGGAGGCAGAACTGAGGAGGAAAGACTGCGGCAAGGAACTAGGCTCTGGGTGTGAAAGAGGACCACTATGGGGTAGCGCATGGTAAGGAAGCAGAGGCTCCCAGTCCGTAGGGGAGAGCAGGTTTGAGCAGTGGGCACCTGCACTGAAAAGCCTGTGGAAGGAGTCCAGGGCTTTAGGTATGTGATGAGGAACTCAGTGTTTGGAGGGGGTAAAGGCACAGAAAGAAACAGATTAGATAAAACTGTTCACTTGACATAAACTTTAATTATCTTTATCTTAACAGGAACATATATTGACAAGATCTAAAGCAGCTCTCTGCTTTGAGGTTAAAAGTTGCTAGGAGAAATGTAACCCTGCAACCAGTTAAAGCCATAACAGTTAGTTTCCCATCTCCCTGTCTGGTGAAGGGCTAATGTGACAGCTGCCATGAGGCATCTACAGTTATTCTAAGAAATACCAAGAGGATGTAGGAAGATGTAGGAGTATGGGTGAGTGACAATAACTGTTCATTAGTTTTCCTCCTGATCATGTCAAGTGCTTTATGCTGGACACCTGGTGCCATCTGCTTCCCTCCAGCTGTTCCCATCAGGGAGACTGGGGTAGCTCAGTTGCAACTCTGACCTCTGCACCACTTTGCTTACGCTGCTGCAGACCACACCGCTCTGCCTTCAGTGAATGATACTGCAAATTAGCCAGATTTAAGGTGAACTTCCAAAACCGTCCAAAGGTTGGACTTGTCACTGCTCAATTTAGTGTAGTGTTCATATTTTACTTCTAACACTGTCTGGACCACATAGAAGATGTCAGCCTACTGTCATCCCCCAGTTTCTCCATTAGCTCAAACAGTGGAATCAAACACACAGAATAAAGGTTGCATGAGGTGGACCACTTTCTGGGATGACTCAGGTTTCTGATGTAAGGTTCCTTAACGCATCTGTAACAGAGGCTGAAAGGCTTGTATTGAGGAAGACAGGATTTCTGTAAGAGAAAGACTGGTCTTGTGATTAAGACAGTCTAGCAATAATCCTATCCCTATTCTCATCAGAAAATTCCTACCTAAAGCTAGATTAGTCATTGGACTAAATATTCGACAAAATAGATGGCCTTTGGTGACTCAAACTAGCTGCCCAAATTAAAGGCCAATTTTAATCTTAATCTGTCTGCCTTTCTCCACATATAAAATGCAGATAATATCACCCCTCATACCACAAAAATGCTGCATGAATAAAATTTACAATGAGTAACACCATAGAAAAATCCCCTGAGGACATCTGTAATTCTGTCACATGGAAGGGTTTGAGTAGCACAAAGTAAATGTGCCCATGGGCTATGCACTGAAATATGAGGGTAAAACAAAAATATTGAGGAGCCACTCAATCACTGAGCACTGTCCACCTAGGGCACCGAGTGAGATGGTCTTGCAGAAAAAACAGTGTGTGATCCTCAGTCAAACTGCCACAATTCATACACAACAAGGGGACAGCCCAGGGCTGTACAGACAGAAATGCAGATAGATACACAGAAAGCTTAATTCAGGCATTTTGTAACTTTTCAGCACTTCCATTAGAACCTTACTGTAACTTTACGGGGCATCTTGCTTAGAACATAGGTTGACCAGAGGTGAAGGGTACGCTGATAGTTTTACTAAAGTTCCACTACCGCCTACATATTCTTTACATACTTTCAGAACAAGCCATTTTCATTTTAATGTGCTACAATTGCCCTGAGTCCCTGTTGAAATTATTTTCTCATTGAGTAGTCAAACTGCTGCAGCAGCAAAGTCTTACTGGATAGCCATGAGAGGAAACCTTTCAGAGCTTGGTGCTCACCATATTATCATCATTGTGATTTGGTCCTCTTGCATTCATTTTGACATTTCAGTTTTACTCAGAATACATCATGGCATCCTTTCACATTACCATCCTTTCACTTACGTTGGATGCCATATCATTTTCACTAGATTTTGATTTTTTTCTATTCTGACTGACACAGGCCTGAGAAACCATAGAGGAGGAAGCACTTTTGAGCTCATTCAGGTACATCTTGTATCTACAGTGAGGGAAATGACTGCAGCAGCCAACACCAATGCAGGTAAGAAACACGCATCTTAGCACTGCTACAAGTTAGTGCCTGCAGCAACACTTGCTTCGTGGTAGGTGCAAGGCAGGACTCTTCACTGGTTCTGGTCCCAGGGAATTAGCCCACTGCATATATAGATGGGAGCACATGTCAGCCTCATTTAAGAGTGGCAGGAGCTGCCTCAGCGGCATGTACTGTCACGGAGGTGAAGGGAGGATTCAGACTGGGCAGACCAGAGCTCCTCCTGGGACACCCATTCTTTCATTGTCCCTGTGTGATCTGGAAATTCAAAACCAGTCAGAACTAATATTTCTTAACACATTCAGTCTGGCCAAATATGAGGTCTTTTTCCTAAATGTGTTGCAGTTTTCTGTGCTTTGTCAGCTGAAAGAATAAGGAATACATATCTCAGTGAGTGTTGCAAATGTGCCCTACCAGCTTGGTGCAATATTCAAAGGATGAGAACTGACAGTTCAAGCCTCTTTTGCTCTAATGTGCTGAATCTGAATGCCCTGAAGTGAAGAAAGCTGGAATTTCAATTCAGAGTTCAACACCCACATCCCTAAATTCAAGAGCATTTGGGGTTAGTTTGTAATGTTAGTTCCTTACAGGGATAAAACCAATTTGGACTGAAGCCAGGAAAAAATCTGGGGTCCTCTCTGCCCTTTGCTACTGGCAAATCAATCTCATGCCTAATTGAAGACTGCACCTGCAGAATATTAAAGGTGGGGAACGTGCAATACATTTTGAGTGACACTCACCTCATTATGAGGGATGCTTTCCGACAGTGTTAACACAGTGAAAGGATAACACCCCTCCTCTCCCGTTGGAGGAACCTGACGGCAGTCAGACAGTTGGCATCCTGTGTCAGCCACTGGCTGTGCTGCCCAGTCTGGTCTGACTGGTTCCTTGCCCCCATGGGATGCGGAAGGGGGCTGCTGAGCAACCTCCTCTGTAGCTCTCCCTTCCCTGCCCCTCAGCTTAACTCTCTCCCGGCATATGAGCCAGAGCTCTCTATCTGCTCAAAAAGCATTACATGGTGTTGGGCTTCAGGGAAACTTAACTAAAATACTGATAAGCAGATGCTAATGATTGCCAGCCAGTATTCAGAGGGCAGGCTTTTAGGAAAGGATACATCAAATACGCAGAGAAAATATTATAAATAACATAAAATATTAAATATTTTCTGGAATGCTTTGCGCAACTAAAAATAAGATGGAATTAGCTAATAGAGATACTGCGGTTCTTCCTACACAGATATGGATCTTTTCTTCTCCTACCTCTATTAATAGGATTTCAGCTGCAATATTCATTTACATAGCATTTATATTGCATTGATACTAAAATAATTTAGTGCCCATGTAAACACATTTCTCCACAAGTTTCTTTAAGAGGTGGTTTCCTGGTCTCTCCAAGATATCCCTGTTACCCTGTCACTTGGGCTCCAGGGTTGAGAAAGGCAGCGTCTCAGTCCCTTCAATGTCCTCCTGACTTGTCAACGGTATTGAGATATTTTTATCTCTTGTTTATAGTCAACAAACTATCTTAATTCTCCACATTCTAACTTATAGGTTAGTCGCTGATGACCCTTCAGCTAACAATTAACACAGAAATAGGACAGCTGTTGGATTCATCATATACAATATCTCTTCTTTGTATATGATTGCACTTGAGAACCTATTTCACTTGCCTAGGCATGGGCTTGTAGGGCTATGAGATATTATTGTCTTCCCATAAACCCAGGTAAATAAAACACTAATATCCGCACAAGCATGCAGTCACCTCAGGTGCACCTGCCTGCATTCCCTTCCGAAGAGAGGCAGAATCCCAGCTTAAACGTGGTAAATAGCAAATGCAACGCGTAATCTATGGAGGTGACGACCAATTCACTATGCACTCTGTCTGGTCCATAAACCAAACTGTGGTATATCAAAACTCACTCATGGCAGAGAAAAGAAGCCATTATATGTATTGAAAGTGATGAAGGTAGAGGACGGAATTTACAGCAAATTCATTTAGGTTCTGCACTGTTCAAGTCTCTTTTTTCTTACAATCTTTTTTTCTGCAGTCTGACTAGAAAAGCTTTTGGAGGGTGAGCATGCATGGCTTAAGGGAATAATCAACCACAATCTTCTTCAGATAGCACCAAAAAAAGCTACTAAGCATGGCTTGTGACTACCATGCTCCTTTCCTGACTTTTCTGGGTCTCGTAGTTGAATGCCCTGTTCTCTACATGGGGGTAGGGATCCAGAATGTTCCAGCTAAGATCCACCTTTCTTTTCAGCTGGTTTTCTTCTGTCCTGTGGCACAAATTCAAATGCTTGATATACCAAAGCATGTAGGCTACACATTTTGATCTCTTCCGCTTTATCTACTCATCAGCTCTGCTCTTACATGGAAAGAAATGCCTGGTTTTGGAGCTGAGCCATCTGTTTGAATCTGAGCACTTAACACAGCAGGGTCATGGTCAGTAACAGGGACTCACCAGGGACTCATTAGGACTTTCAAAATTGTGTATAACTGCAGTATATATGTATATACATGCTGCTCTGGCTCAGAAAGCTTAGGGGAAAATCACAATTTAACTGTAAGCTGGAGCCCAGAAAAGTAGTGGGCATCTTTGCAATCACAGCCAAAGCAGGAGGATCTCTTTCTGTTCATTATGAATTCTGTCAGCTGAAACAAGCTGAATTGCAAAATTTTCTTTTAACTACAGTTCATAACAAATCTTCCTCTATCCCTTGTTCACCAGGTGAAGCTTCAGTACAGCTGAGTAGGACCTAAGCATAGCTGTCGTCAAGTGAACTGAATTTGTTGGTGTGGGAGTAACTTAAGGACTTCATCTGAGCCCTTACTGAAAGCATTTGCCAGCATGATCCATGCAGGACAAGCTACAGGGTGATAAAAAATTAACTGAAGAAAGCAGTTTCTTTTAATTTTTGTTCATCTATTTCCTTTTTTCTGCATTGCCAAATAATAATTAAAAAACCCCACCAACCTGCCCAGTGTTACTTCAGCCTATTTGTACAAAGGTTAAAAAAACAGTCTCTGGTATTTCCATAGCTTCTTTTTTTTTTAACCTTTCAGTAGTTTACATTACTAAACTGTCAAAAAGCACTAAGGGACTTTTACCCTGCAACTCCCATCCACATCAGTAATATCATGTAACGTCCACGATGGAGCAACTCAAATGTGTGTACTTATCGTACAGCTTTGAACAAGCATTGAGTACTCATTTAGCCAACCACTTAATTATATACCAAAGTATAGACTACTGTGATGGTTAACTAAAGAACAACAGCTAAGGGAATCACATTGCTCTGAAACTTCTGGGGTTTGGGGTGGGGGGATTTTGTGAATTACATGACTGTCTTCCCTTTTAGTCTGAGGCAAGGCAAGGCAAGGGAAAGGGGAAGGGGAAGGAGAAGAAGGGGAAAGGGGAAAAGGAAGAAGGGGAAGAGAGAACGGCAAGGGGAAGAAGGGGTAATTAATAAGAAAGGCAGAGCAATAGCAACCATTTTGCTTAAAAGGAGGCCCTTTGATTAGTGTAGTCTCTACCACAGAAGTAAAAGGGCTTTTAGCTGAAGTACAGCAGTGCTTGTGTTTGTAAATTGTATTCTGCAGCATGTCCTTGCAATATTTTTTTGGCTATTGAGCAGAAGCTAGTTATATCTGGTGGCAAACTGAGGATGACCAAGTAGTGGAGCAACAATGAATTGTGGAGAATTGGAGCTCAGTGGTGCATGAAAGCAGATATTTAGCCAGAAGGTGTTTGATTCTTCAGTCCAAATGACACACCCAGGCATACCACAAGAAAAACCTTAAGTCGTAAATCTCATTCTAGGGAGAGTGCCTTGCAAGGTTCAAGACTCAGGAGAAGGAAGTTAGTGTTTACATTTATGATAGAAAGTGCAATCTTAGATGTGTCAACCAATCATATTTTGATACGGACAATGCTCTGAACTTGCAGGTGTTACCAAAATGATTTAACTGGTTTTGACATTTGAGGAATTTAAGGGGAGGAGATGAAGAGAGAGTTTCATTGTGCTTTTTCCAATGAACTTAAAATGCAGGAGATTTGAGTCACTGTACTAAGGAAAGGAGAGACAAGGCACATGTAATATCCACAGCAGTAATCCAGATTCTGGATTAAATTCCCTGATCCAATCATACTTTCTGAAGCAAGACTTACTTCCTTTCCATTAGCTGGAGCAGCAATGTTCCGCTGCTGCTGCTGGGCCCTGTATGTATTAATGCAAAGAAGAACATGAAGTTGCTAGATATAGTGTGACAAAAGTCTGAAGTTGTGCGCATTACCCTAAATACATAGCATCAGATGGGATTGAAGACTGCTACTGCCCCTCTAATATAAAACGTGTTTCGACTGGTCTAGTTGGATTCTCGGCTGCCCTGTAGGTCCAACATTGTCTTCTCTATTCATTACTGTTACTTTGACATGTGGCTGTAGATTCCCCAGATAAAGAATGGTGTGCCTTGCTGCAGCAAAAGGACACCTTCTGGACTGCTTGTTGCAAAATAATTTAGGAATCTCTGGTAATATTTTGGGTACATGTATCAATATAGTCTCTATAATTTTGAAAAGAGGGTTACAGAAAAGACTGAAACACCTCCTGCCTTGCGTGCAGCACAGGGATCAATTCAATTGCCCAAACATAAGAATCTACTGATGTCTGAGATACCTTGGGTTGTCCAAGAAGCACACAAAAGTGGTGGATAAGACTTAAAAGAGACCCAAGGACTTTCAGAACAGCTTCTGGGGGCCAGGTGGAAGAGTGTAGGCTGTCTGAAGTGGCACTAGACAGCCGTGTGTGGAGAAATGAATCAAACCCAAGGAATGGGATTCAGTTTGTGATTAAGACACAGAAATATATGTATCTCTATATGGGTATCTGTATGTGTGGTAGATGGCCAAATATGTAAGTTCCCGCTATAGGCAAAGAAGATCCAGAGCCCTGTTAATTTGCCTGACCACAGGTATCTAGAGGTATATGAGGTGCACATCCTTATGAGGTGGGCAAATCAGACCCAAGGACCTAGAGCAGACCTGTGCCTTTCTGCAGTATCAGTTGGGGGCAGGTAGGATATCCTACGACATCTTAAATGAAACTAGACACCTATATTGAGGCAATGGCCTGGGTGGGGGGTGGGAGGAGAGAGGCTGTTTCT
>JAVJGG010000005.1:29015752-29066364 GCA_035590195.1 Aviceda cuculoides
GAGGAGGAGTCTGGAAAGCAAGGGGGTCTGCTCTGAACCTCCTGACTCAACGGGAGGGATCTCCTTATTCCCTGAATCGATGTACATGGTTACACAGTTTACAGAAGTAGTCTTATGCCAATTCCTGTTGTGAGAAACCCTGCCACCTACTACCACGCCTCTCCAGTTCAGTTTGCTTCTGTCATAAATATAATCTTTAACTGATCATTTGGTGTCGTTTCACCTTAATTTAGCCCAAAAGAATTTCGAATTAAATACGACTCCCTGGTCTGTCCAGTCTGGGTCGTGACACCCGGGGAAGCGGGAAGGCACAGGACAAGCTGCAGCCCCAGAAATAAAGCACCTCGACGGCCAACCTGCCAAAAGAGCGCTGGCTGAAAGCCGCCGGATACCGCAGGGCTGGCCAGGCAGATGGAGCAGAGACGGACAGGCGGACAGGCGTACAAGGAGAGCGGGTAGCAGAGTGGTCACACTGCAGCAGCGCCTCTGGGCAGCCCTGTGGGCTGCTGAGCTCTCACGCCAGCCTGATACAAACCTACGCCTCTTCTTCTCCCCAAGGGCACGGTCCGTTGGATGACTAGTCTTGCAAAGTGACAGAAATACGGAACCTTCCTGCCAGTTGATACCCCAGGGGCCAACACTAGGACCCTCCTCCTGCTGCCTGCACCCAGCAGGCTCCAGCTGGCCTCGCGGGTGGGTGCAGAAGGCGACAGCAACCATGGCTGCCAGGCCCAACCCGGAGCGACCAGCGCCATTTTGAAGCGTGCTCCCCTTCACTTTCGCAGCCCTCACCTTCGTGTCCCTCCCTGCTGCGTGCGACCCTGCCCGCCGTTGCAAAAGTTAATCACGCCCAGAAAGTCTCTTGAGAAGTCCCTCTTGTCCCCAGTCAGCAAAGAGCGAGACAGCTCTCCCCATCCTCTGCAATGAACAGCCAGATACGACTTTACATCTTCGGGCATTACAAGCTAGCTCAAGGCAGAGCATTGCCACTCTGCTGGGGTCACCTGTAGGAGATGGGACTTTCCGCAGGGGCTTCCAGCTAACCCTGGGGCAGCCTCGGCATTCAAAGCATCTCTGTTTTGAGGGATAACTTTACAAGGGCCAACGCAGACTAATGCCCTGCAGTTAGACGGCCAAACCCTTGACCCCTTTCTTGTGCGTTATCTGTTTCTGTCCCCTTGCCAAACATCACAGTTATTGGGTTCAAAGTAAGGGTAACAGCAGGTATCCAAAGTGCATAAAAACAGAAAAAGAGCTGCTGGGAAATGCCACAGTCCCAGTTGGCTTCTGCTTCAGCAGGTGCTAAACCTCAGCAATAGTCTCTGTCGCCTGGGGGCTGGATTACAGGCAGAGCCAAACAACAGTGCTGTGGATCTGAGGAGCGGTTTAACGAGCAAGGAGGAGGCAAGACCTTCAACACAAGGACACAAGAGTGGAAATGGTGATCTGACATCATAGCCCTTGCCTACTTCTTTTGAAAAAGAGAAATTTTAATTTTCATTTGACTAGCTACCTGAGACAGGCTAATTTGATGTATATCCTGCAGGACAGTGGACATAAATATTGCCATATTTCAAACCACTGAGAGCAGGCTTACTCCTAACTGTTTTCAGTGGTTTTCATTTATTCATCTTGGTTAGATATTTAATACTGCCTTTTCTTCCTGTGTGAGCTAAACTCCTGTGGTGGGTTGACCCTGGCTGGATGCCAGGTGCGCACCAAAGCTGTTCGATTGCTCCCCTCCTCAGCTGGACAGGGAGGAGAAAATATAACGAAAGGCTCATGGGATGAGGTAAGGGCAGGGAGAGATCATTCACCAGTTACTGTCATGGGCAAAACAAACTCAACTTGGGGAATTAATTTAATTTATTACCGATCAAATCAGATTAGGGTAATGAGAAATAAAACCTGAATCTTAAAACACCTTCCCCCCACCCCTCCATTCTTCCTGGGCTTAACTTTATTCCTTAATTCTCTACCTCCTCCCTGCCAGTGGTGCAGGGGGACGGGGAATGGCAGTTGAGGTCAGTTCATCACCCGTTGTCTCTGCTGCTCCTTCCTCCTCAGGGGGAAGACTCATCACTTGTCCCCTGCTCCACCATAGGGTCACTCCCACAGGAGACAGTCCTCCATGGACTTCTCCAGCATGGGTCCCTTCCCTGGGCTGCTGTTCTTCATGAACTTCTCCAATGTATGTCCCTTCCCCGGGCTGCAGTCCTTCAGGCACAGCCTGCTCCAGCATCGGTCCCCCATGGGGCCACAGGTCCTGCCAGCAAACCTGCTCCAGCCTGGGCTCCTCTCTCCACAGATCCACAGGTCCTGCCAGGAGTCTGCTCCAGCGCGGGCTTCCCACGGGGTCATAGCCTCCTTCGGGCACCCACCTGCTCCAGCGGGGGGTCCTCTCTCCCTGGGCTGCAGGTGGAGATCTGCTCCACCATGGACCTCCCTGGGATGCAGGCGGACAGCCTGTCTCACCATGGTCTTCATCACCACGGGCTGCAGGGGAATCTCTGCTCCAGCTCCTGGAGCATCTCCTCCTCCTTCTGCCCTGACCTGGGGGTCTGTGGGGCTGGTGCTTTCACATCTCACTCCTCTCTCTGGCTGCAGTTGCTATTGCACAGCAGTTTTTCCCCCTTCATAACTCTGTCCTCCCAGAGGCACTACCCTCGTCACTGATGGGCTCGGCCTTGGCCGGCAGCGGGTCCGTCTTGGAGCCGGCTGGCGTTGGCTCTGTCAGACATGGGGGAAGCTTCCAGCAGCTTCTCACAGAAGCCACCTCTGTAGCTCTCCCCGCTACCAAAACCTTGCCACACAAAGCCAACGCACAGACCTTCCATTGGCTCTGTGCTGTATTTGTTAGCCTCAGATGGATATCTCAGATACCAAAATATCACAAATTACACTTAGACCTCTGTCAGAAAGGATGGCAATGAGATTTTTTCATTTAAACTGAACTAAAACCAGGGTCGTGTATTTTTTAATTTGAATGAAAGTGAGCTGTTGCAAAAAGCCTTCAGAAGAAAAGAAAGTACAATGAAATGAAAAAGTTCTTTTGACTTTTGGTTGCTATGAAGATCTTTATGGCTCAGAAGCAATTAAGTGTTTGCATGCTGCTTCTGTGGAAATCTAGAATTAATGGAGAGCTGTTTAACATCATATTTGTTTATCTGAATATTTTCGCTCAGGACTGCCTCATTATGTCTTCTTATTTTCATGTTTCAACCTAAACTATCAGCATAAGGATCAATTATAACACTATGTTTTCCTATTAAAAAAGAAGTTCATGGATCAGTGACAGAGTGCTGAAACAGCAAAAATATTTTTTCCATAAAAATAACCTTTTCTGCAGCAGTCTCACTGATAACTTCGTTAAATTATGGAAGATCTCACAATCCCCATAAATGTGCATACAGGTCTCCTGTGCCTGTGCTCTCTCAGAATATTTGCACTTACCAGAACCAAGCTTTCTCCCTCATTAATCTAGACTTGTTTTCAGAGAAAGACAAGTGTACTCAGGTGGCTTGGTTTTTAACTGACTACCTTGAAACACTGAAATCTATTCAGAAGCGCCAACCAATTCTCTGAGAGATGGGTCCTATTAAATATTTCATTTTGTGCGGCCCAAACTGGTGAAGTTAAATTTCATATTAAAGCTAAATGTGGCTTTACGTTAATGACATTTGTTGCAACTGGAGGTCGAAAATATCCTCTCTAGACAAGTAGAAATGCAGGTATGTTTCCTTTTGTTTCCATTAGTCTGATGCACATGTAGTTTTTTCTCCCAAATACGAAGACTACCAACTCCACATGAAACTTCAGACTCAGGCAGCCGACTCCTCCGTGCTTCTCCCTCAGCGAGGAAGATGTCTTGGGATGCTTAGGTGGTATAACCCTGCACCTTTCTTCTGCCTTTTGACTCTCTACACCGCATACAGCTGGTCAGCGGGTTGCAGTGACCACACCACAGCTGTCACCAAGCAGGAGCAAGACTGGGGTATGGCCCCCCAGCCGGGGTTTGTTCCCTGGCGGGGTCCTCCGAGGCGCTCCACAGCCTGGCACGCTTCCCGCCGGCGGATCGCCGATGCTCCCTAAGTTGGTCTACCAGAGGAGAGACAGGCCACACTGCTGGCCTACGGAAAAGGGTAGGGAAAGAAGATGGTTGAGTTCTGTGAACAAGAGGGCTAAAAGGTGTTCTTCCTCCACAGAATAAAAGCTTGGATAGATGAGTCTATCAGTATGATTTAAAAATCAGCTCTGACAAGAGATGGCAATACAACATTTGTTTCTTCTGGTAGATTTTGCAATTCAGATTTAAGCTTGTGACACTCTAGTGTATGAGAAAGCTGTCAGGAGCATTTTAAGCAGAGTTATTTTTCTCTTTCCTAGGCTGCGTTAAGGTAACCTGGGTTCGTAACTTGAAGAATTAAAGTAGAACATTTTGTAGAATCCTGAAGTATTTCTTAAATATGTTCTGTAAGACACAGCTTATGCTGCATATGTGGTGGTGGGGTAATCTTTATTAGTATTCTCTTGATATAACCTAATTTATTCATTGCTTCGTCACCCCTGAGAAATATGCACCCCTCCAAGTGAGATGACTAAACCATATACCTTACCATCACGCATTCGCTGTCCATAAGATTCCACAAACAATAAATGTATGGGAAATATGTTTCTCCCTCCAAGATTAATCTCTGCAGTCAGGGAGTCTAAGAGATATGACAAGGTTGATGTATTGTACGGCAATTCATTTCAGTGAAATATTTCTACATAACTGTTGATAGAGAACAAAGTTGGAATTTGCTGAAACAGTTGTATATGGTATGCACCAGCATCTCAACAGCAGGAACCTTTTAGCAGTACAGCAGCTCATTCCTAAAGGGTTCTTTTCTTAAGCCAAGACGCAGCAAAGTTGGCAGCTCGGCCCAACCCGAAGTGGTGCTAGACAAGATGCAGAACCACAGGGTTTGGACAGATGTACCACTGACAGATGGTGCTGAGATTAGTCATTATCAATCAGCTTCAACTTGCATTTATTCCTCTGGTTCAATGCCAGTCAGTGATGAACCCTGACTGATAATGCCTTATTACTGGCCAATATTTTTTAACATTTGCTGACTCCCTAGAGGACAAAGTGGAGGCATAGACCCTGCTCACGTGAAAGCACAGACATAACGTACCGAGTTTGCTCATTGTCACTGAGACTGATGCTTACAACTCCAGCATCAGCTCTGCTGGTGCCATTCTCTGCAGAGGGATCAGGGGCTGAATACAAGCAGAAAGACCAGCTGCCACCTCTCTCAGAGGTAGTTCCACCCAGTTAAGGCCGAAGTGTGCTTCTTGGGATAGCGTAAGAGGAGCATAAATAGGCACTAATATGTAGAAATCCAAGACTGGCAATTATGTGAGTACTATGTCCACTTTAAAAATGTTAAACAAATGGCATTTTATTTTAAATCTGTATTGGGTTTAAGTGGCAATGTGACCCTGCCAAGGTCAACCTGCTACAAAATCCAGAACAAGGAATGAAGACTTAACTATGACTGAAATTTGAAAAAAACACCCCTCTGTTTCCTTGTCTCAGGAGTAAAAAAGAGTACATATATGAGTACATATATATGTACATATATGTATGCAAGTATGTTGTACAGAGACATAACTTTATAAGAAGGTAGATGGGACTGTACATCTCTCCCTACCTTTTCCTCCATTGTACAATCACATGATGAGGCGGTGACAAAGCAGGACTGGCTGCACTACATCCTCTGTGAGCACTCATGAGATCGTAATGTAATACTAAATACCCCCCCCCCCCAAACTCCAAGACTGTAATATAATACTAAACATTATTACACTAGACTCAGCCTTGATTTACTCAGACATAACTCCACCGAATCCCACACCAAGACTGAACCCTCTCCCTTGACATTTCAGAGATTGAAAAATTGTTGCTAAAAATAAAGATAGTTGTCCTCATGGTCTGACTAGAATCTACAAATTATATTAAATTCCTTTAGAGAAAAAAAAAAGAAATTATGTTATAAGAAGTAGACAACATATTGCATGTTCATTGTTGAGGTGTCACGGAAAAGTTTTCTAAAATCATCATTGCTGATACTGAATGGAAGAAAAATAAAGCTATAATAGATAGCTGGTTTAACAAAACTGTCCTAGCATGTCTTTTATTTGATAAGGATTAAAAGAAAATTACTGCATAATGCAATATACCCAAGTCAGCACAGCAGTAAGAGGAGTCATTTTATCTACAGGATTAAGTCTCACAATAGAATAATCCATAATGGAAGTCACAGGAATGGAGCAAAAGAGAGAGCTAAAAAGGTTGTTCTTTGCTTTTTTTTTTCCCCAAGAGTTATAAGAGGATGATCTAATGCTATGTTTCCATAAACAGAGTTCTTTCCCAAAGCATTTCCCAGGATCATTTCTTTTTATATTTAACAAATTTCAAGAAGTGAGGAGGGTTGATGTTTTATGCGTAATGTGGTCCCTGAACAGCAGAATGCAGCCGTGAAGATATTCTATGTATCTTATTTTATAGCTGCCAGAAATGCTTTTTTTTTCTTGAACAAAGACTCTCCAGCAATTTATGAATGCAGTTAAATGTTCAGACATTTCAGTGCAGCAGAGGTTTTCCCTGTGCAACTGAGGATATAGGGAATTCACAAACTCCAGGTTTTCAGCAGAAACCTGCCTCCAAAGCAGTGTTCGAGAACTGATTTCTCCCCTGCAGAGAGCTAGAATTTTATCACAAACACAGCCCCAAACTGGTTTAATACCAATACTCTCCAGAATAGGCTGGACACGCTGTCCGACCGCGTCTCCCAGGACGAGACCCCCCCTTTGGTGAGGGGGGAGGCACAGTGGGGTGGCTGCAGTCTGCGCTGGGAGGTGAAGCCCAGGGAGAAAATCCAGGGAGAAAACCCAACGAGCAAGCCTAGCTCATGGGAAAGACCGTCACCCAGCTGCACCTCCCATGAGGCAACATTCAAGAACCACGTAATTTCTGACTCAGGACATTTCTCTGCAAGGTAGGAAGAACCAATGGATGCAGAATCCCTGTAGATAATTCATGGCACTTCCATAGGTACTTTTCAGGGCTAATACCATCTAAATTAGAAAAAAAAAATATATCTTTAAAAATAGGGACCTACCCAGAAGTGATTCTTCAATGGAATATAGCAAATTTGAGCAATTAGTTGGTCAGAAAACCACATCTAATTTCTCAGTGGAAAGGCAGAGGGGGAAGGTAACATCCTTTAACTTTTTTTTTTTTTAACATAAAGAGGCTTTCAAGTAAATAACCAGCTAGCAGAAAATAAGAAGATTTGAAACATTTTCATTCACTGAGGTTCACGAGAAAATAATCTGAAGTACCTTATGTGTTATGCACTGGTTTATGTGCAAAATATTAGATTGGGTAACGTTGTACTTAACAGCTGAAACACAAGCTCAGCTGACAACTGACACTGTTATTTTGGGGAAAAGACATATTTACCAAATCAGTTTTCCTGATCTTTTTAAAAATCCCACAAAAGCTAGCACAATTTGGAAAAAAAAAAAAAAAAAAAATCAATTACAGGCAAACGTACCTGAAAAAAGATTCATACCTTAAATAATAGAGGTCTGAACTTGCAGCACTGACATAGATAAATAGATAGCCTAATAGGTTGTTTACTGTGCTATTGGACCTGGAGCATGATAAAGTAAGCAGAAAAGGGACTGCATAAGCTTTATCTCCATAACAACCAAGAAAGGAACGATTACAAAAGAGCATGGAAAAGCCACCTTCACAAAACAGGCTTTAACCTTAGAGCAATGGGAGCAGCACAGCGCAGTACTGCTGATGTCTAAATAAAAAAAGACACAGTCTGGGCTCAAAACTATTGCATCTTGCACCAGGTTGGATGCTCCATTTACAATAATAGAAGTGTAAACCTATCTAATACAGCAGTCGTGTGAAACAACAGATTTTTTTAAAGGAATTGAATTATGATCAGTATGTTACAGAGGAAGAAAAGATAGCATTGCATTAAAGTGACTTTCAGAATATACCTGTATATCAATAAATCATTCACATAATACTTTCATTTAACACATTTCAGGGTATTAAGCCATTTCAAAATTAGCTAGTTTCTCTTTTGTTTCCACAAGCTTGATAATTCAAAAAGCTCTTCTGTATAGTTTGACCTAGCTGGGTGAGTTCTTTAAGGTTTTAGAAGAAAGACAGCATTCAAAAGCAGTCTTCACAGAAGCCTCCTAGCTGAATAAAAAAGGGGACAGCTGTTTGAAACGAAGGAGTCATTGGGAAGGTAGACTCACTTGCAACCTGAACCTGTTCCTGCTCAAAATGTTGGCAAAAATCCTGCTGGCTTTAATGAGGATGGGATCAAGACCTTGGGTTTTCTCTTTAGATTACAAATTAAACTCCTTGATGTGAAACTACTTTTAGGGGAAAACTGCAGCTTTAATGTACAGGCCTTCAATAACACAATGTCTAGAAGAGCCTTACTTTGGCCAAAGCTCCTGGGGGCATTTTTCTTCCCCCCAGGTACAATAATTGGTCAATGGAAATAATGCAGACGTGGTACAGCTATATGTAGCCGTGCAGAATGGGCGCAGCTACCCCAGCTGCCATTAGAGATTGCAGTTAGTTCTTTCTTTCTCTCACAACCCACAAACTCTTTGCGTGATGTCTCTCACACAGTGTCATCCTGGTGGGTTAGAGGCAAAATGAAAATTACATTTCCTTGAAGAATTTGAAAGCTTTTTTAACTGGGACTACTTTTACATGAAAAAAAAAACAAACAAACAAACCATCCCACAACTGAAACTAAAAGTCGCTATTTGGCTTGGATATTTTACCCAGGCTGTTTAATGCTTGTGAAGAGGGGAAAGATAAGGGGACATTTTTTCTGGCAAATAAGGGTTCTAGTAAACAAGAAGTCGTGGCACAGTTTTTCACACAAACACAAATCCATTTGGAGAGAAAAAGGCCATTTTCAGTAGTAAAAATAAATCGAGAGAGCGACCCTGACCCGCGCAGCAGATTGCCCGTCCCTGCCCTTCCTACCTTGCACCCTCCAGGCTGCGGCAGGGAGCAGTCCTTGTGCTTACGGCAGCCACAGCGCAGCAAAGAAAGAGGGGATGCTTGCCTCAGTTTCCTTACTCCTGCATAGTGCCCTTTCGCGGAACAGAAAAATCTTGCCTGCACTCAGCACGTTTGACCCGGTATTGAAACGCTAACCTACCGACATGAAGAACTTTCACAAAGACTTCCAATCCAAATATCAATTAAAATCTTTCTAGGCAAACGTGCTACGGTTATGTGTACAAAGCAAATAAACTGAGAGTGGATACGACTACAACTGCTACAATTAGCAAATATGTATGTAAGATTTATTCAAGCACTAGTCATTCGAGACATTATTTATTATCCTTTTCCTTGCTGCCATATGTCTCAATCAAGTTATAATTTCATTACTACCTGTGCCAAAATATTTGAATTGCAAAAGTCTTTCTCCAAAACCATGTATAAGAAATACAGTTGTAGAAAGACCTCCCAAGGCTGATGTTTCATATTTACTGTTTCAGTATTACTTTTACACTGGCACATGTAACTTCAATGGTAAGAAAGAAGTAAAGTATTTTTAGTAATTTTGCTGCTTTTTTTTTTTAAATAATTTTAATGCTCTGCTCTACTGAGTACATGAAGGTAGTGATACTAATCAGAGGAAAATGAGAAACTAATGCTTAGAAGGTGTAGGTGTAAAGCTGCTTCGGTATGACTTTGCAGCAAGAATAACCTATTCAGGTATTAACACTGAAATACTACCTACCAAATTAACTCTGCATCAGGAATACTGGAAGTGGCTGTTTTAGCATCAGTAAAAGACCACAGTAATCAGTAGATGAAATCTATTGACAAGAGCCCCTTTTAAATTCCACACAACTGGATATCTTCCTTCTCACTCTGGGAACAAGCAGATTCAGACATACTGCTGCCATGACTGAAATGTGGAAGAAGGGCTCCCTATGTGAAAACTTCCACCACCAATTCTAGCAGCTTTCAAATGACATATTCACAAATCGGTTTTGCATAAACTTACTCTAAGGTATTCTTACTGAATAGCTGAGTGGGAAAATATCATACTAGCGCTAACAGAGTTTGTTATTCAGATCATCTTGATGTCTTTCCTTTTGGTGGTATTTGATAAGTATTGAAGTTTTATACCAAACCTTACAAGCATGTATAGTACCTAATTATAAGGTGTTACACCCATTAGTATGGCTCTTTTGGAAGATTGGAACCCCTTCCTGGACTGATACATACACGTTCATCCTGAATACCATTCATAAGCAATTTTCATAAAAGCAATTGTTTCTTTGCAGACTAATGTGCAAATCCTACTTATAAAGCTTACAAAAGGTTAATGGTGAATAAATAATTTAAGATATAACCAATACCTGGTAGATGACCTCATTTGCTTTCACAAGAGAATTCTTATCTTTTCTTAGAAGAGAAGATGAATGTCATAAATGAGCATCATATACCTAGATAGATACACATACAAAGTATGCTAATATTTTGTTCAGCTGTGACACCATGAAAGGTCACACTTGCTGATAGATTTTTAGCAACATATTAGTTATGTCAATGTTCTTGTGACTATTCTTATGACACCAAGGGAAAGCCTCCTATTAGCACCTCTCTGTAATCAGCCAAAGCCAAACCACAAGGGGGAAAAACATAAAGCAAAGGACTATCTTAAAAAATTCAAGGAAGTTCTAAGACTTTTGATTATGTTGTGTTACGTGCAACTACATTTTAACTGCCAGATATGATGCTAAGGCAGTGTTGCAGCTGTTATTGTTAGGTAACCAGATACAGTCATGATGGAAGTATTCTGAGACAGACACCAATATCAAACACTAATTTATTTATGTGCTACTAATAGGCAATCTTTCTGTTAACAACTGAGTGATGTGTCAATCAAACACCTTAGTCAAGCCTGATGCCATGATTTTCACTCTGGTGCCTGCAGATTTTGATGTTTCGTAATCTCTGAGGTCAAGATGTTTGGTAAGGGGACCCAGAACAGAAGTGAGTCTCTTCTTGCTTCCTTAAGCTCCATTGCAAATCACTGGTATTTCTATATACATTTCCTGGTTCAAGACCAGTGAGGTTCAAAGGATTGCTTCCTCATTCCGTAAGTCAGAACTAGTCTGTTCTAGCTTGTTCAGGTGGGCATGACCTGCCAGGTGCCAGTCCATTCAAGTCTCTTCAGATGTGTGTTACCTGCTTGCACAGAGGGTGACAGACATTTGATTCCTTCGAGCAGTTGCAAAATGGTACTGTTAACCTTAATTTGATTGGTTTTATGTAACTATGCTAATCAAGCAGATATGAAAATATTCCACTTTTTTTTTACCTCAAGCAGGCTTATGGTAAGTCTGGGTGCAAGGCACACAAAACATGTTTCACAAGTTAGCCTTCATGTTACAATAGTATAATGGTTTATAGACCAAATACAAATATATCATGTGTGTGTGCACACATATACACAAACTTACTAATGAGACCAACGAGTCAAAAGGGTAAACACTAAAAACTCGCCAAGAGACTACAGAAACTTTCTTTTTTCGGATGCGATTTCTAAATGGCAGGATAATATGAGCCATTATATCAAAATCTTATTTAAAGATAAATTTCAATGGAAGCCAGACCAAAAGGAAGGTCACCGAGACAGGACACATTTGCATAACAGCAACCCAACCCATTCTTTACAGGGAGGGAAGCACTTGATCCTTAATAATTAAGAACTAGACTGAGATTTTCTTCCTAATCTGTATAGCTGTCTACAATAGAAGCTAGGCAGGCAGGAAAGCAAGTCAGACTTTTCACAATTTCTCCTGCATTTCCACATGCACCAGTAGAAGAAAAATAACGTGTCCTTCCCTCACCTTACCTGTCCTTTCCTTTGGTTATACTCAGCGTGGCAGTTGGCAGAAGAGGGTGTCAAAGTGAGTCCATCCAGCAGCAAGGAGCTCTCTCACATCCCACAATACAGGGAGCGAAGCCAGTGATACAGCCCGCTACTTTTCTCTGTGTTCTTCTGAGGTAAGCCGGAAAGCTTCTAGAGAAGTCATAAGCTACCAGGAAGACCTCGACTTCACCAGCCCAACCACTGTCACTTGTTCGCACTGCACCCAGTTAGAGGATCAAATCTTGAAGTTAAATTTAAATTAACGGGCAAGTTTGTAGTGCTGCTACCTTTTCCCTTGGTTAAGATTTGAGTGTGTACAAAACAAGATGCCAGGTTCCTTTCATATCATCTCAGCTACCTGTATTCTTTCAGACAACTTCAGTATATTAAAAAAGAGAAAATACTAAGAGCTCCAAATCTGAATGGTTTACCTCAATTATATCTTCATGCAGAGAGCAGATATATTGGGGGAAAAAAAAAACCAAACCCAACAACACATGCTTTAATCTCCTATAATTTAATCTACTACAATTTTACTGGCCTCAGTAAAATTTTCTGAGATTCATGTTGTACATATTGCACTGTTGACTGTACTCCTCCATGACTGAATAAGATCCTGCTATGCTTAGTACTGTCCAAATTCATGACAAAACCTGTTTCCTTCTTCATGAATCTGCAATCTAAATAATACTCCATGCTCTTGACAAGTTTTTAGTGATTGACATCAGCGGGATAGCATTGTTTCCGAAGCATTTCCAAACCCCTGTTTGAACCTGGCTCAGCTATGAATAAAATTAGTTTGGCCAATTTACATACATTATTAAGAACTCAGAGCAGGAAGGTTTCACAAAGCTAAAACAGCGCAGTTCACATCCTGAAGAGCTCTGCGAAGGCCAATACCTTTCCTCAGGCAATCAGGTTTTGAACAACGCGGTGACTAGCCCGCACATGACAGGAATTCCACAATGTCTGCAGATAGCTGGTTATTGCCTGCCAACTTACAGCCTCATTCATATCTCTTTATATAAAAAAGGCTTAAGATCTTTTTGAAGGTAAGCAAGCACAAACAGGCTCAAAAGATTAAATACCAGAGGAAGTTTTTTTCCAAGGAACAAAGAAAAGTTAAGTACTTGTTTGTCTTTAATGAGTCTTGCCATGAACCAGTGCAGTGACATTTACAGCAGCGTAATCGTGACACGGTGCTAGCTCATGGCGGCCTGATCTTCACCGGTGGAATTCAAGTAACAGGATAGGGGCAGACAGATGGAGAAATGGCAGCTCCTTTCTCAGCATCTCAGCTCTGGGAAGTCAGTCCTGTCTGTACATACTTCTGGGGTGGCTACATGAAAATAACACCATCAGGATACTACCGGCATGCTGTAATCATGCCATAGTGTAATATTGGATCTGCCAGAAATATCACAGACTGATCTTGTCTCCTGACAGTCAGGAGAGTGAATTCCACAGCATTTCTAGTGCTAGGCTGCATATTCAGTCAATTTGCAGTTCAATACAAGAACAAGGCGAAGTCACACAGTGACGAGCAGCAACAAGTAACACCCTGTTCCCCTTCAGTCTAGGTAGTGAGGCGCTTTGCTTTTCCCAGGGAGCCAACACTGCCCTCTCTGCTGCTTTAGCCTACCCATTCACACCTCCTTTTTATTTTCTCTTTGCTAAAAGAGCTACATTAGGTTTTCCTCTCCCTCTGAGAATACAAACATTTAGATTACCACCTTATTCTGGGTTGAAAGCCTGTATAAACACCAACGACTGGAGCCCTTGGTCTCACTCTCGTGATCTGTGTGTGGTTTCCATGCAGTCTAGGGACAGCTGCACTTTCGGGTTCTTAAAATACCCACATACCTCTTCAGGGTTCAGTTAGGTTACTGTATTTATGCTCTCTGATGGTCTGCTGTTCAACTGCACTGCCACTGCACTACCCTGGGCATTGCCAATAAACCTGTCAGTGTAATACCTAGGTAGCGGTAAGGTAAGTCTGTCTGTGAAGAAATAAGAGGTTGTTGGCAATGAAATTGCTGTCTGTGAGAAAATTCTACAAAGGAAAGTCTGTTTTGGCAACAACAGGAAACATGGTATGTCAACCTTTGCTTTACTAAATCTGGAGAGACAGGAGAAGAGTGGAATCAGTACATATCATAGCGAGCCACATGCATGCTAAGGAAGGATTAACTTGATCCAAGGGGAGAGAGGTGAAAGGAGACTGGGATGCCTCCAGAGGGCTGGACCATCAGAAAATGCTTAGCAATCCCCTAAGTCCTCACCCATAAGTGACTTGCTATTTTTTGACCCGTAGGTCACTAGACAACACTAATTCATGCCCAATTCTAATGTTTTAAAAAATTATAACTATTTGTATAGTTTTACATTTAAGTAGGATCTTTAAAGACCAGAATTTAGAGAAATACAAAGCTTCCAGGGCCATGGAACATAGGGCTTTATTAATTAACAGCATAATCTCCATTCTGCTTGTCCTGTGGTTTTGTACATTATAGTAATAGTAAGACAAGATTAGAGAAAACAGTCACCATGACATAGGATACATCTAGATTAATAATTCAAGTTGGAACAGTAGTTCAGTTTTGAATCCTAGGCAGGCTTCGTCACACCATTTCCCCCACACTGGTCTGCACTTCAGAGCAATACCTTTGAGCAAAGGCAATGGACAGTTATGTTGCCTGCTTAGATACCTCCAGTACACAGAGACTGAAAAGTCAGAAAAAGAAAGATAGATAGATGGCAGTGTTCAGCTCTACATGTGTTTTTTGTACATCTTGAGATGTTCAGCGCTTTCCCAAAACTTCCATTCCCAGAGCTATGTTATTACCTGAAAGTCTCTGGTTTCATTAGAAAAACATAAACTTTTGGTTCTCAGGAGTTCAGAGAAAAGCTTAACAATTTTAACTACTGTGACTTTAAAACTAATCTCATTATTTGGCAACTTTCCCTTTGATTTTTTAATGCTTTAAGCTAGCATCTTCTGATTATTTTCTCTAGTGATGGTGACCCAGAATAATCTGTGCCAAGCTTGATTTTGACAGAAAAATTGAATTGACACCAATGATAAGCAACTATTTATATGTCTGTGCCTAAATTTATATATATGTGTTTTATATATATCCATAGTATGTAAAATGTGGCAGCATGCACAAAATCACTTACCGCTGATAAGCTAGTTATTCTAGCCTTGTTTCAACAGTATTACTATTTAGTGAGAAATTAGCAACATTTAAAATGCTTGCCAAAATTATGTGTTCTAGATTCAAACTAAAATATCCAAATTTACCCCAAAATGAAATTGAATTGTGCAAAACATTCTAGCATTGTTTATTTGACCTTTACTTGCTGAAATACAACCTTTTGATGGTTCATTTCTTAATAATCTTGTGCATATGAGAAGTTCAAAAGTTCTCAGCTTTCATCTGAAAAACTAAAACCATTAGAACCAGAATTAGTATGTGAATAGGAAAGGAGCTTGCTCGCCCTCCCTCTTTCTTTCTTGTAGATACATGCATCATATGAATCCCATACATTGCCTCTTGATCCATCCAGAAAGTTCTGAATTGTGAAGCTGAAATGATTTCTAGACTACGGGCTACTGATGATTAGTTGTACTCATACTGATTGATACTTTTCTTGAAAATAGAAGCAAGCTTGTATGCTTTATTTATATTATCTTTTTGACATGGACTACCTGATCTGAATTTCAGAACATTAACATAGCCTTATTATAATAAAAACATGGTATTTTAAATGAAATGGGAAACATAATTAACCTAAGGGGGAAAAAATCCTTTCTTAATTGAGTAGCTCACAGAAGGGTCAGATGTTGCTAATAAAATACATTTAATAGAAACTCAGTTTGGCTTTGAATACAAAAGAGAATCTACAGTGAGCATTCTCCATGAGTCATACGTGTTTTTCATGAAATAAAGGGCTTGTGTAGTTTGAATGACTATGTGTTTTTCTTTTTACAAGCCTGTTTGTATAAAAATAATATATCATGCTTTCCTCAAATCCAAGATGGGCCAAAGTGGAGTCACGTGAGCCTCAGGCAATGGGAGGCCTCCATACAACCACAGTCTTTTCTTTCCAGGAGACAAGGAATCGCTGATATGGCATTGCCTAGGGGTCCAGTGTCCAAATGGTCCAGTACTCGGTCCTGAGCTACTCTGTGCATTTAGGGAAAGGTGCAGCTACACAGCACCTCCTCCGAATTCACCCTGCCCAGGAGCTGTAGATGCTGAACTCATGCAGCTCACAAGTGGCAGGGAGATATCAAAGCATGCAACCTGACCCTACGGTCGCAGAAATTGGTCTGAGATGGCCACTTAATCTAAGAAAGATTTTGTGTTATCTATGCTGTCATCTGTGATGAAGATACCATCAACGGAGACCAGATCCAGTATTGACAAGCGTGACTAATCAGCCAGCGCCCTGAGACTGTGGCATCCCCTGCTCCCACTAGCACTGTTGTGCTCACTCTGCACCACAGAGACAGAAAGAGCACAGAAAGATCTCATCTTGGGAAATTTTTCATGCTGGGCGATGCCCGCATCCAATTAGTTTTTCTGGGAAATGATGCAGTCATTTCTAAGAGTGAGAGCAGATGCAATATACAGCTTTACCTACGTGAAGCCTGGCAGTCTCACTGCAAACCTCTCCTGACCTCGCGCTTCCGAGGTGGCAGCTGACATCAGTCAGAAGAGTTAATTCATACCCCTCACATGGAATTTTATCAAACCTGTGAAAACTTACCCAGATTCAGCCAAGTGATAAATCTCTGGAAAACCTCCAGTTCGAGGACTTTTTTTGCTCAATTTCCTGTCTCTGACAGTGACCAGTAGCTTGAGGAGAAGTATCAGGAAAGGGTAAGTATGTGGTACTCCTTCCTTGGCATGCATCCCAGCCTTGGCCGAGACGTTGAGATCCTTAGAAAGTGATCTTGATCCATTTGTAATTTCTGAAAAGCAATTGTCTATGCTTTGGGTGCTCACCTAAGGTCTCTCAAAGATCAATTGAACAAAAAATATGAAGAAAGGAATGCTTTTTTTTTTTTTTACAAAATTTGAAGGGGTTGAAGGAGTTAAAGTATAATCCAGATGTGTAAGAAAAAGGGAGGGGGGGGCAGAATACAGAAAAAAAAAGATAAAATATAATTTTCCTATAGGACCACTTATCACATAATTAATGACCATATCATCATATGTTTTCACAAGGAAACAAAATTTCTATATACAAATTATTAGCAACCATTTTCCAATTATCAGGTGTTTTGCAATATAACCACAATAGTGTTCCTTAATAAAGAAGTCAATATAAAAAACATTAAATGGTATACAGAATAAAGACATTTACAGGTTTAAGACAGTATGTTTTGCTTTGGTAATTTATAATGATTGTGTAATTAAAAAAAACATTTTAGAAGAGTATTTAATACCAATTTAATATGCAATCCTGATTCCAGTTTATTAATACACCTGCTGTTTTGAAATGGAAAAAATAATGTATTTTGAATCAAATAAAGAGTGAAAAAATAGACTTCCTTTCTCTAAATCTTTGTTAAGGTCCTGTCATGCAAAACGAGGATATAAGACAACGTATCTGCTCTTTTCCTCCAAACCCAGATGAGGATTTGATCCATGTTCTGTACAAGAGCATACAATGACAACATACATATAACAGCGGTATAGAACAAACTGTAATAAAAAGGTAGAGATAGTTCTGTAGTTCTGTCTTGGTGATCTGTTTTGTCCTCTTGTGAATATAAGGACAATGAATGTTGTCTTTTAATGATTTAATAACACATATGGATCACCTTTTTAATACAGAGAAAAGAAATGCCTCCTTCATGTACAAAGGTCAATTATGCCTTGAAGGCTTGTAGAAATCAATGTAACAGTGATAATGAAAGGTTACAATTTAGATGAAGCCTAGCTATATAATAAGTTAAAATCCAATAATGAAAACTTGAGAAGTACTCAAGATAAACCCAACAGTTATAACTCTAACTAATAAAAAAGTCCTTCCAAGTAGCTTCTTCAACATAAAAAAAATTAATATAAATTTTGTGTTTGAGATAAATTCTTAAGTCTGCTCACAGAGATAACCAAATTACAAACTTATTAAAAGGCCATCTGAGCCTCATACCCATGCATGACCGCATATTTTAACTGGAATTAAAAATGGTCACCTGATCTCATTTTCAGTAAATAAGTTGAAAGTCATTTTCCTGGTTAAAGTGGTGCCCACTAATGTTACTACAGATAAAGGTCTGACAGCATTTTCATTATGCAGTCCTATTTTTAGAGATTTAATGCAAGTTGGCTGTCAAATCCAGTTCATCGTTGAAATAAGAAATACAGTGACTCAGACCAGTGAATATGCCTTAATACAAGAAAAGAAATCTTGTGTTTAACAGTATTTAGGTTAAGAGATGTAATCTGAGTGTTTTTAAAGCAAAGGTTAAGTACAGAGCAAACATTTAAACTCAAATATGTTTACAGTATCCTGGGGTCAAGTTATACCCTAATTTAATAACAACTACGTTTTACGGCAGTTCTCATTTAGTAAAGGTCCTAATCACGAAGGTAACTTAAATGTACAAATAGTCTTTGCATGTTTAGGGCAAGTCATACGTATAAACGATATACTGTATTGAAGAAAGAAACTCAAAGGCGTTTTGGACTGCAGGTACCAACGATGGGAAAAAGATCCTCAGAGCCGTATGAACAAGGAGTTATCTCTGCCTAGGGAGAGAGATGCTTGGCCGCAGTGTCTGACCGACTCTGTCCACATCTTCCTCCAGCTGGGAGCCTGCGCAGATGACTCTCGTCTTGCAAAAGTGTCCACAAAAGACAGCAAGAAGGAGTCCTTTGAGCCATCGGCCAGCCTGTACGTTTTCTTGGGAGTGGTTTTCAAATCTTGTGGCTGAATCAAAGTAGAGATACAGGCTCAGGTCTTTCTATTTAGCACTGCTCCACTTCATACAACGGCAACATCTTTGCGGGGTCATTGTCAGAGTTAAATATAGAAGGGGAGTGGGAGAGGCTTATTGACTTCCCTGGGTAGGAGTTAGGGCTCTGTAACCAAATCTCCCTACATCCCTTCATTCAAGCGCCTTTTTTAATGTACAAAGAAACTTTGCAAGAACTTTAGGCACCAGGTCAAGTATAAGACAGTTATTTCTTGATCAATACACACAAAAAGTATCTAAGATTAATGAGCTCACCACCCCGATAACATGTCTTTGCTGGCCAGGTAGGCATCAGTCAGATGGGGAATATCTGACTTCCACTGGTCCCAAGAGCAGCTCCTCCGTGCTGCTAACTTGCTGTCTTCCAAATCCAGGTTTTTTCCTTCAGAATTATCTATCTTTCCAAGTTGGGGTTACTCCTCCTGAACCCTCGAGCTGCTATGAGCCCAGTCTTAACAATGTCTCTGCAGTTTTGCCTTTTTGTCTTGCATAGCATGACTCCATGGCCTGTCTTACACTTCTTTCTCACTTCACAATTCCCCCAGAAGTCTGAGCCAAAGTTATGCACATGAACTGTATAAGAGCTGGACCTTGGATTCTTGGTCACAGATAGCTGATTCCCAGGGTAATGATAATGCAATGGACCCCCCAGGGCTGTGGGATAACCAAATTCAGGTTCCTCTCCAATATTATTAAAGTGAAAGAGCTACAGTAAAAGAGGACGAGAAAGTACCATCCTGGAATAACTAATAACTGATGGCTTAATTAATATACATCCTCTTGGAATCTTACAGCAAAATTAAGATGAGTAAAAACATGAAACACCACACTGTGACTCTGAAATATCCTCTGCTTTTTCGTCTCAGTGAGGCACTTTCACCCTTCGTCTGAGGGATTGCAGCACAGTCAGAACTAGTTAGCATGGAGAAGAGTCTCTGTTAGTGTCGACGTGCCAGCCGGCAAACAAGATTCAGGCACCAGCAGAATAAGGCAGCACAGCAGTATTTCGGCAGGCATCAGAATACAGTTCTTTGAACAAAATGCGTTAAAGGTCCTGGGACCTGGAAGGATGCTGAAGCTTGAAAGTTTCTCATTTAGTGCCCTGATTAATTACATAAAAGATATCCAGCACCATAACTCTTTTTCTTTTGTGCAAGGCTTGGACCTACACGTATGTTAATCCATTAATTATGCTGAGATGGCTGACAGAGTCCATTTGGGAGTCTGGTGGAAGACCTCGTTCTCCATTTCTTTGCGAGGCAATTAAAGGTTTTGTTTCAAGAAGATAAGGGCAGCTTTGGGCATGTTCAGAAACTTAACTGTAGTTCCTGGGACACAATAAAATGAAAATTATAGTGCCTGTGGAGGCAGAGAGGTGACTGAAGTGGAGCAAGGATTACAGTCAGAAACACAAACATATAAAGCCCACCTTAAACTCCTCCTTAGATACCTATCACCTGCTCCTTTAGTATATTCAGTCCTTTATCTAGAGTACTCAAGAGATAAAATCAGGGCAGTGGATATAAATGAGCCCTTCATTTTCAGTATTCATGTTGCATTCTGTGGTAATGATTTAGATCCAAATTCTATTTAGAGCTAGGGAAAATATCTTTTATAAAGAAGTCATTGTAAATTTTGGCAATTTTTGCATCACTTATTCACAGTCCTTTATTAAGCCAGCTCTATAAATGGCTAAACAATATCATATGAATAACATCCATTGCAGATTTTTGCTTTTTTTTTCAATGAATAATTATCTATCTTGACATTTTCTAGTTGCTCAAACAGCCCTTATTCTCAGACATATAGATACACCACTAGTAATACTACATCTGGAATATGCTGGAAGTCCAAGTTGTAAGCATCCACGACTACATTTTTAAACAATACATGGACATTACAGCATGCAATGCCTGTTAAGTTTCGTAAGAACTGAGCTGCTAAATCCACATTTCTGTATGATCTCTCACATCATATATATATCTCTCAGAGTATAGAAGAGAGAGGCATCCTTTGTATTGAATCCAGTGTTAATCTTCATTCTCGCTCTTTTTTATGGTGGATCTCAGTAATTCCTCTCAGTTCCCTTGCTCGCAGACTACTTTGAATAGCTTGTGCTTAATGCCATCACCACATCAAGTCCCCATAAATCCTCCTACTGGACTAGACAGCTATGAAATGTGCTGTGGGCTGTATTACATTCCCTGTTTTGAAAATTTAGGGGCAAGTACTTAAAGAATGCTGTGATTAAGTTGGGTGTTTTGACTATCAATAGGATGGGGCACACAGGCACCATGATTTATAGGACTTTGCGGAGTACTGAGACTGAACTGGATATTTCTAAAGTGAAAAGAGATATGTTAGAACATCAGCCGGTTCTTCATTTGCCAGGAGAAAAACGCAGCTCCTGGAAGCATAGTCCTTTACAGGCTTACTAGTACTTGGCATAATAATTGGAACTAGCACATATCTAAAAACAGGCGGTAAAACTGAATTTCCTTAATCACAACACTGTTAAATATTAAGGAGCGGTGTTATTTTTCACAAGTACTTAGGGCAACAGCCTTTGCAGAATTTCCCGCTGCCTCCTTTGTGTGTGGAAGAGCGCTGGTACGTCCTTGGCCGCTGCTGCTGGAGGAGCAGTCAGTGGGGGGGCACAGCGGGGGTGGCCCATGAGCTGCCTTCCTCTAAAGCGAGCTGACCAGCAGCTCTGGTTTTCCAGTGTCTTTCCTCCAGCACTCGCCCCATCGTGTCCTGCCTTCCCCTTCCAGTAAGAGAAGGAGCCCAAGCCTTGGCCGATCATCTTTTAGACCACAAAATTCAGTTCTGCTCAATGTCCTGGTAAGTCTTCAGAAGGTTCTACTTAGAGGAGCCTTAAAATAGAAGGGAATCAGGCCTGACACATTTTTAGCCGTATAACTAAACAGTGCCGTATTCAACAGAGAGAGGTTATTTTTACTGGATCCATAGACTGATTTCGACGGGAATTCTGTACCTAGGAGGTGAAATTCTTGTCTTAGCAGAGATACGGAATAACAGCTGTGAATTGTTTATGCCACATCTTGCTGTTGGTGTTTCCTATCTGTTTAGATATGTTTGCAAGCACCTGCGGACAGGTGAATTTCAGTCAAAGCTAGCTTAGGATCAGATTCTAAAAATAACAGACGCACTTACTCGTTGCAGGTCTGCAGTAGAAGCTGTAGCTTGGTATTTTAATGACCATGCTCCATGTAAACATAAATTAAATGTAAATGCTACTGTGCTTAATTTGAATCAGAAAACTGACATGAGTTCACAAAACTGAAACAGGGATGGAAGCAGACACTTGTGGAGTAAACTCGAATACAACCTTTTTATCTTTTTTATTTGTCCTCAAAATTTTCCTGCACGGAAGCATTAGAATTTAATCTACACAAGAACTTTAAATTGTACATAATTCATGAGGAATAAGAAAATTTCCTTTTCCACTGTTCCAGTCTGCGGGATCTGGCCACATTTGAGAAACACTTAATTTCTTGCATCAAGCTGCAGATACTCTGAAACCATTTGAATCAGTACGTATTCAACCAACTTTATCAGAGCTAATACTTGACAGGCTCTGCACCTACACGTTGACCACAGCTTTCTGCAGGGTTTGGAGGTCAGCCTGGAGCTGTGGGAAGCCATGGGGACAAGGCTTCTCCCAGCCCCAGGGCCAGGCTCCCTGCAGCAGCCGGGGCTGAGCACCAGGGCAGGGCAGGATCCCAGCGAGCAGCCCCAGCCTCAGGGCAGCCGGGGAGGTCAGGATGAGATCTGGAGACAGGGGTCTGGGTGCAGCCAGGTAAACTCCTGGAAGGGGAGGGCGTTCAGGTCCCTTGCAATATTAATCTGACTCGTCGACTTGAATTCAGAAGATTTTTTGGTTTGTTGGCTAAAGCTGGTTGGTTAAAAGTCACATTAAAGGAAAAACTACAGTGATGACTTTTCAGAACTTAAGTACTGCATAAGAAGAAACATTTTTTCAAAGTATTTTTACACCTCACATATATATTCATATTAAAAGTACTATTTTTAAAATTATTATTTTTTAAAAGTGTTCTTCACTCTTTTAGAATCACTATGAGTGGTGCTTTGTGTCCTCACAGAGGAAACTGTCCCTTTCCTGACACTTTCTCTCCTTTGGGTTGGCCTTCAGATGTGAAAACAAATCCTCCCATTTGGGACAAACAGCAGGCAACAGCTGAGTTTCACAGAGCCCTGACTGATCCGACACTGCTGGTCTTCATTTTCTTGTCAAAAATACCATCTCTGTATAAATTTCATAATAAAATAGAAATACCTGTCAACCTCAGAAATAGGAGTACAAAATTGCCAGGTATTTCTCAAAATGCGAGGAAGGACATTTTTGGTACAGCTGCCACCAACGTAAAAGCTAAGGTCCCCCCCGCTGGCTAGAGCCTGACTCTGCATAGGAGATCTTGGAGTATGCAAAGCACATTCAAATAAGCTTGTGACTGGAATGCTAAAACATCCTGGGGGACCTGCTCTTTCCCTCCCCAGCATCCACAGCTCAGCACTCTTCATGCCTGTGACATCAGCCTACTGGTAGGAGTCACCACTTTTTTTCTGAATTCCTCTAATTACCAGTTTTGAATGCTAGGGTAGTCCTCAGTCCCCCAAACAAAATTATCCCCCACTGCCTTACAGCGGAAACTTGGAATCCTGTGTGATTTTGTGTACTTGACGCAAATACCTCTTTGATTGTCCTAGTTTTGTGATTCTCAAGGTGTGGAATAAGTAATTTTCAAGATGAAAAAAGAGGAGAAAAATGTGGCAAGTAGGAAGCCTGGGTCATTTCTTATGGGTTCAGACTGTCCCTGCTCCAAAATCTTACATGCAGAGATAAGAAGTTAAATCATCACGAATCGACATTCAAGGAAGTGTTGTCCAGGATTCAAATGCTTGAAATTTGGAGTGCCGGAATAAGTTAATTCAATTTGTCCTAATAAAGATGTCAGTGAAGTAAGCAGGTTTTAATATTATACCATGATAAGGATTTGCATGTCACTATGGAGCCAAAAAGGGATTTTAAGAGATCGTTTATCCTGTCCACAGCACAGGACCAGCTGCAGCTATGTAATTCAGTTCACTGGCAGACTGGGAACTGAGGTTACACCAATGGTATTGCACGGAGCGGTGCCAGTGCCCACACCACGGAGCTGGCACAGCAGTTTCGGGAACAGCTGTGCCTGCGCCAGCCCGCACTCCCCCAGAGAGTTCCTGGCACGGGTTGGGAGTCCCAGCATGCCAGGGACTGACCACAGCAGGCACACTGCAGGTAGAAAATTAATATTTTAAATTCTATTCATAGGCCAATGACAATGCTGCAATTTTGGAAAACTGAAAAAAAAGGCCAAGCAAGTCCTTTCTTATCCTGTCACGATGATTAACACAATTTAAATCCATAAATTAACTCATGGGCTTATGAACAGAAATAAATCATAGAATCATAAAATCATAGAATGGTTTGGGTTGGAGAGGACCATTAGAGGTCCCCTAGTCCAACAGCCCCTGCCATGGACAGGGACATCTTCAACTAGACCAGGTTGCTCAAAGCCCCGTCCAGTCTGACCTGGAATGTTTCCAGGGATGGGGCATCTACAGCCTCTCTGGGCAACTTGTGCCAGTGTTTCACTATCCTCATCGTAAAAGATTTCTTCCTTATATCTAGTCTAAATCCACCCTCTTTTAGTTTAAAACCATTACCCCTTGTTCTACCGCTACAGGCCCTACTAAAAAATCTGCCCCAAATGTCTTCTTGTGGTTAAAAAACCACCCTTCTTTTAATTATCAAAATAAGACAACTTCAGAAGTTCACAACCTTTGTTGCTCAGTAACAAACAGAATTCAAATATCATCTATGTTTTTTCTTGTTAATTATTCTCTGGTTTACCAGTCAATTCAATTTAAACAGTGTCAAATTTTGTTGAAGCCCAGCTGATTTACAGCATATTTTGTGACCTCACTTTACTGGGAAAACCACTTTGCGAAGAAGGGCAATTTTGCTTTAAAAAGCACTAGAATTATCTAATAAAGCTCAGTATCAGAAAACTGTTACTGAATCAACCTCTTCTATCAGGCACAGCCTATCTTTTCCTCTAGGAACACATATTTCACATATTAGTTCTGTGGGTTTGTATAACATGAAGATATAGGAGCAAAACTTGTACTTTGATAGAAGAAACATCGTACTACCTGCCCAGCACCTAATTTATAGAGACAGAAATTTTTAAAAGCAAGTATATAATTGTATTGCATGATTTCCAGTAATGCCAATAACTGCCAGTCACACAGCATTTTTTAATAATCAGGTTGTTTGCAGCATTGATTTGCCAGATTAACATTAGTCACTTAAAAATATATGGGTCTTAAACTGTGTGGGGTTGACCTTATTTTAGTAATATTCCCATCAGTGTAAGTACTAAGTTTTAGACTACAAGGATTAGACAGAAATATGTGACACAAAATTTAGAAAAAAATTAAAATATGCAATTTAATTTTTTTGCCTGGTTTCTGATGTTGACTGCTCTTGATTTATTTGAAAGGAAACCCATCAGCTGTGCTTCTGAAAATTCATTCTAAAGCAGGTAAGCTAAATTGCTTATCAACAGGTTATCTGTCATCATTTGCTGCAAACTGTTATTACCACCTGTAACTGGTCAAAATATTTTATCAAAACAGATTTGATGGAAAACATGCTATAAAACTATTTCATTAGAAAACAAACAGAAGAGAAAGAGCTTGAACTTGAAGGGAATGTAAGAGGTTTTAAATCTCTACTAATCAGCATTATCCTTAATATTATATAACTCCATGAAACTGTAATAAAAATGTGTAAAAATACAGATTACTTTTCAGACATTTTCATTAAAGTAATTAAAATTTGCAAGCTAAATTTACTGAAACTCCACACCATGGGAAATACTGAAAATATTTTTGATATTTCATGAAAACAAACTTCAGAATATCAAAACTGTTCACAGGTCATCAGTTCAGAGTTACAGACAGGTCTTCTCCCAGATAAATAGACCCAAAGTGAAGAAAAAGGACAGAATACTATTTACTGATTTTATCAGTCAGCAAATGAAGATTGGAAAATTAAGCATGACGTAACTTATGGTTTTGGTCTTCATAGGCAAAGCAGCCAGGAGGAATGAAACAGTATGCCAAGCTTCCTGCAACTTGCTTTTGTTTTGTTGAGACTCCCAGTGATAAATATTAAACATTTCTTCTTGGTTCTTGGTCCACACATTTTCCTGAGGGGTTTGACTCTTTCTTTGTAATTAAACAGCCCAATTTGTTTACAGTGAGACAGCCAGGAAGTTTTTCTCTCTGTAGCCTGTGTTCATTTGGTGAGAACATCTCTTTAGGCATCTTTGAAGTCATAGGAATCATCTATTCTCTCCCTCCATTTTCTCCCTTTAATAGTCTAGCTATGTGCTTCAAGTTATGCTTTCCCAAACTGAGGTCTCAATTAAAGAGTTAAAAATACATTCCTTAGGAATACTTACAGTCTTGCTGTATCCATGGAAACACGATGGGTGTAGACAGTTCCAGTAGAGAACTGTTTCTCCAGATGTATTAACACACATGCTTGCTAGAAACATAATTTTTTTTGTCTTTGTCAAGTTTTCTTACCACTCTACCTTTCAGGGCAGAGACCCCCAACAGGGAATATGAACATCTGCTTTTCTTCTGTGTTTATGAGAATTCCCATTTTTATATCATCTTCAGGCTACCCAAATGCATTTGGTAATTCTTTTAAATAACTTATGGAATTGTTAAATATATTATATTTATTTTTATGTAATTTGTATTTGTGTATCATTTTTATAATTACATTTGTATAAATGTCAGCCTAACCAGTCACCACCTTAACAGTTTCCCTCATTTCAATATGGCAGGAAAGAGAGGATTCATAATTATTATTTTTTAAAAGTCAGATGAAACACATAAATGAGAAAAACACACTAGCATGTGAGGGAACACTGAAATTCTTCTGTGCTCAGAGTCATACACTCACTGCTCATTTACTCACTGTGTTATTAATAGATAGAAGTTCTGGTTTTGTTAAACAGGCTCAAGTCATATATTCTTTTCATTACAATGCTCAGGAGTGCTATAAGATGTACAGGAATAGGATTAGAATAATAGACAAACACTACAGCAGTGCATTGCACTGAGACTTTATTTGTCATAGTCAAGTACTAAAAAGCAGAAACAGAAAGGAATGCTTCCCAGAGAACTGTCTCCTGCCCCGAGACACTCTCACAACCTAAATATCCACCTCGTACCTTTTCCACACATAAAACACCTTGCTAACAAGAATTACAATCAGCCGTCATTAAGAAAATACTTTCAAGTTACATCTCCAAAAGCAATTAGGTTTCTTGCCCTCAATAAGCTTATTGGAAAACTTCTGACCACCCACCCTTCTTGTGATTAGAAACTATTTGATAATTTCCATCCAAAAAATAGCCAATTAAATACTACTCAATCTTGAGGCTAATTTTTTCTTCAACTCAAAGGACTTTTCTTCACCTCTGGTGTCCACTTTGCATATTTACAGACACAGTCCTTTTCATCTGTCTCTTTTCATCTTTTGTTTGACCAAATTGGGCAAAGCATCTTATTTTAGGTTAAGATTACTTGAACAAGAACTCATGCTTTCATATATCTCATTAGCCACCTCATGGAAGCTGCCATAATATTTCACCTTGGTAAATTCAAGACGGTTTATCTTTCAGTGAGAATGAAGAAAAACTACCTTGAATTTATCATGAGACAAGTGCAGGCAGGCAAACAGTTAGCAGAAACTAATTCATGATACCTAGTAAACCTGCATCCTTCCCAAATCTGCAGTAACTCATTCGCGTATCCATATCCTCAGACTCCTCTTTCACTGCAGCACCTATTCAGTTTTAATTTTTCAGGGAGATTTTCATGTACATACTTGAATATACTCTAAAAAATGTCTTTACAACCATTTGAATAATGGTTTTGTCCATTTCTAGTATCACTGGAGATGCTTTGCATGTACTTTTTTGACAGTCATATCCTTTGAGTGGCTCACAGGCATTCTGTGGTTGACTTGCACTGGCAAAATTGCCCTCCTTTCTCACTTGCACCTGTTGCATTCCCAGTTTATGGCAGTCATTCTTCTCCCTAGTCCCCGGGTGCGTGACCTTGCGCTTGGTACTACTTGTTATCCTCCTGTTCCTATTACTCCAGTCCTCAAGGTCATCCAGCTCTTCCCGTATGATATTCTGATGCTCCTCTCTATTGATTGCTGCTCCCAGCTTTGTGTCATCAGCAGATTTCATCAGCGCACAGCTACTCTTTGTGCCAAGGTCACCAATAAAAACGTTACATATAATTGGCCTCAAGACCTATCCTTGAGGAATTACACTAGCTACCTTCTTCCAGCAACATTGTTCTCTTTTCAGCAGTCTCCCTGTTAGACTTTTTTTTTTCCTGCTTTATAGCTCTTGTGGTGTGCTCTATCATCCCCAGCAAACTGTATTTAGGGGCAGGTGAATTTATCCCTTAAGATTTTGCTCTCTTTCCTTTGCCCATAATGCTTCCTATGTCAACAAAGACAGAGATCGGGCTGGTCTGGCATGATCTGTCATACATTATCCCCCACTGCTCTTTTTTCTTATTTTCCATCTGCCTCTCTGTCTTTGTCTTTTCCTTCAAATGCTCTAAAGCTTTACAGACTATTCTAATCAGACTGTCTGGTATATAATAGAAGAGGCATATATGACTATGAACTAGCTTGTAAATAATTAGCAAATGCAAATTCAGATTATTTCCATGGGGCATAGTTGTAAAGCCAACTCAGAAGCACCTCCTGTTGTTATTAAAACAAAGCCCTGAGGTCAGGGATTAAGTCTCTCACATCTTCATAAGTACCCTAGCTACCAGTCTAGTGGTTAAAAGGACATTAGGACTTGCTTTTCCAGTCATCTCTTGGCATAAACAATTTCACTTTGAATGCTGAAAATAAGTAAGCTCAGTTCCTTGTTATGAAAGAGGTGCCCATCTCTGGCTCAGAGAAGTTAACTGCCTGTCATAGGCAGGATGCAAACATTTCTACTCTCCTTTGTATTTCTGCTTTAGTAAAACCCATTTTTAGGCTTAAATCTTTCTCCTCGCATTATATAAGAGAGCATGGGTGCCTCACCCAGCATTGTGAATTGCATTGGGTGCCAAGGAACCTGAAATTACTCATATTATTTCCATTTAAGAACCCTTCCTAATGTGACCTAGAAACTAGATTCTTTAAAACAGCACAGAGTGTTCAACAGAAAAGGTTTATTTTATCATCATCTATTTTTTCCTGCTTGTAAGCAAGCAGAAATGGGTAGCAAAATATCTTCTCAAGGTTGCAAACCTTCCAGGGCAAGTGTCAAACTTGGTGTTTGGCATCATCTCAGCTCCTTCTACCAATCTGATTTTCTTTTGGTTTTGCACAGAATACCAAGTGGCTCACCTCATCTTTGTAGTACTTTACCCCACACAATTTTTAAGGGATTTCAAAGGCACCCACTATAGTAGGCTTCAACATTCACAGATATTCTTCTCTGCTTTCCTGTTCTCACATCATGTACTCAGAGATAGGCTAATTCCTCCTCCCCAAATTAGCTGTAAAGAACTGTATGATACTAAGATGGCATTACTTTATGCATGATGGAACTTCTTTAGCTTGCTTCTAACATTTGCTGGGTTATTTTGGTTTCTTGGCCCTTCACAAAAGCTCTCACACATTGGTCAGATGCAGCTTTATGATCTTTTTGCATGTTCTCAAAAAGAACATAATTTTAAAACTTCTAACCTTCTTACTTGTAGACAGAGAAAAAAATAAAACTCATTAATCATGTCCTGCAGAATGTCACTGTTATAGATGCTGTGGAGAGTTGCCACAGTGGCAGTAAAATATTCATATTTTCAGAAAACCAATTACAAGGTACAGTAAATCACTTAAACGTGTTATTGGTGATATTCAGAAAGCAGTAAGAATTTCTTCCTGTACACGTAATTACCTGAGGCAACCACTTCTTTTCAGGGTCAGTGAGGGGAAAATGATAGCTGATGGTGAAAAGAGGAACTTGTGTTTGCAGAGACACTTTCCGGCATAAAAAAGTCACCATTTTTCACCCTTGACTTCAACAGGACCTGAATGCACTCTTCACCTCAGTGATTAGCAGACAAAGAGCTCCAAAGATGCCTTTTAAAGCCTTGCCAATATCCTATTGAAAGTACAATTTGATTACCCTGACCCCTCCTGTAGTACCCCTGTCCATTGGGCCTGCGCTCCCTGTGAAAACAAAACCAATGAGACTTTTCCTGGCATCGTAAAAGGACGCAGTTACTTTGCTTTGTGACAGGGCTCCTTGTTCTTGCTAGTATTCCTCAACTTCCACGTGAATGTAAGTTTATGAGAAATAAATTCTATGTCACCATTCCCCATGGTCTCACTTACGTGACCACTCTATATGTACGTGAGGAAACCCATGGTCATTGTCACCTTAGCCCCTCCCTTCGGTACGCACCCCTTATGCATCTGCATGCCTTTTGCATCTCATCATAAATCTAGCCTGCTGGTTCTCTGGATTGGTTTTGCATATTTCATAGCCAGGAACTCCAGGTGCTACCATGAGAAAATGAAGTAAACAGTAGGAGAAAGCCCCACGGGTATGTATTTTTAAACTGCTGTGTACAACTGAAAAATGATGGGTATGTGGCAGTGTAATTGTTGAACAAAGACCGCACATGTTTTCTTTGCCTGGATTCTGCTAATAGTTACTATGGAAATGTAAATTAAATAATTGGCCATGTGTTGGACTATAAATACACCTATAGAAGTTGTCTGCAGTGCCCACTTTTTAGAGCAAAAGAATTTTGCTTTAGATGTATATGTAAGAAATGTTTGCCTGAAACACAACACAAGAGACCTCCTGACACCCTTACTGAGCTGCTCTCTAGACAGCGCTCCCAGCCCTAAGTGAGAAGATACGTTGATTTGGGCAGGAAAAAAAAGGTCTCTCTCCTTCCTTAATCTCTCCTTGTTTTATTCCTTTCCTTCTTTTTGTCTTTCTTCTTTTCTTTTTGTTGTCTTTTCTGATTCTTTTTCTGTTAGATGGTTTCCTTTGTTCTCTTTGACATCTTTTTCTCAAATATCATTCCTCTACTCATCACAGAAACTTTGTAAAGTTAAACTGCAAAGATGGTAAGATGGAGAATTATTTCTAAGCACAGTTGCCTGACTTTAACTGCTTTTGCTTGGTAGTCCCTCTAAATCTCCCTCCTGTGCTAGACCACCTTCCTTTGCCATTAGTGGCTTGATCTTCATAACCTTCTTCTCTCGCCCTACTAGTTCTCCCAGGAAAAAAAAAAAAAAAGATGCTTCACAGTGCCACTGACCTTCTTTGACTATGGATTGGTTATGCTGTGCCTTCCAGAAAAACGTGTCACCCAAGTGCCGGCAGACAGTAACCTTTGATTGCAACCAGGGTGATTCTTTTGTGTTTACACTGACATAAATTGTAAATAAACCCACTGAAGTCAGTGAGTCAACTCTGTGCATTGGTATATATCTTAAATGAGAATCAGACCTCGTATGTTATAATTCCATATATCGATAAAAGCTTCCAACAGATGCACTGCAGTATAAATTCTACACACGGAAGATTTAATACCCATGGGCACAGTGCGTACTTACAAAAGTTAACTGAAATTAAGTGTCTAAATAAAGGTAGGTTTTTTGAAGATCAGATATAGATTTCCATTCCTTCACTTTTGTTACCACTATTGCAAAGCAAAACTGTGATCGTCATCAGTTGTAAAAAGGTACATGACTTTGCTTTTGTAGACAAAGTGCTCAGAACAGGAGTGACCCTTGGCAGCACGCTGACCGTTTCAGTTTCTTACGGCAGCACTCTGCGATATATTTGTAACATTATCCCTCCACACACACACAAATATAAGACATTTGGCTTGTAATTGCACTATTCATATACACATAATCTACCTTATGTATAAGCTGCACGCATGCTTTGTGCTGGCCTAGAAGACTTGAAATGCAGCCACATACTCAATCACTTAACACTGGCTACATGGACAGAAATCATGACATCATACCTCCTGTTTGTTAAAATGGGTGAAACGACTTGGTCAGAACTTCTCCTACTAGTGCATGTGCATAATTATATACACCCATACGCAAGCGTATGTGCAAAGACACACAAACTCATGCATCCTTTACAAAGATTTTGTTATTGACTTCAGTGAGAAAAACATTTCATCTGTGTGACGGTAAACTGATGACAGACAAGAAATAAATTGCAGTTCCTTGCCCTTTGACTACCTTGCTGATGCCTATGCCAATATATCTCCCTTGGGAATGCCTGCAACGTAGCAAATGTATGGGCCCTCTGAAAGATGGCTGAAAGTGTTTTAAATCAGCCTCTGAGACAAATATTTCCCCTTTCTTCAATATGGCAGAATTTCAACATCCGAATAACACTACGTTTCTGCCTAACAGGTATAATAACTTATTTTTGTTGTACCTCGAACCCTATCATGAACTTTATTGCACTTGCTAGTAGGTAACTTTGTTTAAATCTTTGTCTTTAAAGCAGACAGCGTAATGCATGCAACTGTATACTATGAAGACATCAGTAGCTACTTCATAGTTAAATGGTTTGAGATTTGCAGGATTAAAATGTCACTATATCACAGTTTAAGGACTAGATTTCATTTCCAAGTTTAACAAATTAATTCTTCAGAGGACAACTGAATTACTATACTATTTTTGAATTTGATACTCAGTGACTGCTGCAGCAGAAACAATTAAAATGAGCCTGCTGAAGCAATTAAATAACAAGAAATGAACAACTGTAATCCATAGAACTTTCAAACATCAAACATGCATTTATAGTTACAACATCTCACGGCATATTTATCAATATTTAAATATAAACAGAAACTATTTCCAATTCTTCTCATAAAATGTCTTTTTACAGAAATACAGTTGGAATCTCTTATAATCATAAACAAATAGACATCCTTAAATCTTCTTAATTTTGAGATACTATGGATTTTCTCTGGGGTTCTAAAGTGAAAGTAGGCATGTCAGTAAATCTTTCTAAGCTTCCACCTAACCTGAATTAGGGCTATAAAAACCTGGATGTGCCAATTCTAATTGGACCATCAAGAAGAAAGGAAATTCCTATGGAAGTGAGAGGTATGCAGCCTCGGTTGGGTATGTTTGGGTATAACCTTTCACTGGACAGGAAGATACAGGATCAGTAATCAGCCTTTGTATTCACTGTGATCCGTAACGCCTTCTGCACTGAACGGTGAACGTTCTTAGGAAATACCTTGAATTACAGTGTTAATGGTTAAGTAGTCATTAGCGTTGCAGATGTTAATATATGATGTCCCAAGAATTTGCATGTGTTTTAGGAACCAGTTAAAATCAATATTAAAATAACTATACATTTTCAGTGACAAGAGTATAGTCCTTGACAGACTGAACACTGGTAAGTTTACCTGTCACCATTTGAGTTTTTTGAAAGAGTCAAAATAAAATAATCACAATAAGGGACTCTGCCTTTTCTCCGAAATTCTGTTAATTGCGACAAATCCATGGAATTTAAGTTAAAATTGTGATATAGGGAGAAAATTCCAGTTCCTGTTGTGGTGTAGGTGGGTGTAAGGGCTGTGCCTGTGCGAAAACCCAGCACCCTTAGTTATCGTTTACCTGGGTGGCCCAGGAACTCCTCAGCTAGTCCCTGCACAGGGGAGACAAATGGTTTGATGGGCTTATTTGATACAAATACTGACTTGACAGAACTTTCCTTACAGGAACTCTCCAGGTGGGAATTTTGGACAGCCATTTCCCCCAGGCAGCTCCTGCTGTGCTTAGTCCAATTACTAGACATTGTTTTTGTGCTTAAGATGAGCTGATTAACTCCCCAGGTGGAGAAACTGGCAGTCCCAGGGACTCCTCCAGGCAGTTGACCAAACTCCATATAGATTATTTTAAATAGTCAGTAGCAACTGTTCCTGAAGATGCAGAAATGGTCACACAGGACAGTATTTTGTATTTAGTTAAGATGGGATATTTTTTTCACAGAATTCAAGATAATCAATAGCAATGGCTCATGCATATGCTGGAGCAGTCACATAGGACCATGGCCCAGCTGAATTATAAGAATTCACTGGAACAGTTCAAAGAATCTCACTTGATATAGCTTCAGTTGTCACTGCAAGGAACATTTGTAACAAAGACTCCTGTCACCTTCTGGACAATGACTGACCATCCCATTCAGGAAAACAGATTACACACCTAAAAATGTCCTCATGCAAAAGATCTTAATAAATCAGGATTTTTAAAAATGTTTTGTCTGTAAGTGTGCAAAACAATAGGTGGGTCATTCGTATACTCCTTTCCATAAACCCTGTGGACAGCGCATACATTCAGAATATTATTTCCCATTAAGGTGTGAACTAGCCTACAGTCTGAGCTGGTACTTGCAGTGCTTAAACCCATGTTTGCTTAACTTCCACCTCGTATTTTCTGTTCTGTGTTTTCAGAAGCCACACAGAATCAGACCTCAGTGTATCTGCTTACAAATTCTGTAATAATTTCTGAGGCTAAGACTATACATACATAAATATCTCCTGGCCAACAGAAGAATGAGCAGCAGTCTTCAAAGGAGATTTAAATTCCAGAAACTTTAGAGCTTTGCATATACACTTAAAATATCAAAAAGTGTTGTTTAAAATTAGCAAAAGGAACCCCTTTAAGAAAAAGAAGTGTGTATGGGGCTGCAATGCCAGTAAAGGCAAATGGCATGAAATCTTGAGACTTGCTGCAAACACTAGAAATGAAAAAGACTTTCTTTATCCTTCTCCATGACAAATATATGAGGACAGTAGGCGCCAAGTGCGGAATAGTAGACTTAGGAATGGGAATGGACAGAGGCTACATGAGTCACTCTTTAAACAGAGCAGAAGGGAATCCTGAGCCAAAGGACAAATGGGACAGTTCCCCACAAACTCTTGTGAGGGACTCTGAACCCAAGGTTTCAAAAATACCATCGTAGCAGCCGAAGAGGACAGTTCATGTATCTGTTAGTACTGGGGAAACAAAGGTAAAAGTCATGAAACTGCAAATATTTCAGTTTGTAAGTGCTGTCAACCTCTGTATGACAACAGTTTGTTGGTTTTACTGCAGCCATTTTTTTATTGACTTGGGACATGATATATGACTTTGTGCTGCCACTTTTACACACAGGATTTCACAAAGAAGTGCAAATGATTAATCACAGAAATGTCCACCAGTTCTCTTTCCTTATTCAGCTTAAAAACAAACAATGATCTTCAGGAATATTTAAATAAGGTATTGCCAACAGCAGAAAGAAAAATCAGAGGAAAGAAAAGAATAACATTTCATTATAAAACAAAAAGTAATTATTCCAGTGCATTCTGTCATCTTCTTTCATTAACAGTGATTGCTCCCCTTCAGCTGGTTCACTTAACTTGCTGTTTTAATCACTCATTTTATCAAATTTAATTTCTCTAGACGTAATCATGTAAATTATAAGGAGTAAATCAGGTAATAATGACAGATAATGCAGTTTCTTTATTTTATTCTCCATGCAATATGATGATATGGCTTTATCAGAGAAACAAAAGAGAAACATTACCTGATTTGTCAGTGGTCTGTTTATACATGGCGACAAAGTGGGAGACTGGGTTTTGCATCACAGATTTGGTTGTTCCTATACAAATCAATGGAGTCTGGAAGAATTGGCCTCAGAACCTTGAGACTGAAAACAAAGATTAGCATTGATCAACATCTGTACACAAAAACTGGGGCCTCTTTTGTTACCTGAGAGTCATTTGTACTAGGGAGCTGCAATAACTGTAACTGAATTCCTTTGCTCTAGACTTTGCTCAGCCCACAGCAGCGCACCTGCAAAAAGTCAGAAGAATGAGTGTAGGATTACATTTCTGTGTGTGCACATGCATAGGTACACAGGTACATAACCAAAACAAAGGCAAGAAAAAGGTCTGTGGGTGTTAAGATGCTATGCTGACTTGACTTCCTTAAAAAAAACATTTTTGTTAGTCAAATGTCTATTCCTAAAGGAATTTCATTCACCTATTTTAGTAGTCCCAGTGACTGGACTTAAGAACTGACCCTGAGGAGCCTGTTCTCCCAGTATCTTGACCATCTTATTCTATAAATATGTACCTTACCATTTGTGAATACTCAGGCATGCGATGTACCAATCCCGGACCATTCCATGCACAGAAATTCGAGTCCTTGAAAGTCCATTGAAAACAAATACAAAAGAAAGACTGGCAGACCCAAAGCAAATGTTTAAGATCTGAGATACAACTGTGTAGCCAATATTTTTTAAAAATTTACAGAATTTGCACATACTTACATTTTGTACTGAACAGCAGAATTGTTCATGATGATCGATTCATACCTTTCTTCCTCTGTTTTCCAACCACATGATGATATACAGTAGTTGCATGAGGCATACAGATGTCACTTCTGAGTAAAAGATCTTAGAAAACAAGCAGTGAAAAATAGGCAAAGAACATTATTTTGACAGTGCAAAATAAAAGCCATAGTAGCATCTAGAAAACAATGTTGATAATTATCCACTTTAAAAGAACATTATGTTTAACTGAAATAGCAGTCTCTTAGTCTTATCATTACATTCAGTTCACATACACACAATACATAGGAATACCTATCTGAAGAATGAAAAAGGCCAGCTACAATTTTTCAGAATAATATAACTTCAATTTTCTTCACAGAAGCTGGTCAAGTATATTTTAATATTTTCAGTAAAACTGTTCACCAAACTTTACTAAAAAAAAGCTTCAACTATGACTAATTTCCTGCTTTGTTCAGAGAATTAACTTCTTTTTGAATACACAGACCTTTACAATTTAAAACTTACTTTGGTATTTAGAATGACAGCCAAGAAAGAGTAAAATAATTTTAAGTTTCTAAAAACAAGCACAAGTTTTTAAACAGTCACTTTTCATTCTTCTACCCCCATTGGATATTTCATTTTCCTCTTTACTTTCCCAGTGTAGCCTCATATGTATAGCCCATTTTTATACACACAAATTTTCATTTCAGTCCTGTTAGTTGCAGGAATAAAAATAAAAGCCCCCAGATACTGGCTTGCGAAAATTTTACCAAAATAGGCTAAAAAATTTCTCTGCCTTGGAACTCCTGACATCCTAATAATCACAGGAAAATCAGTTGCTGGTGATATTCCAGGAGACTTCACTGGACACTGCAGGGTGATGTTTAATGCCTTTCAGGGCTGTCAGAAATATTCACCAGAGCATCTTTCAGCCCAATTCTTAAAATCATTTCATGTCTGTGGTTCTGAGCCTCACTTGCTGGGGAAAACTTGTAGCTGCTTTGATAAAGCTTTAGTAGCACCACTCTTCTGATGATGAAAGAGTGGAACAGGATTCCTGGGCCTAAGTGTCTTTTTCTGTAGCTGTTTCCATGAACAAAAGATCAGAATTTCAAAGTCTGCTCCAGCAAGTCCCTGCATAGTCGTCATATGATACAACTTCTGCTCTTACCTTCTGTTACTGTCTCAGGTGTCCAAACACCAACGTAATTGTGAATATGTTTTCTTCCAAGTTACTTCGTTGAAGACTTTTTCAGTTAATCCATCTTGTGTGAAGATGTGCTATGTTCTTCATAAATCACTTCTGATAGTCCCACCTTTTCATCTGTTATTCAGGACCATAAACGGAGCACCATCCTTGACTTCTTTCTTTGGCCCTAAGACTACAACTAAATACTTCTTTCTACATAAAAACTTTTGATACAGGTGTCATCCAACCACCCAGTTGAAAATCTTGCCCAAACCCTCATTGTTCCATATTTCTGGTATTGTAGTGTCTATTTCTTTGGTCTCAATGAATGCAGTTTTGTTCACGTCCATTGAGTTTAGCACTGCAAAAAATCAAATTTCAACATAACTCTTCTGCCCTTTCACACCTCTATTTCTCCACTAGCATGTTCTTCTCTTCAGACTCAAACACAATTTAGTCATCTCCATTTTCAAGGTCATTCTCTACCTTGCTCTCTTGACACTATAAAAATGCATTTGCTGATTTACTCATGACCCACTAGCCACTCAGTCACAATTGCCTCTTAACTTTTAAACCCAGGGTCTTTCTTCCTTATTGCCCTTCATGCTTGAGAAGACCTTCCAGTAACTGTCTCCAAATCTACTTCATTGTTGTCCTTGAAATTCCCACTTAAATCCTCCTGTTCTGTCCCATTTAGAAACAACCTGACATGAGTTAGGCCTGTTTAACACCTTCAGTTACTGCTGTCTAAACATTTGTGTTCGTCTTTTGTCTGTATCATATGTTGTCTTCTGGTTTTACTTCAGATTGAGAATACTCTAGGACAGACACTTTTTTGTTCTGGGTCTTCCCACCTCTCCAGACATTACCATTCTATCCATGACTGTGAGCTAAAGTAATAGAAGTAAAAAACTATTGATATTGAATTGTGTCAGTTGCTGCATATAACATACACTAAATCTGAAACTTATAACGGAAAGCTTTACTTTCACATTCCTTTTTCATGCCTCTCCTTTCTCTAACTTCTCTTCAGAGATTTTCTTTTTCGCATTTTTGTCTACTTTCATTTAGGAAGTGCTCCTCTTTTTCTTTCTCTTCCACCATTATTGCCTTGTGCTTGTTTCTTCATCTGTCTCAAACCAGTCTTAAGTTATGTCTCTATTACATTTACATACTTTCTTCATTCTCTCTCTGCTATGTTTGTCTCTCCCTCCCTCTCCCTCTTATCTTCCTTTTCCAATACTTTTGGAACATTCAACAACTACATCTGCATAAATAGAAATAAATTGAAGTTATTCTTGACCTTAACACAAACACGGACATTCAGAAATAAATAAGGTATATTTGCAATGCCTTTTTCACTAAGTGGTCTGTGGTTTATGTACTGGAATCCAGTTTCTGTGCCAGCCTCACCCAATCAAAATGCAGACTGTCTCATCTGGCAGGTTTCGGTCTCCAAAGGGTCAAGTATGGAAAAGCGGTAATAATAGCATGCTGGTAAGTATGCTACAAAACAGACTTCTGAGAGGGGGGACTGGTTGCTTCAAGTCTATTTCTTCTTGCAGGTGTGAAGTGAGTTACCATGGTATTACAAAAGGTGCAGCACTGCATTTTTTCCGAGAGTTAGTGTGTTTAGACGGATGTATGATACTTCATGAAACCCCATCCTTCCCCATCTATTTTCCTAGTTTTGTTTCAGCTAAATTTATTTCAGCATAGGCAAACTGGGTAGAGCTAGTTAGAAATATGTTTTTCCCTCTGGAAAAAAATATACTTTTTTCTGTCAAAGATTAAAACCAATATATTTTTTCCACAGCATTTTTAAGAATAAACTAGAAGCCTCTGCCGTTTTGCCAAGACCGATTTTAAGATGATCATAGGATGCTTCCTTCCTCCAGACTCCTCAGAACTTAATAGCTAGCTGACACGTTTAACTTCATTTAGTTAAAAACACCATTCCTACTGAAAAAGCCACATCAACAGATTTTTTTTTTTTAATATAATAATGGTATCAAGCTATGAGATCAGATGAAGAATCAGGCTGTACAATGTTTTTCCTGCTCATGAATTTTTTTTTTTTTTTTCAGTTTTTACCTGAAGGAATTTTGCAAAAGTTATAGTATGCGATCCAAAGGACCATTGTGAGGGAATACTGAGGGCTAGAAACAAGCATCGGAGCATGTGAAGTAGCTAAGGAAGTGCTAGTAGAGGAGTGTTTAATAGAAACAGCACAAGAAACCTGTAGAAAAGCAGGCTTTTTTAATGCTGCTGCCCACAGAATTTTTCCTTCTGTAATGCCATCTACTGTGGTCTGTAGGGGGCTTGAGCTCTAACAGATGACTGCTGGTAACTCGCTGCGGTGGTTTAAAACATTATCGACCTCAGCTGTTTGTTTCCTTGCCTCTGTTGAAGGCTACCACTTCCATAGCAAAGGCATTAAAAAGCAGCGTGTTCCCACACCAGCCGCTCTGATGCACAGGGCTTCTAACAGCCTAAACTGCCTCTGAGAGGACGCTGAAACACTGGTTTGCAAACTGCACCCGCTAAGGCAAGCTGGCTGTGACACCCTCCAGCAGAAGGTTATTCCGCTCCCCAGGACCACTGTGTCCTGAACCGCTACAAGTCCTTGCTCAGCGAACGTGATTTAGAGTCCGTAGACCCTGAATATCCACCCCAACAGAAATTGCTCTGCGCTCAAGCTGTTAGTTAGACTGGTTGCTGCATATTTTGTTGTAGTGTACTCCCATATAAAACAGTACAAAATAAGAAAAGGAAAATGACATAAAATGAACCGGACAGGATTCTCAGTGCATGCTGCGTAAATCAGGACAGAGTGTTATGAGAACATAAAACAGGCAGGGTCACCGTAATAATGACTCTGCCTGTTCTTTAATTGCTCTGCTTTACATCGATCTGGAAAGTGGTTGCATCGGACCCTTGTGCTGCATTGTGAACTTCTGCAAAGCCATTAGGCTTTGTCTTGCATCAATTAACGTAGCTGAAACGCTCTCTCGGTGGAGAGCCACGGCGTGCTCGAGAGCCTCCAGTGCCACCGACGGCCCCTGGAGGACACTTCTGCTCCCTTTGGCCCCTGTGGTGCCACCTCCCAGTGCTGCCAGCACAGCTCCCTCCACTCCTCTCCAGCTGGGGGGGGAGGACATGCAGGGGAGCTGGGCACTTGCTCGGGTGCTCCAGGGTCCCGCTTCGTAGATTTGCCGTGCTCCTGGGTGAGCGATGCTGTGTCATTAGGCAGCTGCCTTAGAAACACCGGTCTCCAAGCAGGTCAAGGCAACTGCAACTCAACACGATTTCCAAGGCAAATTACCTGCAGAAAGGAAACGACATCTATTGCGTTATTTGATCCGAATAGCACAAACGTAAAAGCTCTTGAATGCTAAAAAGGCTTTCACAACATTTTAAAGAACTGCTGATCTGAAAAGCAAGTTTGGAAAACTTTTTCTTGCAAAATAAAAGCTCGCCATCGCCAGCTGACAGCTTAAATGAGCCACTCTGGTGGCTGTTTATTGCTAGTGGCACTAATGGCTGCCGATCCACCAGTCAATATGCACAACACATTTCTCTTCCGAAGTGGCAGCCACATAAAAGTTTGGCTCATGTACGAATTTTTACAGTAAACAGAAGAAAAAAAAAAAATCCCAAATTACTGTATGCCTATCTTATACCTCACTTCACAAAAGCCAATATACCAAAAAACTCTAAGCAATATCCAGTACTGGATATTAATTAATAACCAGAGTTAATTTAAAGAGAGTTATTTTCTTCTGCATTATTTTAAATGAAATCACTACGAAGAAAATCACTTGCTGATCAAATAACACTTTCTGTTACTCAGAGGAGAAATAAAAACTGTCTTAACCTCTGCTCCATCTATTGAAAACTTGAAAATATTTGCCCTTAATTCTCCAGGTATTTTTGCAGGCCAGCAGTGAATACCTGCATCACATTATACTTAATTCTTCATGTTTTTTCTCAAACCATGGCAGGTCTTTCCTTTAGCTCTAGGAGTCTTGTCACAAGTCCTCTGCCCTACTCTGAGTCTAAGGCTGCACTAATCCTGCCCTGCTGACACTGTGATAAGGTTGCAGGCACAGACGTCCATCATTCCTACCATGGTCTGACAGTGAACATAGCAGCCCAACTTGATACTGCCAAACTCAGGAGTCTGACCAAAATCATATTCTGGTTTGGAGCAAACACCCACAACCATCAAGCAAGGGTAAGGGGAACTGGAGCCATTACTTGTAGGTGCGCATCTTTTTCTTCTTTGATCTTTAGGATAAGTAATATTTTAATATTGTTATACTCTCTTGCACCACAGGACATTAAATCATGCGTATGATTAGCTGATAAAGAAATGATGAACAAAATACATATTTACAGAAACACCGAACCCACTTTTCCTGACTGAAAATCTGCATCACATGCTTCAGTGATGGAAAATGTGTCACACTATCCCTGCTTTTAGTTACTGAGGCAAAAAGCGGAAACTTTGGAGATAATCCACCGCTCATTAAGGAAAAAAAAATAATCACTCACCCCAGATGACTTGGGGAGTCAAATTTTGCAAAGCTGGCTTTAATCTTGAGGCAATGACTTTTCACTTTTTGACTAGTTTATGCTGTTCTAGTTCATGTCGCCCCAGGCTTCTAGTCCATCTGGCCTATAGGTGAATCTATCACTACCATCTGTCATTTGTGACAATTTTTTAAAAGTTGCGGTATATATAGGAAGAGCGAGAAAAACAGACATAAGCAAATTCTGGTTGATCTTTCCTTACTGGAAAATCAAGAATAACTTTATTACTGACTCTTCCTGCTTCCTATAAAGAATGAGAGAAACAAATGAGAAACATTGGTTCTCATGTTCTGCAAAGACACATTACTGAGCGTAGTACATTCATTGTTAAAACACCAGCTTGGAATGGGGAACAAAAATGGCTCTTGCGATACTTAATTAATTATTTTCTTGGATTGACCTTGTCACTACCAGGAACTCGTTTGGTGCATTCCACAATTTTACTTTTTCTCTTGTGTATTTTTCTGCTAGGAGTCTTTCCCAGACATCAATGAGGAGTGACTTCAAATGCATAAATCTAAAATAAAAAAAGAAGAAAAGCCTCCGCTTCAGTCCCCAGGCTCCTCACTTGATATTCTCTAGCCCCCTCTAAGCTGGCCATCAATGCCACTAGCAGTGAAAGTGAGAAGCACAATGTTGCTGATGCTAGCACCTCTATGTCAATTGTTGTAATATCCAGTGCCCTTGGGATGAGAAAATTCCTCCAAGCTGCAAGCCATTAATGCCACTGTTAAGTGTCCTCCTCCAAAAGCCATTGACAGAAAAAAAGGGAGTGCTCTTCCTACACTCAATAAAAATAAAATATAGTATATGGGAAGTTCAGGTAAGTGCAAGAACATAGAGGCACTTTTAAAATATGATTTAACCCATTGGGCATCCAGCATAAGTACAGCGCCTGTGAAGAAAAGCAAGAACCAGGATTCACCTGAATTTGTGTAATTTCAAAGTACTTGTCAAAAATAGTACATTTTCTAGACAAAAAAGGGCACATCTGAGGTTCTGTTTATGTAAATTCTCCAACACATATAGTCGAAGACTGTCTGAAAATGATACGGGAATGGATTTTCTAAAGGGATTTCCAGATTTCATGCTCTTTACTCAGATGGTCATAGCTTCTCTCCTACCTAGTACTTCAACCCAATATCTTGCTCAGAATCAAAAACTACATTAAAAAAAAAAAAAAAAAAAAAAGGAAGAATGAAGAAACATCCCAAAATACTGCTGCTGTTATCTATGCCTGCCTGTGGTAATCTTCATTTTCATTTTCTAAATCACCACAGGCAAGGCAGAGTAGACATGCTGGTGTCTTTAGAGTATCTGTAGTCACTTTGAGGATAACATAATCTCAGGTCCTCTCCTCTCACTGGAAAAGCTTCAGGATGAAGTGGTGGAAAACTATAGCAAGAGAATCCTTCACACTGCAGGTGAGAGGTACATGGAGTTGGAGATTTAAGTGTACTTGTTGCATGATAATGCACAGCAACTCATTATGCCACAGCACACTGACCATCAAAAAAATCTGATTTTGGAGAAACAGCAAAATTGCTTCCATGTTCCTCCAGCAATATAAGGTTTACAGCTGTGATAAATTGCTTACCTATCCAAGCCCCTGCTTAAATCAATCGGTGGCCATTTCAGTTATTTTAAACATTGATATAAATCAAAATGCAACTGCTTTTATCTACAGCCAATGCTACAGACACAATGTTGATAAGCACAGTATACAATCTAGGTTGAATAACACTGATTCCTTCTTCCCATTCTCACTCTTCCCTGAGAAAAGAATCAAATGTTGGTTTCTGTACTAAAAATAGTGAATACAATAAGGTGTATTATGAAAGCCTTTGCCAGAATATAATTAAAATTTATTAAATAAGCAATGCTTTGATCTGGAATACTGAAAAATAATAATGTATTTACAAACATAGAAATTTGTTATTAATGAAATGTATATCTTAGAAATTAATGAACAATGTGATTATATAATGCAATATGAAGTTACAAAAAGACATTACTTGAGGGATAAATATAAAATTAAATTGAAGGATAAATTGCATGATGAAGTTTAAATTAAACTTAAAGCCCCTAAACAAAGGAAATTAATATCCATCAGGAACAGAACATTTTAAAAAAAAATTAATAAAAAGATTTATTCTGGACATTGAATATAGATTTTTTTTCAGTGTTGATAATGTAAATTTGCTATAACTTTTAAAGAGCTCTTAGAGAAAAAAATCCTAAAATTAATGTTACAACTTATGAGTCCAAATTCTACTTTACAAATCAAATTCCTGCAAGTACCTTTTTTCTCTGTAAGACATCATCAAACTAATAATTTTTGTGAAGAAACTTTCCTTTGCATGGATTGTCCTGTAATTTGCCTCTTCAAAGTTTCTTGCACATTGCTTTGAAATATTTAGAAAAGACCATTATTGGAGGCAAGAAACAAGTCTTGGCAGCCTGTTCCTTTGATGCATCTTTGCATTTGTGCTGTATCAGCACCTACCAGTGCATGGGATACCACTAGGAGGTGTGGAATGAACAAGGGCCATATTTCTTATTGACACTCCATCCATATCCAGTGCCCCACCAGAAAAGCTGTCCGTGCAAATATGTATATGCAGGCATATATGTCTATGCCTGTAACACAAACTTTCTATATCACATCTCCTATTTGCTTCTGCGTTGGTCGAAATGATGATTATGTGTGGCTAGTGCGATGTAGCTGAACTAAAGCCTTATGGAAAAAGCTCTCACAGTAAATGGGAGAAAGGAGGCAAAACTCAGATATGAGTCTCAAACGCATGGTTTGGGCCTATCTCTAGTTAATTTAAATATTCAAGGATTCCTGGGTGAAGGGGAAGCAATGGATGTGTAAAAGACATCATGATCAATAACAAATCAGTGTAAAAGACTCCTAAATGGGAGTAATTGCAGTACTGGAATCTATATGGAAGAACAATCAATGATAAGACATATTTATTATATGAATAATCCGCCTCAGTGCTATTCAGGAAAACGATTTACTTTTCCAAAATGTTGCTGGCTGGAATTCTCCTGTTTTAAAATTAACTCAAACTTTGAAAATCAATTACTACCCACCAACTACTTTGCAAGCCAGATGTCTTAGGGAAAAGGAAACATCATGCTGTTCTGATAAATCAGGCAATAAATGCAGGACCGACAGATCTGATGGAAGCCATCATGATTAGCCTCATCTATATTTCCTTGTTTATTACAGCCATTTTCTATTTCAAGAAAATACTCCCATCTGCCTGCAGTGTAGCTTAGAGCTAGAGTAAAAAATCTGTTTTTTCTCACCATACACAAGCAGACTAACTCGACAATCATTACACAGAACATGGAGAAGAGAAATTCAAAATGTCACATCAACAACATCACATTCTCAGTTCCTGTAAATCCTTTTAAATTGGACTTCTGCACACATCAAAAATAGCCAGTTAGGGGGCTTATGTCACCCTTTAAATGGCATCCTAATAGCTCCTATTTATTTCTGTTCTATCAATAACTGGATAGCTCAGCTACTGCAGTGCCAGTGTGTAACAAGGATTTACAACAGCATAGTGTTATGCCATCTAGGTATCTCAGGCCAAAATGCTGACAAAACTCATGAAGGAACAAAGGGGAAATCTCTTGGAGATCCTCCTGATACCACCATCAGGAGGGGTCCGTGGTAGGCTGTGCTCGTCATCCCTTCAAGTCCTGTGGTCCTTGCGGATTTGAGCACATCATGGGGGAGTGGAGAAAAGACCGCAGGTGTCTTTGTAAGGACCAAATCCCTTTTGTGGATCCAGGGCCTCCTAACTTCCTTGCAGTCCTCATTCCCCTCCTCTACAGCTCACAGCAGCATGGCTTTAGCATACTTGTCTACCAAGGCACCTCACCTCCCTCAGAGCTGCTGCTTTCCCTGGCCATCTCTATGAATCCCGTATGTCTGCAGTCCTCTAGCACTTCCATTTTCCAGCTCCTTCACCACTTTCAGTCCTCCAAAAAGCATCTATGTCTGTTCCATATTTGTATTCTGAAACATGTACAAATCCTTGGTCTGCTTTGATATACAAAAGGGACCTGCACGCACACTTAATGTTTCCCTTCCAATGATTTACATATAATTAGCTTTTCAATCCCAATAGCTAAGCTTCTGGTTATTTGTCTCTTCCCCCAGCTGTATCTCTCTTAAATGGCTTTAGCTGACTTTTTTCCCCAGATGTAGTTGATCATACTGCTTAACTTTATCCAAAATTGCATTGGCTAAAGTGATGTCTGTTTCTTTCTTCTCTAAATATTTTGGTTACAACTAAACTCAACTTGCTTAGAAGCTAAAATTCTTACATTAATACTTTAAACTTGTATTTATTCAAACCTGTGTGTTCTTTCAATCAATTTCCAGCCTTACTGAGTCTAAGAAAATAGTGAAAAGGGATGGTAAAGGTTAGATCCCCTTCCTTGACCAAAAAAGCCCTAACCCCAACCCCATGTACTGATCCTGACCAGGAGACTGTTACACATTTGGGAGCTAGTGATCCACAAAGCAGTCAACCTCAACAGGCACAGGCCTGCCTTGTGCCACACAGATCCTTGGCCGCACGATGAGCTTAGCTCGCTGTGACGAGGCCCCCTGTGTGGCCTCGCCTTCACCTACCAGTGCCACAAGAAGTTTTCATGAGAACATCCTTTACGAATAGAGTTGTTGCCTTGTAAGGAAAGGGAGAGCTCCTCTCCATGGACAGGATCTGTGCACTGTGGGAAGATCCACCTGGGTTTTGTCCAATGCTGCACAAACGCAGGGCGCCCAGCATCTGAGGGGAGGTAAGATTTACTCACTATCTCTTCTCATTCTGTTTTATTGAAGTAGTTATCTTATTAAGCCTTTTGTTGTCAAGCTTTTCTCACTGAGGTGCAGAAAGAATCTTGTACTGTCTCTCTCTCTTTCTTTACCTCCCCCTGCCACAGCTGGTGCAGAACACCCTGTGACCCCAAGCCTCCAAAAAATCCTGGGATACTGGCTCAGTGTCTTTTTTCCATTCCAAACTTTAGTTTTGCTTTCTAGATGTCATAGTCTAAACATTATGAGATACTCCATTGTCTTACATAATTTAATAGCCGGAAGTAATTAGTATTTTTATATGACCAAATTTTGCATCTATTAATCACATTTCAGAAGGAGCTTTTGTGTAAGTTTTTATTTTAGGAAGACTGAAAACTCCCAATTTTTCACAAAAAAATACATGAAGCATTTCCTTGAATATGAAAGATGACTCATTTTTAAATATTGTTTTATTCTGTAACATGATTTGGGAAGTAATCAGCCACAAATGGATACTGACTGTCACAGCCTAGTTTCTGCTGGATTGACTTTCACTGATTTGAATAACCCTTGTTCCTACTGAAGCCAAATGGAGCTTCAAATGTTCAGATCCTTGAAAAATCAGGCCACGTCTAAGCACAGGGTATTCTCTTTTCCTTCCTGTACTTGCTTGCTTCTTTAATTCATATGGGATATAGCAACAACTTTAAATATACTCTGTAGATTTGCTGGTGATTAGTTCCCTGATCACAGTATTTCCTCAGGTCATATGTCAACCACTGACTAGATCTGAAGTGGCAGTACAGGGGTAGAAATATGTGGCAATGTTTGGCATCCATAAAAAACAGTTTAACATGAGTGGTTCAAAAGTACAGGAAGATTTGTTAAATAATTTAAAGAATTCTCAGGTATTAGGTACAGGACATCCTTTCACCAAAAAAGTTTAACCCCAGCACTGAATACTCTCTGATTATTTATAATGGCAAAGCTGGAAAGCGACAGGACGACTCCAATGCTTCTGGAATTGTCTCATAATCTCACTTGGGAAATGGTAGAATAATTCAGCTTAACAGTCATTTTTATATCTTACTGGAAGTTTGTTATTCTAACTTCATATCTTGATATGAAGCTGTCAGGATAGCACGTGGAAAAAAAAGTCCTTGTCAAATATACCTTCCAATCTCTTCATCAAATTTAGGGCAAAATACTACAACGTCTAAGGAGACTGGTATGAAACACACATTTCAACTTCTGTTTACTTTTTTAATCAACTAAAATTTCACATTATTTACTTGAAGACAGAAATATGATTGATGTCAGTCATTCTCAGACTGGGTGAAGCACCTAAATATCTCCTGCTGCAATGCTTTGGCTTCTGTTGACAGTGATGTTCACCTGACAAATATGAACTCTGGACACCATTGCAGTACACAGTAAACCCTGTGGAAAGCCAAAGAAACTTGCTACAGCAAAAGTTGCGTCTGTGCCATTGTACGGTATAAAAAAGGAATTGAGAGAACTCTGCATTGATAATATGAGTACAGAAGCCTTGTATATCAGCAATCATTAGTTAATAAAAAATTCTGAGTTTTGTTCTGAGCCCATTGGAAGATGGATGACAGAAGTTATGACAGCAGGAAGAGAAGCTGTCAAAGGAGCACCAATGTGTAATGAGAGAAGGCATTTCAGAAAATAGAATACGGCTCCATTTCTGCTTGTCAGGATTCATTGAGGCTGAATAGCTCCGAATTCACTGCTCAAAATGGACAGTGTACACTGATGACTAGTAGCAACCAGCCGTTCTTCAAACTACAAATCTGTCTCGGAAGGGAATGCATACCCAAGCACTTCCAGAGTACAGTGTCTGGTTGCATAAGCCTGGTCTTTCACAGTGATTAATGTGATTGTCAAGCATTTACCAATACTGGCACTTTGGCCCATTTACAGTGGGAAATGTTTATTATTGAAACCTGATTTCTTCCATTTTTTATAGCATGTGATGAAAAAGGAGATAGCGCTTCTTTTCCTTGGCTTGCAAAATTGATGTGTCCCTTGGAGTAAATTCATTACTGGGAAAATAAGAAAACATTAAAAGAAATATATGGAACACTTCTTAAATCTAGACAGCTATAGATTATTATATATGTCAAGAAAGTGCCATTTCAGTTAAATATAGTGTAAATGCAACTCAGTTTTGCATTGTGTCTTTCAAGCAGAAATCAAGAAAATACATGTTCTTTTATCTCTATAATCCTTTGAAAGAGCTGTCTCTAGTGAATCAGAGCTAGAGATTCTTGGAAGCTGGATGTCTACAAGCAAATGTATAAGATGCTTTCTTCTGGAAGGAAACCTCCAAGGCTAATTGGTCCAACGTGCTGAATAACATTTTACAGACACAACACAAGATGCACGTTCTAAATACACTGATACAAGAGAGTTCCTTCCCAAATCTCGCATACAGACCTGAAAAAGCTGTTGCCTTACCTAAAATTGTTTACAATCCGAGTCCTGCTACAAAACCTACCAAGAGATAAAGAGCAAAACTCATGCTGATTTTGATGTCGACCAAGCTCTAAGACCGACTTTGCGTCTTGTCTCCACCATGAGTGAGCAGAGAGGAAGCCCCCCTGCACTAGCTCAGATCTGCACCTAGAGGCATGTGCAACGCGACATCCAAATCAGCTCTAACCCTGTTAGTTCAGTGCTCCCACAAAGCTTTAGAAAGGCCTCCACTGAGCTACATGGGAATTTGGATTTGGCAGCTAAAGCTGGATAAGTACCTCAGCTTGATTAAAAGACATGCTGCTATCTCATTGAATCCCAGCGTAGCCATCTTCCACTCCACAGAGAGAAATAAGATACAGAAGCAGCCCAAGCACTCTGGGGAGTCCACAGATTTCTCCTTTCTAACAAGAGGTGAAGGAAATGGTAGATTTGTAAAACGCAAAAACTGTCTTGAGAGCACTCACATGGCAAGTCCAGGACAAACAGGTGATCAGGCCCAGTCAGCATGGGTTTGTTTACAAAAGGCAGGTCCTGCTTGATCAACCTGATCTCCTTCTATGACCAGGTGACCCACCTATTGGATGAGGGGAAGGCAGTGGATGTTATCTCCCTTGACTTCAGCAAGGCCCTTGACACTGTCTCTCATGACATACTCCTTGAGAAGCCGGCATCTCATGGCTTTGACAAGTGTACTCTTCGCTGCGTGAAAAACCGGCTGGATGGACGAGCCCAGAGGGTTGTGGTGAATGGGGTGAAATCCAGTTGACAGCGGGTCACAAGTGGTGTTCCCCAGGGCTCGGTGCTCGGCCCCGTTCTCTTTAATATCTTTATTGATGATTTGGATGAGGGGATTGAGTGCACCCTCAGCAAGATGGCTGAGATTTGCAGATGATACCAATTTGGGAGGCAGGGTTGATCTGCTTGAGGGTAGGGAGGCTCTGCAGAGGGATCTGGACAGGCTGGATCGATGGGCTGAGGCCAATTGTATGAA
>JAVJGG010000005.1:29066464-29104779 GCA_035590195.1 Aviceda cuculoides
CTGTTCTATTAAACTGTTCTTATCTCAACCCACGAGTTTTACTTCTTTTTCCTGATTTTCTCCCCCATCCCACTGGGTTTGGGCGGGGGAGTGAGTGAGCGGCTGCATGGTGCTTATTTTCTGGCTGGGGTTAAACCACGGCACTTGGCAATGGGCTTGTAGCAGCTTCTGTAAGTTTGATGGTGGAAAGTATTTCCCCGTACTGGTGTTCTAGGTTCATACTCTGGGTACATTTACATGTAATGCTTACTTTTTGAGATACTACTATTTCCAATTCTGTTTATTAGGACTGGAAATTAATCTGAGAAGGTCCAGGTCTACTAATATTAGTAGGACCCCTGCAGAGAGAAGAATCAGCTGTATTTATTCCCTGAATAACTCTTTGCTCAGTGCGTGCTTTCTTCTCACCTTAGTCTTTGCTGTGACCTTTCCTGGCATTCCTGTAGTGTTATCAGCAGGGCGAAAGACAGATTAGTTATGTAGCAAAAGCCAAACTAATCCTTGAGGGCCAAATCTGCTTGGGCATGTGTTAACGGACTGTATACAGAGCATGTTGCAGACGTGTGGGGAAGCAGACTGCAAAACGCAATGCTGTCAATAAAGCTGCAGAACTTGAGGGCTTCAGTGTTTGTCAGGCTGCCTTTATCCAGAGCCAGAGGGCTTCTGCAATTTATTTTTCTCCCACTTCCTCCTGAGGGACAACTTTCGTTAAAGACAATCAAGGATAAGAGAGAGGTAAGGCCTGTCTGAAGAGACCAGGGGGATCAGTCTGCTCAACTTGATGCCTGAAGGTAGGGAATTCAGAATCAGGTAGCCTGCATAGTAGAGAGGCAACAATTCTTATTTGAAAATAACAGAGACAGGTGCAGTCAAAAGTCTGTAGCAACAGCATCTATTTGTAAATTATCCCTAAACCAGGAAGAACTACCTGCTAATGAGAAGTTACAAACTCTTCACTGGTTTTTTATGATGATGTTTTGCTTTTTTAATTCTCTTCCTGATATACTTTTTTGGCAGAGCAAATAATAATTATGAATTATAATCATGTAGCACTATTCTTACCCAACAGCAAACTCGGCCACGGTAGTGTCAGACAAAGCGGCAAGCAATTTCTCATTTAGGAAAATAGATTTTTCTGTATTACTGCTGTGGGAAAATGTTGTTGTCTCTCAGCTGATGGCGTACACTGTTCTAGGTGTAATGATCTTCTTTGGTTATAACGGTGATGAACCACTATGCAATCGCATGTCAGGTTTTGACTGCACCTGTTTGCAAACTCAGGTAATTATGCTCCGTTGTCTAATTGCTTATTTTACGGATGTTTTGCTCACATGTTTTAAGCAATGCTATTTGATTGCAGATAACTAATGGTAGGGTTGTCTTCTCATTCTCATACATTTGATTTGTCTGATTGCTGCAGGTGGAAACAATAGGTGATGCGTACTGCGTTGCAGCAGGGCTTCATAAGAAAAGCCTTAGTCATGCTAAAGCCATTGCCCTAATGGCACTGAAGATGATGGAGCTTTCAGAAGAAGTTCTAACTCCAGATGGGAGCCCTATTAAGGTAACCCCTTTGCTCTTTATTCTCAGCTAGTCGGTGGTATGTGGACCTGATTAATTCCATTGTTTTCTGTCAGTAGCAATCTGTTTATTGCTAAGAGAATTTAAAATTGCATCAATATATCATAGTCTTTTTTGTGGACATATATTTCACTGGTGCCCATGAACAATCATGTAAGCTATGCATTACTTTAGTAAGCACAATAGACCACACAGACTAGCTGTCGCCTTGTTGTATGCATTCAATCCCTATTTGTGGCTGGAGGGCATTAGATGGACTCCTGGAGCCCTTCTTCAAATTCATTTTAGTGTGAGAAGACGAGAATTCACATGATCCAGCACTGTCCCATGCTAAAAACCAAAGCAGAGTATGCGATGGCAATGGGGAAATTTGCTTCAGAAGTATGCTCCTGATCTGAACTTCAGCAGTAGTGTAGAGGTACTCAGAGAGTTCTGTGGCTCTAAGGGGCCACATGCCTCTTTTCTAAATGGTTGTTGACCTGTATAAAAGAAGAATGTGTAGACTGCCTGCTCTTTCTCAATGTTAATATGCTTCCTTCCCACACTACTCCAGTTCCTGCTAGATTGGTGCAGGAGGCGGAAAACCACATGTCCTTTTATACCATTTTAAAGTTCCACTGCAGTTCTGCTTCTTTTGATCTTATACCAACCTTGTAGCTACTGGCATTTGGAACTGGTAATGTTTAGGTAGGAGATGGAGATTCAGCAGGGAAGAAAAAACGTGGAGATATAGATGCACCTTTCTTTTTCAAGGGGCAGATTACACATTGTTTTCATTATGTGTACTCACTCATGTTTCTGGTAAAATCGTTCTTCCCATAATACAAACCTTTTGTTTTCAGAGAAAATGGGGATATTATGTAGAACAATTATTCAACACTGTCTAAAGCCTATAACAAAAGCCATATGTAGCTGGATGAGAAGGACAGACTTCCCATGGGATGATTTGCATCATGGTTGAAATGCACTTTGTAAACTGCAGTTCTTCAGTTCTGTTAAAAAATGAGAGTTCCATCCAAAATGCTTTTTTTTTTTCAAAAATTGAAAGACTGTTTTGAAGGTTTAAAACTTGACAGAAAGGAGGTGAAATTTTAAAAAATTTATTCAGGGGTGTTGCTGTAATGCTCCTTGAGCAATAAAATTGTATACTTGGGAGTTCCAACTCTTGTCTATCTATTTGTTAGGTTATATCTTGAACTATATTCCTTGAACTCTGTGTGTGGTTAATCAAGAGAGACTTAATCCAAAGGAGTTTTTCTGCCCAGAAAGGAGAGTGTGGATACAAGGCAACCAAGCTAGAAATTCCATGACATATGGCAACACAATATTCAAATGAAAATATATTGAGTCCTGGATGAAATATTTTTATTTTTAGATATTAATGCTGCTGATGAATTTTTTTAAATGTCAAAATAAGGTACTTATTTGATTATTGAAAAATGTCCACATTTTCAAAAGAATAACTTTCTGAAAAAAATCTCTTGGGCTATGGAACTTGAAGAAAATTTTCTTAAAGTCTCATGTGGACATTTGTCAAACACAGAATAAGCATTAAAAGACAAATAGTGTCTGAAGATAACCAGAAGACAGCATTTTCAGTTTTGACATAAGACTGTTTCAAACAGGTGTTAATTTAATCTGATTAAAATAGATTTTCTAGATTGTTTGATGATTTCTCTATTTTTCCAATGACTATAGCTGATTAATACGTTCTAGCTACACTGTCACATGCTGGGAGAGCTGTCTTCCAGATCCTCTCCGTCTTTTCACCTTCTTTTGAATGATTGCTGCAATTATAGGGAAATTTTGAAGGTGTATGTTTTACCCTGAGAGTCACAGTTTGTGCATGCTTTCATTATCACTCACTATTTTTCCAAAAATTCCTCATGATTTCAGTGGCTGCATAAGAAAACTGGTAAAAGAAAGACAGTGCAGAGCAAAAATGCTTGCATAGAATAAAATGCTAGGACTAACCAAACATTTTCAAAAAGTGCTAATAAACCTCCTTTAGAATTCAGAAGAAAAAAGTCAGTTCATCATACTTAAACTGAAAGTAGAGGCACTGAGAAGCTCGTCAGTGGGTGTTAGTTGTCCTGTCTTCAGTTTTAGGTGTAATAGCTTTCAGGGGATGAGGGATGGTGATATTGTAGAATGTTGTTTTTACCTTTGTACCTAACCTTGTAAATCGTGTTTCAAAAAGCTTATCTTGCGTAGAGGCATTTTGATTTGATTTTAAATATATTAAGGTTAGGATTCCTCTTACATGGATGTCTACCCTGTAAAACTATTGAAATAAGGACTTTTGGAGAAGTCTACTTTAATCTGTCCTAGTTTAGGTGTCTACTCTAGGATGAGATGAATCATGCCCTATAAATGTGTATTTTTTCGGTTGTCTGTAAGGGAAGTCTATGGACTTAACCTAAATGTGAATGTCTATACTGTAAGCTTCTACACTCTGTCAGATGAGTCCTCCTATAAATGGCAAAGAACACTCAGTTTTTCTCAGTGGTTATATGTCAATGATCGTCACAGTTAAAAACATATGCATTATTTCTAAATTGAGTTGGCATGACTTTACCTTCTAGCCGACATTGAATTGGCTAGTTATCCGTATTTTGGTTAGCTGCCAGATTTTCACTTAAAAAAATGTGCAGGTGCCCATCATGCCACAGTTTCCTGTTAATAAATACTTCATATGCCTAATAATGTCTTAAAGCTGCATCAGGGGAAGTTCAGATTGGATATTTGGAAAAAGTGGTCAAGCACAAGCTCCCCAGGGGGGTGGTCATGGCCCCAAGCCAGTCAGTGTTTAAGCGTTTGGACAACGCTCATAGATACATGGTTTAACTTTTAGGTTGCCCCATGTGGAGTCAGGAGTTGGACTTGGTTCTATAATCTACCTGAAGTTTAAAGAACCCTTAGGGATGTGTAACAGTTACTATGGACTCAGCTCAGAACCATTAGTAGGAGACTTACTGCATGACACATTTTACAATTAAGCTATTAACATATTTAAATATTCATGAACATTAGATTCAAAGTACACAATGTAGGCTGTAAGACATTTATAAGTGCCCTGACTTCTAAACAGTGAATTAAATTGTACTATAATGTGGTTACTTTGAGCTGGTCCTCTTGATGCGGATGGTAAAAGAAGTGCAGTATTTTGACTATATTTTGACCTTAATCCTTACCTGTGATTCATGTTAACAAGCACAAGTCACATTTCCTGAGTCGTTGCCAAGCATGTTGAATATAGAATGCTGATGCAGCTTTTGTTTTCTTTTATCGAAAAACCTACATCAGTATTTGGATATTTGAAAAGAACCTGATATCAGAGGGCAGTTTTCCTCATGCCCAATATATGATATCTTTTGACAGCTTTCATGAGTTGCTGTGACTAAATTCTGACTTTATTCCTCAGGATAGTCTAGTATCTATTTTGAAAAAGTAAGATAATTACTTCACTAAGTCTGAGACAATTTTCCAAAATGTAATTCCTAAAAATAAGAGACCTTCTGATCTCAGGAGTAAACAACAGTGTTCTGTTTTCTCCTGCCCCCCTCTAAAACTGGCTGATAAGCCTTGGTTAAATAGGAAGAAATAATTCTCAGCCTTTTTGTGTAATACATGACACCACAGTTATTTGAAGTTCAATTTCTGTTAGTAGGCTAACAATTACAGCACAGTTACTCTGTTCTGATTGTGTTTTCGAGAAAGAAGAAAACATGCTAAAGTCTTCGTGGTTGTTTGCAGGAGCTTTCTCTTCCAGAGGCTTATCTTTTTTTAAGCTCTCTGAGATCACCACTGGAAACCATGAGTTCAGAAGTTATTCCCCAGGTTTGTGGGGTGTGACTTATATGATGCACGTTTAAGAGGCAAGTTACTTAGGGGCCAAAATTTTTTTAGACAAAGCCTTTATGAATCTGTTTGGGTTGTCCTGGTTGTAGAGATTTCAGCTCTAGGGAAACGTAACTGCAATTATGAAATGTAGTGCTTTTTACTTGATGATTATTCAATTAGATATGTCTTATAATTGTGGTTTATGGAATATATGTATTTTCTAAACTACTTTGATGGGTATATTACATTGTCATCTCAGCACTGAACTCACCAGAATGCAAATATTTACTTGTTGTAGTGCTCGAAATATTCATCCCTGTGAGAGCAGTGGATATCTTATTAAAAGACAGTTAGAATATCAGAAAGTTAGAAAGAAAAAATGAATGAATGAATGAAAAAATACCACATTGCATAAATGGGAATTTAGGATAAGATTTTCACCTATGAAGAGCACTGGCGGACAATCAAATGAAGTTTATCTGGGTACACAGTTATCATTTGAAAGTATTCATTGTAGTGATCACAAAAATACCTTGTTTGCATAACCACATACATTTTATGAAAACTCTGCCCATTAGAGCAATGCTTATGTGGACCTCAGGATGGTGACAAGGTGTATGAAGCAGTCTGGTTTATATCCAGATGATGCTCCCACCCCAGAGTCAGACCTGATGAGAGCACCATGGTGTGCAGCTGACACGTACTTAGGCATTTGACACTTCCAGCAGAGCCAAAGGCAGTGGAAATGCATAAGCAGAATGGAGACCCCGAGCCTGCACTCCTTATAGCAGTGTGAATAGCCCGTGATTTGCAGGGTAGTGAAAAAATGTTGATTTGCAGAAAGAGAGAGAGAGAGCTGTATTATAGCAGCCTCTACAAATCCTATCATTGGAATAGGCTGCCCAGGGAGGTGGTTGAGTCACCATGCCTGGAGGTATTCAAAAAGCGTATAGACGAGGTACTCTGTGCCATGGTCTAGTGGGCATGGATGATGGTTGGACTCGATGATCTTGAAGGTCTTTTCCAGCCTAAATGATTCTATGATTCTATGATTTCTCCTTTCTAACAAGAGGTGAAGGAAATGGTAGACTTGTAAACGGCAAAAAATGGGTGAAGATTTGGGTAGGCATATGCTCTTTTTCATTAGTGATATGTGAAAATAAGCCAAGCAACTGTTTTGTTTGGGGGAGGAACACTTGTGATTACTTTGGAATTGGAATCATTTTAAAGAATGAAAGGGCCCAGGGAAGAGAGTTAGCAGTGAATAATAAACCACAAAGGATCGCAAGTTCAGAAAAGAACCTGTTGGAAGTTAGCATATATCTTCTAAGGAGCCTACACTGGCCCAGGAAAATGTCCAGAGCTCTTCATGAGCTGGTCCTAGAAATGACCAGACATTCCAACATGAAGAGCGATGTGGTGAAGTGTGACTCCCACCCCTCTGAGGGATCCAGCACTCTCTAATCAGAGGCACAGCTCTGACACAGCCCAGCCGTGTAACCTTGGCTCAGGCTGCTGAGGAAACTGCGAAGCTGTGAGAAAGAGCACTGGGAAGGTATGTAGAGCAGAAGCAGGTAAGATAAGGAAGGTAAAATTGTGAACGCAGGGATGTTGAGATAGGTTGTTAGCAGCTCAAGGAGGAAAGTTCAAAAGGAAAAACATGAACTTTGGAAAGTATAAAATCTTAAAGGGAAAAGCAGGGATTTGGAGAACAGCAACTCACCACCACTGAGGATGTGCTCCAGGAGCAGGGAAGTCCAGCCCTTCCCCACATGGCTGATGACTAGTGGTGAGCTCACTAACACTTAGCTGAATAGCTTAGTAATCATTGCTATCTTGTATTTGTGTTAGCCACTAAATGATGATTCTATACTTTTAAGTTGTGTATATCCTATTTGCAGAGTCTCTTTGCATATGGTAAAAGGTGCCTGAACAAAGTGACCTGGAAAATTACAACAGGCACAAAGAAAATGAGCAGTAAAAGAAAACTTAGGATAAGGAATAAGCACAACTGAAAACAAAGTAATAAAATACGACCCTGAATAAGAGATGGATATGTGCCCACAGCCTATTTAGCAAAAGCTACCAAGAGAGAGATTGTTGTGACTCCCTGCTGTGCAAGTTCTCTGCAATACATGATATTTATTTAAAAATAAGTAGGCTCCATCAGGAGCCGGATTTCCGATGAGCACCAATAATATCAAATAAAATCAGCATTGTATTTCAGCTTTTCACATACATGAATTGTTAATCTGACATTAGCTATGTCTGCACTGCAGTGGCAGACTGATATCAATGTAGCTTATATTTTGCTAACTAGCCTGAAAATTGGTGGCAGTCTAACCACAGCAGAAAAGAGGGGTTTTTTCCAGCAAAAGCAGACAAATTTTACCTTCTTCCATATGCTGAGTACCATGATACTGCAGCCAGGCTTTTGTAAATGTTTGAATAAAGCCTGCATTGCTGTATCTACACTGCAAATAAACTCTTTTGCTCAAAGAGGGGGACAAAGATGACCAAAAAGAGTCACTTAAGGATAAACCACTGAACACAGCTGAGAATGTTGCTGATCAACAGAAGGCGTCTGGCAGGAAAGGCTTTTAAGACAGATTTCTGGGGCACTGCAAGGAGTGAGTGGCACAGTGATAGAGAGAGACCCAGATGCCACTTTCTGTCCCAAACCTGTGGCAGAAGGAGTCAGGCTCTCACACACTTTCAGAAACTTTTCTGAAAAGGGGCAGTATTAAGCCAGAGTAAATCTTGGGTTGCAGCCTTAAGCAAAAGGCTTTGTAGGATCATGCTGTCAAGAAGAAAATAATAATGATCAACAAATCTTAGTACTAAAAGAAACTAAACAAGTAAGACGAAGAACAAATGGAAGCCAGAGAAAAGCTAGAATGCCTACTTGAAGCTAGGTTAGCTGAAACTGGTCCAGACAGCACAATTTCCCAAAAAAACCCCACAAACCAAAACCCAATATATCCTACTTCATTTTTAATAACTGTCCCATTTTCCCTTCACCATTAAGCTAAGTGGATTTATTCTGCACAATGATTAGCCACAGTTCTTTCACTTCAGTCTTTGGACCTGGGTCTGGCTTAAAGAGTGTTCTCCAAATGCTTTCCAGCCAAAGCTGGGATCCAGTGCTCTTTCCTTGTTCTCTTGGCCTAGCCAGCCCTCTCTGGCTCTGCTTTGTCAAATTCCCATGTTTTCACTTAGTCCTTTCTCACATCGTGTAGATTACAACCCGCTGACCACTTTAGCTAGTTGGCTAGAGTGATTAAATACTCTGGAAACAGTAAATGTATTGTTTCAGTGATAAACTCTGTCTTGCAGTTTCTACTAAGAAGGAAATGAATTAATAATAGCACTGTTTTCTCTGTATAACAAACCTGTTTTCTGAGACAAGAGTTTAATTTCCTTTGGCAAGCAGGCAGGAAGAAATATACTCATTTAAATTTGGGTTCTCATGAAATAAAGGGAAGGTTTTTGAGAGGAACCATATTTTACATTTTTCTCTCTTCCACTGTTCTCCGTTATTCCTCACTCACTGTCTCAATTCTTGTTAAGCTGTCACTTAGCATTTTTTCCCTCTGGAATGACAGCAGGGCATGCTGCTTACACTGGCTAGACAGATGCCTACCCCAGAGATTGAGCATATCAGCTTCTGGACTGCACAGCCTGTACCAACACGGTATGTGTCCTTGACATCAGATCTCTGGCATTAATGTATGTAGGTGACAAGCTCGTTAGCAAGTCAGATGGTGCAGAAGTTATGCAATCCAAGTAACAGCTAAAGAGCTAATTTTACCTCATGAAAATAAAAAATTTAATTCTGGTTACTGTATAAATAGTTGTCTGACAATTAAAATCAAGACAAGTTCCTGCAGCAATATTTAAATGGTTAAAATGTGCCTATAAACTCAGAAATACTGAAAAATACTTACAGTTTAGCCTGATTTGGAACAATATTAAACAGGAGTCCACTTATTGCCATTGAAGTCTCTAGAGCACCAGCATAAATGTAACTTTTGCTGTGGGAGGCAATACAATGTCTTCGTAAGATTTTGTTGTGCTAGAGCAGCCTTGAAGGAACATTTTGCAGGGCTGAAACTTTGAAAAGATGCAGCTAACCTTCCTACATCAGCATACAAGTCACCAGGAAGAAGGAGGTTTCTTCCCTGGCAACTTTCAAGCTGCAAGGATAGCTGCATTAATTCCATCCTAACTTGTCTGCTCATAAGTCCAGACAATTCTATTATGCCATCATGGGTCCTTATTCCCCACTTCCAGTCCTGCTAAGTCGATCCAATGCCAGCTTGGCAATATCTTAACCAAGTCCTAACATTTCTCAAAAGAAAACAAGAAGACAAATCATCCCAAGCTCTTCTGAAGGGCTGTTTTGATGAAGTACAAGTGATTATATGAGATATGGAAGAATTTAAAGCGAGGGGTTCAAATCCACACTCAGAGTAACTTTAGACCAGGAGGGATTCCAGCATATACAGTGAATTTATTGTAGATTAATACGGTTTGAACACAGACATTTCAGCCGAGCTACCACTAGATTGGTTGAAGATACCACACTTACATAGACATGGGGTTCATAGAATCATGGAATCATAGAATCATTTAGGTTGGAAAAGACCTTTAAGATCATCAAGTCCAACCGTCAACCCAGCACCACCATTCCCACTAAACCATGTCCATGGTTAGATCCACCTGATTCACCACTGTAAAAGTTTACAGTGTAGACATCTGCAATTCTGTTGGATTTGCAAATTATACTATTTGTAGAGGGGAAATAGGTTCTTCTGCAGCGTGACTTCTCCCATCCTAAAGTATGCACATAAAATAGACCAGACAACTTAAGCCTTGCAAGTGGATCTATTTCTCTCTATTATCACAGGACTCAAGGCTGACTACATCAGATCCAGTGGTCTACATTACTTATCTCTAAAATTAGGTGTGATGAACCCCATCCTGGTGTCCATGGAACATCTCTGGGACATCCACTGCATCCATTTAGAAACGCAACACCTCCGCCAATGGAGAATTACAGAGATGGATTTGCATCATGGTTTTGTTTTGCATTTCCACTTGCAGAGCAGACTGCTTCGGGTTTTTTCTTGCTTATGCCATGGCCAACCAGCATTATCTGTGTGCCATGGCAAAACACACTGTCCCAGCTTACTGCCAGTTGCAGAATGTGTGAATGGAACATTTTCAGACTTCAGAGAAAGTACAGTGTGAATTTCAAAGAACAAAGATTTGGCACAGTTCTCATTTTATCCCAGTTGATTCTCTTCTCCTGAGGCTCAGGTAGGTTGTCAGCCTTCAAGTGGGATGAGATCCATTTAAAAACTGTGACATTGCAGGTGTCAGAAAAATCACAGATTCTACTTGAAACCAACATTTTTAATTACATTTGGCATTCCCATGCATATTGCTGTCACTTCTCTACTGCTGATGGCAATAGGCTAGGGAATGTCCAGCATAATTAAAAACTTTAATTTCTAATGTATTCCATGACTTTCATGTACCTTCGAACCTCGGGACTCCTGTACTGAGCAAAGTGGAATGGAAACTATAGGAGTCTGACACCTCAAACACCACTTACAAAGTAAGATCCTGCCCAGGTACTGCCAAAAAGTGACTGCCAAAACAGAGCATCAGGAAGCAGCTGACTTTATTCTCCTACCCTTCTACAGAGCCTCAGTCCTCTTCTAGCAGTAGCTGCTTAATTGATCACATCTACTATTGAAACCAGGACTGGAGGAGAGGTAATGGCATTGGTGCTCTCTCCACACTCTTCAGAATAGCACTGTGGTTAGGTCACTCACCTAGAAAGTGGAAAATGCATTTTAGGCTCTCTTCCAGCTGACAGGTTTCAAACTTCCCCAGAAGACAAACACAACAAAAGGTTAAAGTTGCTGTTCACCCCTCCTGCCAAAGCAGAGTCAGTATAAAACCAAGGCAGCAAGAGCCGTGGGATCAAAAGTTGAGCAAGCGAGGAAGGTGCCAGCACTGTGGCATTGTAATTAGGGCACTCATATAGGACAGGGTAGAAATGAGTGGCCCTGATCCCTACTCCCAGAAGAAGTTGTGCAGCTGACATTCAGGTGAAAAAAATGCCATGATCCAGAGTGCAGAGCACTGAGGTTTTCATCCTTGGTTTTGAATTACCTCACTCAGAAGACAGAAAATCAGCAGCAAAGGTTTTCAAGGCTCTCCTAGATTAGTTTCAGTAAAACCTCTTCCAAGCATATACTGAAGCGGTCGATTCTTCCACCATCTTAAAAACAGCATACTGACAATCTTCTACAACATAATGTTTCTCTATGAGCAAAGCTTCAAATCCTGAGGATATATATTGCAATTTGGTGTCAGACATTAACTCTTCCTTCTACACAGGACACCTAAAGGAGAATTCACTTACGGTTGCTGAAAGTGAGTGGTAACTTGAACACTACATCTGATCCCTTCCTGAAGTAATTTATCAGAGAGATGATCTGCAAGGTCAAATGGCACTATGGTATCACTCACAAGTTCTTCTTACAATGAATTAGGGAAAAGGACAAACTATAATGACAGTGCAACACATGGCTATTGTCCCATAATGTGACCTTAACGGAGCAAAACTTTAGAGCAGCCTTAACTTCAATACCCAGTCCAGACCAACAGTACAACTGCACATTTTGCCTGTAGCATTTCTAAGACAGTGAGTCAAAGAACATCTGATATCAGGCATCCATCTTGTAAGGGAAACTTGTTGCTTAGTATGAAGAACTGTACTAAAGACACATTTGAGAACATTTAGCCACTGGATTGTCAGGCATTTCTGTAGTTTCTTTTAAATCAGTATGTCAAACAAATCTAAATTGTACTAAATTGTATAGATACTTGTAATGAATGTAAAAGTTCCCTCCATGCCATTGATCTGTGAGCCTGGGGACACCACATTTTCTATTGCTTCTTCACTCATTTTTTAATGAATTGCAATGGTTCTGCCACCACTGGACAAGAAGTAAATAATCAGAGGAGCAATTTGTCTCAGCTATGGTGCCACCAAAACAAATAGTACTAGACTTGCTGTTGACTGAGCTTTACTCATTCAATGGAGTTTCCACAACAGCAATCCAGGACTAGCCTGAAATTTTACAAATCAGTGATCTAGAAAGTTAAGCAATTGAAGTGTAATTCTGAATCAACTTTGCATCCTGTGGTAAAAGACTGAAGACAAAAACATAATGCTTGACTTTCAGTGGTATATTTGTAACAGTAAGACACTGACTGGTAAGGTTTCAATGCAGTCTACAGAAGTTATGTGTCACAAAAAAAAAGGCAACCAGTTGTCTGGAAGGGTTAACAAAGTTACAAAGGACTAATGCAGAATAGTTTATCAGACAGTGTTATGTGTGTTACAGTAAGCTTTATAAAATCTTATACACCATCAAGATAAAACTGCATCCAAACAAAACAATCACTGACATTTTTAATTGCATAGAACACAAATCTCTCCAGCACATATAAACCCAAGCATTTTGGTGTAACAACTGCTGTCAGGTGTCTGCTGTCCTAATAATATAGTAGTTCACGTGCTGTAACTTAGAAGTGAAATGAACAAATTTATTCCACAATGCTGTAGAAAGGTTTATTTCATATGTGTAAGTGATTCTCAGCCACACTAGGTCTATATTCACAAGACTAAACAAATAGTCCTAGTCTTTTTTTTTCATCTGCTTTGGGGGAGAGTTGTCATTGAGCAGTAAGAGATCTCATCAGAAGATGTTTCTTCATTGGTGCTTTACTGGGCTGCTTTAACCTCTCACAGTAAAACCTCCCTCCATTTCTAATGGAGAACAGTAAGTGGAGTTTCTCATCCAAACGTCATATTTGATCGGCTTTTATTTTAGTAGACAAACCCTTTTGCAAAGTAAGGTGGGGGGGAAGTGGAAGTGTACTGCCTTTTCCAACAGCAGATGCTGGAACCCCCACTGAGGAAGCCGAAGACATTGAGTGGCCTCCTGAACTCCTGAACCAGCTGGTGCAATCCAGAAGCGTCTGCCCAGCATGGAAATACGGCTATTCACAGTTCTGAATGTAGTAGGCAATAGTATGTATCAAATTAAGATTCACCTGAAGAAAGTCAAACCCAGTTATTCAATTCCTCACATAGATGTACCCTAGGCTCAGAAAGCAGCAAGCTTCTAAAGCTTTGTGAGTAAATTGGGGTGGTACAGAAAATGCTGATCCAGTATCTAGCATTAATTCAATAGCCTGAGGCTGTTTTCCTGATGTAGAAGAAACTTTAGCAATACACAGGATTGCGTCTGCAAGGTATTTCAGACGGCTTCTATCCACATTCAGAACATTAGCATCTGACAGAGCAAGTTCATTTGTTTGTTGGTTAGACTAACTACAAAACACCTTCACAAAATGTCTAGTCTTTCTACATACTTGCATCCCATGTTTTCTACAGAATTTCTAGTGAAATGTGTGGTTTACGGGGTAAGGTTCACAGCAGCGAGATGAGCTTGCTTTGTGTATTTTGAAACTTCATAATTTTTCTTAGGCTTTTCTTTCAGCCACATTTGTTGTTTATGCGATGTGAACAGTGTTTGAAATCCCTTGACTTAATGCTGTTATGTTTGCCATCGCCAACTCCATTTGGCTAGTAAAGGATTTAGCTTTCTATAGTGTCAGGTCTGATGAAAGTAGTAACTGTTCTGTGATAAGAAATGTAATTATTTCCAATAACAGAAATTTCTAACAACAGAATAACTATCATAAACAACAATCAGGTGCCTTAAAGAAAGTTCTGTAGAGTCTTCCTTTTCTCCCTTGAATGAAATTAATAGTGTTTTGTTATAATAATCAGTTTAAGAACCAAAAAACTTCAGTGATGTGAGGCCTGTAACATATTAATCTTTGAAAAGGAGTATAAAATATATGCTGATCTCTTCTACCAAAATGGTGCATAAACAACACACCTCACACACTGCAGAGCTTTTTGACATTCATATTGAATTCTTGTTTTCAAAGACTTTCATCCAAAGATGAAAAATAATTGAAGGCTTACCCAGGCTTTGCAGAGGAAGCATAGGCAAATTCAGGGATGAGCAAGCCATCCTTGTTGGTAGTTCACTGGACAACAGAGCAAAAAAGTAAACCAAATTTATTAGTCAGCTTATTAAACAAAGCGAAGTGGACACCTGTGCAGTGGCAGGACCAAAGGCAGGACAGCCCCTGCATCTCCATGCTGGCCCTGGCTCCTTCCTCCCTCCCTCAGCAGGGCCAGTTCCTCTTCCAACCGCTGAGACATGGACATTTTCACCATGTGCAGCAACACTTGCTCTCCTTTCTTCAGTGTAATCTTTCTCATCTCTTAAATCCACCACAGAGGCCATCACATCTTTTTTGCTTTACGTGTGGGATGTGCAAAGCACCTTGTGCAGCCAGTGCTATACAACAAGCAGGATATGCCCCAGATCTTGTTTTCCTTTAAGACCTAAACACCACTCCTGCATTAAGATTCAAACACTTTAAAGCTTTCGATGTCAAACCATTTTCTAATTTGCAACGTGCATGAATTACCCACAGGTTGGCTGTAGAGTTAGGGAGTCAACTCTTCCCTTGGTTTTGTAGCAGGGAAGACATCAGATGCCTCAGGCCAGACTCAGTGGCCTGAACATAGGACCTGACCACCATTAGAGGTATGTTTTGGTGTGGCACCTCACTTCCCATTGCCATTCCAGGAGGGCATGAAGGCTGTCTGAGGGAAAAGTCCCCTGCAGATGTCTTGGAAATGAAAGGTATCTTAAAAGGCCATAAATAAACATGTTTAAGCAACCGAATGTAGCCTTTCTTTTACGAGGAGTCAGTCTGAGCCTGACATCTAAACCACAGTTTGAAAGGGGAGTGAGATCATGTAGGTGGGACACCTGCTAAAAGTAATACCATGTCTATTATACTGGCAAACTCTTCTTCTCTCCCATTTAAGGACTGGAACTTTACAACATTAACAAAGTAAGGAGGCATCATCACCCCCATTTTGTAGAGCGATGCTGAAGCAAACAGGATTAAGAGCTGGCCTTTGATTTCCTGCTGAGGCAGAATGAACATAGTATTTCTGAAAGTCAAGTGCCACTGACAAGGTCCACAGACAGCACTCCAGTCTGTAGTGTCAGGTAATTGCTCAACATTTTAAGACTCTAAACATAACCCATAAAGTCCGTGACCAACCACTTGGTGGTCTAGCAGCTGTCAATATCCTGAACTTTTGCCTGATAGTTACCAGCAAAAGTGTTTGCTTCATTTCTATGTGGTATTGCTGTTCTTTGGACTGTTTAAGAATCCATGTTTTTTTCAAGCTTGCTGCTAAGCCCTAATCTTTAAGTGTATTTAAGTACTCAAACCCGTTACTGAACTGGGTGTCTGTGGCGAGGCGCTGGCAGCACAGCGGCCTCTGTGAGGAGAGGCCGGGGCTGCCCCGTGCCGGACACGGCGGTTCCAGCCAGCTCCAACCTACCCACCAGCCACAATGGTGGTCCCTCAGGGAAACCAGACCCTTAGTAAGGGAAAAAATGCCCGGCAGAGAGAGGAGGAAGGAACAAAAAGGAGTGAGAAACAGGCCTGCAGACCCCCAAGTCAGAGAGCCCCACATTGGAGAAGTTCATGAAGGACTGCATCCCGTGGGAGGGAACCTGCACTGGAGCAGGGGAAGAGTGTGAGGAGGAGGGAGAAGCAGAGAAGGGCTTTTATGAACTGACCACAACTCCCATCCGCAATCCAGCTGCGCTGCTTGGGGCAGGAGAAGGTAGAGGAGTCAGGAATGAAGGAGTGAAGTTGAGCCTAGGAAGAAGCGGGAAGGGGGAGAAGGTGTTTGGGGTTTTGTCTTTTTTCTTACCATCCTAATCTGTTATTAATTTGCAATAAATTAAATTAATCTTCCCCAAGCAGAGTCTTTTGTCTGTGACAGTAACTGGATTGATCTTCCTGTCCTTATCTCAACCCATGGGCTTTTCTTCTTTTTTTTTTTCCCCTGTCCTATTGAGGAGGGGGAGTGAGAGCACAGCTGGGTGGGCATCTGGCTGTCAGCCAAGGTCAACCCAGCAGACATGTTTATAATAAATGTTAGTTACACTGACTTCATTCAGGAATTTGATCTCAGCATAGATTTGGTCAAAGCACACTCAGCAGGGCAGCTGCAAGTCCTCAAATTATAGTGCCTATTCGTAGTTGTTAAAAATGATTCTGCATGTAGTTAGAACTACTTTCATGCACATTCCCCTGCTATAATCACAGTTTGATGTACATTCATGGTCCCACCTTCCACAAAACCCTGTTTTACCTACACCATGCAGGCTGCTGGCCCTGTAGTGCCCTTGAGTTTTCTCTGGTCCCCAGGCACTGTACTCACAGCCCCTTCGGTTCCTTTGCCCACTTTTGCTCATGTCCTCCAGCTCCCTTTTCTACCCTAGATTAGCACTTCTTCCCCAGCTCTTCTGCACTGCAGCCAGGCAGACCCATGCACAGGGTTCCTGGCCAGCCGGAGCCCAAACCAGACAAATAACTGCTCAGGTCATGTATCAGCCAGTGCAAGCATTTAAATGGGTGTTTGCCAGTGTGGGCTTTTATTCTGGTGTCTTTACTAAATTACTGCTTTTAATGACATTTTTAAGAGATCAATGTCTTTGAGACTTCACTTAACTAAAGTTTTGGGAAAATTGGCCAGTGACTTCAAAATGGGGGCGGGGGGGGGGGGAATGACTGACAGAGAGACAGAACAATCACAAAAAAAGGAAAGCAGGCTAACAGCCTGTTGAGCTATGAGTCTTTTTCTCTTTAATGCAGGGTAAAAATTTGCAAAGACTTCAGAGACTACAGGTGCCATCACATAGCATTTCGTCTTGATCTAAACAGCATGAAATTGTAAGTTTGTATATTTGTACCTGTGACTCCTGCCATCTGCCCCTGAGATCAGCCTGGAGCATTATATGCTGGGACTGCATACCACATTATGAAACATTACATGCAGTGACCTTCAGTCTCCAGGGGCCACACTTCAGTTATTAAAGATGAAAGAGGCAGCAGTCTTCTCCATTTGATTCCTGGCATAAGATCTTCTCTCTATGCAAGGGATTAATACTATTTTTTAAATTATTTTCTATAGCTGCTATGTATGTATTATGTCAGCTTAGTGGAATCATTTTCTTAAAAAGAACTGAACCATGCATGCAAACCATGTTGCAAGAACAAATTTGAAAGTTACTTTAAAGTGAATGTAACAGTCTTTTATGCTAGGGTGAGTAAATAATAACCTTACCACTAAGGCTTCCTTGGGAATCTATTAAAATACATAACTGTCATCATAGTATTTCCTCCTCCACATTTGAGCCAAGACGCTATCTGTGCCCCTTAGCCAACTCATCATGCCTTCTCTAAGAAAGTATCTTTCTTTCTTCAGAAATGGGAAAGCAAGATTACAAATAAGAACACACTGTATTTTTATTGACACTCCATTTCTATTAAATGCTGTCTGCAAATATTAGTGGAAGAAAAGTTCTTCCACTGGTAAGGGCAGTAGGGAATTGTACATCTGAGATCCTCACTCTGCACCCGATCCTTCAGGCCAGTCCTTAAATTCTTGTGGATATATCTGTATGGTGGAACTCAATGCTGTGAAGAGACAGCCAAGTTAGCTAACGTACAGGACATATGATTAAACATAATTTTTACAGTATTGTGCATGGGCTCAATACTGTATACTTAATGCTCATTAACAACAGGATATATCTGCTCTGGAGGAGAACCAGAGTAGCATAGCTACATAATTCTGCTCTCCAGGCTAGCACAGATGGCTCCACGAAGCATGCTTTGTGCTGCACAGTTGTATCCTGAAAATCCCAGTCAACAGGAGAGGAAAAAATAGCCCTTTTTGGAAGCTGGTTAGAAGTCAGAAATCCAACCTTTCTTACTGCAGAAATGTGTACCATTCATACCACAGTATGAGACCCCTTCCACAATCCTTGTCAAAATGCAGGACAAAGTTTTTTCTATGGTGACTTCAGAGATGTCACAAAAGTGCAGAACAGGAGCTGGCCTTAATGGCCCTGCAAATTGCCACAGAATTGATGAAGTGGGGTCTAGATCCAAAGAGACTCAATTTTCCAGTCCCATGGAATTTTAATGTCTCAAAGGCATCCAGCAGAGTTAGGCTGGTTTGCACTTTTTCCAATTGCTCCAACTTCTTCTTCCCATCAGAATTAAAGATCTCCACTTTGGGGGCTGGTAGGACCTTAAAGAAATAAGGAGAGATCACAGAGAAAGTTTTAGAGTTTGCTTAATGTCCATTAAGTCATTTGTATGGTTCCTACATCAGGTTTAGAAATGGGAGTTGAGGCTGGAAGGCTGATTTTGTCACACATTAAACACTCACTGTGTTGTGAGGTAGCCTGTTCCTTTCATTTCATTGGCAAAAAGGAGAGCAAATCCCCTGGGATCCTGAAAGCCAGCCTGGGCTAGTAAACAACCTCAGAGAGGTGAAATGAAATGTATGTAAAAGTGAATTCCATCCAAAAGTGCTCCATCCTCACCCGCATATTCTGCAGTCAGAACACCTGGCCACTGTGAGCAAGGCAGGGAGCTATTATTTCTGAAGACATGCTGGTTCCTACCTCCTGTTTTCTCCTCCCTCCCAACACAGGAGCAGAGGAGGAGTGTCCTTGATGCACAATGCCTCCAAGGGCTGCTTTTGTGGTGCTTCAGCCTGCGCTGCTTGTCTTGCGCAGGGCTGCGCCTAAAGACACAGACTGGCTCGGAGGGCTAGCGACAAACGTCAGCATTGTAATCAGGCATAAGAACATTAAGCTAACTGAAAGAACCACGACGGCTTCACTGTCTGAGCTGAAGGAAATATGAACTATGCATAAAAGTTAATTTAGTTTGCAGAAATTCTTTTAACATCACAAGATATTGTTAGGCACTGCATGGTGTTGGTTGGCGCACAGGGAAGGTATTTTAAGTATGATTTTTGACTTCATAATGTCCTTTTAAATCCTCATATATGGACTCCACTTGCATTGGTTCCAATCATTTTGGTCCTCAGGAAAACCTCTTCAAATAAAGACATGACTATAAATAAGGTGTAGGAACAAGCAATTTCCAAGAGTCTTAAAACCATTTTATTTTGTGTCCCCTCACCCAAAATCTCTTCAGATTATGTGTAGCACAAATGGAATGCATAATGTCTTGTGGACAAATGAATTCTCATTTGATTTTAAAAGCTAAGCACCTGAATATTTTGGCCAATAAAACAAAAGAATGCAAAAAGCTGTACGGGTTTTTTTTTGTGGCACGTAGTGTTTTCTAAGATACGTATAAGCTTGTCTTATCCTGAAACCATATATGCCTGTGCTTACAGATGTTGTCACCATTGACTATGGTTACATGAGGATCAGTTACATGAGTTTTTACCTGAACATGTCCTTGCAGGACTGCATCCAACAAATCTTGAAGAGAGTAAAACTGTGGGGAAAAAAGCTCAGCTCAAAACATATTGCAGCATTAAAACACTGCACTGAATAGCAACTGATCCTAATTTTCTTGATATGGTCCAATCTGCCCATTCTGTACATTTTAAACAACTTACTTCATCTCTCATGTTTTTTAAGAAGGAAAGAAAAAGAGAGGATTATCAAGGGCATTTTGTATTTGCATTTCCTGTAAATCCTACAGGCTCTAACATAACTGGTATCACACTGAAACATTGGTACAGGATGCAACATGCCACATAATGAGGATGCCTCTCTTTTGTTTCCAATCCTTTTCAGCATGCCATGAGACAGATGCGTTTCCAAAACATGTGCGGGCTGTGTGGCATGCCAACAAACAAACAACTTCTGCACAGTTTGGGTTTTCACCACTGAAGCATTTATTTCGGTTTCCATTTTTAAATGTATTTCTTTCTCAGTCTATGTCAGTCGCCATCACAACTGACGGGTGCACGTGGCATGTGCCAGCTTTATGCTTTGCCTAAGGTCATTCTCACAAGCGCTCTCCTCTTGCCAAACTATCTTATCTCTTAGCATCCCTCCCGGGACAGGTGTGCAGCCTCCAGTAGCATTTGAGTGTTTGGGATGTATGTGAGCAAGAGCAGTTTAAAGTCTATAGATTCCTTTAATTAGAATTAGATAATTATATATACCACAGAAGGTGAAGTACAACAGGACTACAGGTGAAATGAAGAGGTAAAGAGGCTACAATAGACATGAGTGGTGTGTGACAGGCTGGGTCCTTCGAAGGTTCAAATGGGAGAACGGAGAATGTGCTCTCTATAAATCTGAGATAACTAATTCAACATTTGCCTACCTATATTAGCTTCTGCTGCATATAAATGACTATATATTATTCATAATATTTCCTTCATTATGATTTGATCTTCCCACTCGACTTAATAAGTTTTGGTTTTAATTAGGCCACCTGCAACTTGTAATGTAACGGAGGCACAACTTTAAAACTATGAATTCAAAACAGTCAGTGCAGCCTCACATGGAGAAACTTATCATGAAAAATAATTTGACATTATTGTTTGAAGCTTTGCATTCTTGTAATGTGATAAGTGAGAATAATTTCTTCTTGCTGTAATTCTTATAGGACAAAATGTTCATTTAATACAGAATTTAACAGAACAGAAAGTGCTCATGTAATGGGAAAAGATTAGAAAAAGAGGTATGCAGCATGCATTTCAATTCAACCTTTCCCACACATCTATTTTAGTCACTGCAGACCACCTGTTGACTAAATGCTTCGTGTGACTAGACATGAGTATCATGTACCAGTTGTGGCTGTGCCACTTCGGATACTAAGGAAGAGTGGCACTTGTCATTCACATCATTGGCTTGACCGAAGATAGCAATCCAATTTTCTGATAGTTGGTATGTATCACTGTGAAAGGGTACACTGCTGAATTGTCATTTGTTATTTAAAGGCACAATAGTTATTACATTTCTTGTTAAAACATTCAAGGGGTACCCTAATGATGTGTAAATAAAGCTTAAGCAGCACATTGGGATTCATAATGATTCACCACAAACAAGCACGCTCCAAAAGTAAGGAATTTGTTTGCAAAGACACTCCATGCAGACTAAGGCTAGCGAGCTCAGTCCACATTCTGAAGTGATCTTGTTTCAGTTGAGTAAACAAGGATCCAGACATGAATAACAAGAGAGAATAACAACAATTCATGAACAGTATTAATTAACTATTCATCCACGAGTTAATAAAATGTAGCTAGATCTCTAAATTGCAATTTATGTTTCTGAAAAAAATGAATTTGGCAAAAACATTTAATGATCCGCTGGTGTTTACATTTTGAATTGTCTTTCTAAAGGATGAAGTCTTTATAATTCCATAGTTTACTCATAAAAGAGTTATCTTTAAAAAGTAATGAGAACATGCAATGTAATAAATGCATTTGATATTGTTTATTTAATAACAGGGTTCTAATGTAAAAATTAAATTTGGGAGCGTGCAAACATGAAACAAGACATGACTGTCATAATACTAGTTTTCGTGAGGTCATGCTAACTGGATTGAATAAGTAGAAATGTTTTATCTGAGATAAGCCTTTTTCAGTAGCAAGTTCCATTGCTGAGAGATTTTACCTAGTTTTGAAAGCTAAGCTTCCTGCTTCCATATAATATCATTGCATGAAACTGTGGCAATTCTGAAATTTTCCTTCTGCTGTTTTTTAATTGCATGAAACAAAACTATCAATATGCTACTTATATGCTACTTATCACTCAATAATTAGAACTGTGATGTTTTTAAGTTTGCTTGTGAAATTACTCTGTGATTACTTCTCACTCTAGCAGAAGAATGTAAATATATTCTACTGTGAGTCTGCAGCAAGTCGGAAACTTTGACACAATATTGTGCAGCTATTGCAAGGCTTGAAAAATATATGAAATCATTTTCTTTACCTCTGTGCCTGAAAATTGTTTCTACAGTTAAGATTTTGGCTGAGCATTGCATGATTTCCCTCCCACTCATGCCTTTCCCCAGTCCAAAATCACTACATTTCCTGACTGTTCCTCCTTTAAATCTGTTACAAGTTCAATAAAAGTCTGTGAGACGTTGCTTCAAGCCCTTCAAATATGCTTCAAGATGTGCCAAAGTATGCCTAGAGTTGGCAAGTCAGAGCATCCTTACTGCCTCGTGAATTGAAAAACCTGGTTCAAAAGTCCCCCAGAGACCTATTATCTGTGGATCACTGACACAATAAACCAGAATAGCTTTCAAGGAACCATTCGGGTCAGCGGTGTCGCTTTGTACACAGTACCTGGGGAATCTAATCTATCACTCATTGACACAATTCAGAACCATTCCAGACTACTCAGGCTTTGCTTAGGGAGCATTAAGGCAATAAATCTGCACAACCTCCTAAGCTTAGCCTCTTAAAAATCCTTATTGAAGTTTCTGGCTAAAGTTATTGATGAGTTTGTGGATGACCAGTTTTCTGTGTGAAGTAACTTGTTTTAAAGCATGTGCCTGCCACAACATAACCCAGTACACCACTCCGGCACTACCTGGAGATCAAGAACTGTGTCACCTTCTGGGAATAACTAAAACACGTCCAAGGATTTTGCGTCCCATATTCATCATCCACAAGAGCACCAAGGATACTGCCACAAGTAACCTGCCATGGCTCAGGAGCGCCAACAGGCTGTCATTGACCTGACCAGCCTCTAACTGTCTTTCTCCGTAGCTGCCACTTCCATTCAACACCCGCTCCGATTTTGGCTAACGCACAGCTCACGCCAAGGCCTGACGTACGCAGGGAGCAGTGCCATTAGGTCAAAGCAACGGCAAGACGTAGACGTAGGCAGGACACGGTGGCTGGAAAGGGCTAAGGGTCATTATGCAGCCACTGCCACCTGCAGCTTGCTATCTCCTGCTGCCACAACCCTTGAAATGGGATGCACCAAACTTCCAAGCTGGAAGGTATAAATACGTCAGCTTACCCAAAAAGTTTTGGAAGCGGATTCAACAGCAGCTGGACTGCTGAGGCTTTTGGGCTTCCTGGTGTGATACAGGGGATACCTGCACCACGACAGAGGAGGAAGGATGAGCACTCTCACCGTTGGCTAGGTAACTGTCTTGCTCACAGGTGCATGAGTTACGAGTTACAAGTTATGAATTGGAGAACTTGTGAGTTAGAAACTTCATCAATTAAGTGATGAATTAGCGAAGTCACATGTTCGACTAGTCTGTACAAAGAGGACTGAACCCTTGTTTGTTGTGTTTGTTTGTTTTCTTTCCTAATGAGCTCATAAAATAAAGTTTAAATTACAGAGTACATTGTCCTGTAAATTCGAGAGATACAAATGGACCACGACAGTAGTCGTCCCTCAGGGTTTAACTGCCCACACTCAAGGTCTGCCCTGATCTGGTGCAGCCACGTAACCTGGGATGCGACTTCTCAGCAAACAGCCAAGTTGTGAAAAAGGAGCGTGAAGAATCTCCTCTGGGGCCTCCTCTGAGACGGGACCTGCACCGAGCCCAGGCCCGCTCCTTTGGTGCTTGCTGGAGGCACCCTGCAGTTCTGCCTGTGTCCAGCTTTGTGCCCTGATGGTCTTGGTCCTGACCCTGACTTGTCTCCTGGGCTTCCCGGCGGGGCCTCAGACCTGCCTTGTGGCTACAGCTCCACGGGGCGCTGGGCTGCCCTGACCACATCCCCAGCCCAGCCCCGCTCACCCACCAGCACCCTTCTGCCCAGCCCTGGCATAACCCAGATCGGGAATATTTGCAAGGTCCTGAGGAAAGGCCGAAGGGTTGGGGTTAGGAGGGACGTGGCTCCTTCCATGGTCATTTTCCCTGTGAAGCCGGGCAAAGGCGGTGTCTTCCTCATGTCACATGCTAATCTGTTGTGAAGGGGTTGTTACAAAATGCAAAAGCCTCGGGAAAGGTCTAAAGGCAGATGAAAAAGCTAATCCTACCCATAATAGGGTATAGCAGAGAGAGAGAGAGGATGATGAGTTGAGTTGTTAAATACCCTAAATGTCTGCATATCTTTGCCAGAATTGTGAAGCTAAATAAGAAGAGCTGGAAATCTTACTACATGATTAAGGATGTGACTAAGTAGTCATAGCATATATTTTGTGGAAAATCTCACATGACTCACTTGTCAATATTAAGGGATATAGCTTTTTCACTAAAAGTGGGCAAATAATGAGATGTTACCCTGTTTACTCAGCACCGAGTTAGCAGCTTGGGGACCCAGAATATGGAAAAAGTCAAACCAACTGAAGGAAGGTTTATTCAAGGTTAAGAAAATAAAAGAGCGTAGGTACCTTCATGGGGAGCAGTTGATTACAGACAAGGAATATTACACCAAGGGAGGTTTTTGTCTGCAGGAGGTAGAAGTAAGTACGGGACCTTTAGGTAATGGGAGGTCTCAGCCTGATGAATGTCTAGGGAAAACAATCGAGTAGGACAGACTTGTCATACACAAGTTAAAGAAATAGGTCTTGCTCGATCTCCTACTGCACGATGCAAAACTGGTTGGACAGCCAGAGGCTAGACAGCAGCTGACAGTAGATGGCTGTCAAAAATAGATGGATGTATTGAAGTTCCACTGTAGTCTGTCCTGGCTTTAGTACTGACCAACATTTTCATTAAGAGTCTGAAGATTAAATAGAAAGGCTTCTTATGCTCTTTTTATTGCATTATTATGATTATATTTGTGAGAGATAAAACTAAAAGGGGCTGCAGATATCTTGGCTAGCATCATCAGTGTTCAAATACTCTTAACAAAGAAGAAATGATCTACTGAAGAACAGGAAACAATTCACCATGAATAAATGCAGGTTTCTATTCTTAGCAATAATTCACTGCACAAATGCAAGATGTACAACATCTGATTTAGGTAGCAGTTCTTTAAAAATTGATCTTAGGGATTACAGTAGATCACAAACTGAACATGAGTGAACAATGTCCTACTCCTAAGAGAAAGACAACCAGTCATGCTAGGATTTTTAATTAGGAATAAGTGAAGACAAGTGAAGTAGTCCCCTTGCTCTATCTAGCATGGATTAGGTCTCAGCTGGAATACGGGATCCATTTCTGGGCACAGAATATCAAGAAAGTAGTAGCAATCTAAGCATAATACATAAGGTGTCAAGAAAAACTGTGGTTGTTTAACCAGATAAAATATGACTAATTTGGAAACTTGATAACAGTCTTCATGTACACTGAGAGATGCTGCAGAAAGCAATAAAATCCTCTGCTCTCTGTCCATGATGTACAGGACAAGAAGTAAATGGCTTAAGCTGCAACAATAAATATTCATGGTAGACACTGGAAAAATCTAACAGTGGAGGAGCAAAGCCCTTGAACAGGTTGCATGGGGAGGTTTGGAAATCCTCCGTACTGGAAGCATATCAAAAAGGGTTGTATACATGCTTCTGTCAGAAAAGATACGATATACGTTACAGGACCTATCTTGGTTGTGGCAGGTCATTCTAGCCTTTTCTGACAATGAGAAATAAAGTGCCACAATGCTGCAGGGAAAAATTATACTTTTAATAATTCTTTTCCTCATTGTTGTAGCTCTTTGTATTATGAAAGCAGCATTTGTCATGATGATGTTTGCTCACTTTTCATCCATTTATGATCTTTTTTCCAAAGTCCATTTCTTCCCTTAATGAAACAGGATTTTTTAAAAAATCGTTACGTAGTCTAAAGATTATGAGGCAAATAACATATCTGATAATGAAGTCAGCTATACCTTTACATGCAACAGGAAAACTTTCAAAAGGAAATTAATAAGTGTGTATCAGATTCAATATTTATCAATATTTAATCTCCCAACAGAAGCACAAGTATATTTTACATCCTCGTAGTCTTAAAGCTGTATATCAACATTATTAGGTTATATATTGTGTATATTCTCAGTATGGTTTCCTCAGCAACTATATTTTGGGTAGCTTTGCTATGGCAACCAAAGATGATTGCTTATTTTACTGTTTCAATTAATAATCTGTGGCCTGAACTATAAAAGCAATAGTTAGATAATACATCTATGAAAGGCTAAATAAACATATGTTACACAAGTGCAAGCCTTCTGTAAGAGTTATTTCTCTGGTGTAGGAATAATACATAAGTACATCACTAATTAGACTGTATTTCAGTGCTTAAAATAGAAACACTGGGCTCAATTCTAGCCTTATGTACAGGAGGGCACAATAGTGGGTTTCGCAACATATGTGACAATCATCTATTATGCGAGAATCACATTATGTCAGAATCAACTCCTTATTTATGAAGGCAGGAGAATGAATTTCCCAGTATGCCCTTCTACCCCAATCTTGCCCTCAATTACATGGGAACAAATCTAAGAACTCTCTCTGTAAATCTGAAAGAGAATTGGGTCTTTGTCAGTTTTGCTTACAGAATTTCTAACCACACTTAGCTGATCCACTGCTTTTGTTATATAATGGGCAATGTATGTTTCTGTAAGACTTCATAAAACTGGTAACAGAATATTCTCAGTCAAAAGCATTTCAGATTTCAGGACAGTAAGTGCAAAGGCTGAACACATCTCTAAGCGAATATGATTTTCTGTCTTTAATTTGGACAAATATAAAGAGTATCCAGACGATCTTAACCCTTTTGCAATTTCCATTTATATAGGAATTTTTTTTTTTTTTCCACTATCCATATTTCAGCACTTTGTGATCTGACTATGAAGTGGCTCCCGGATTTAATTATAAATACAAGTCTAGAAGTCTGGTTTATGTTACCAGTCTGGATTTGAAGATTGCTTTCATAAGTCACTTCTACACAATTTTTTCTCATATCAGTGATGCCCTTACATTGCATACAGGTCAAATCACCCACTCTTTAGAAGTATATGATCAGCCTATGCGAATTAATTTATGCAAGGTCTGAAAATTAAAACATGATAAATCTGGGACCTTGTGCAAGTTTTAATATATGGTTTTACTATAATAATTCTATCATCGTTTGGTATATATTATGTTATGTTATAACTGTGTACTTGGTGAACAGGTAGCAAATGTATGCAATGGATAATGTCATTGCACATAGAGAGCTAGGTTCTGAAGGCAGTACCGCATGGTAGACCATGGAAATCCAATGGAAAAACACAAGAATCTGCACAACTACATGTACTTTTTTTTTTTTAGGTCTTGGCCCCCTTGTCTCATGCCTCAATCTATCCACAGGAGCATCTTTCCCACCCCAAAACATTTAAGATTTTGAGCTATATATGTGGTACAGTAGTATCTGAAGGTGTGATGTGGTTACATAAATAGCTATATTATTCTCCATGTCATTCAATATTTGACTGTTCAACTCTTCAAACTCTGTTAGACAGGAGTCCGTGATCAGCAAAATCACCCCTCTCCACATAAACCAGGGTACCATAGTTTTAATGATCTTTGATCCTTGGGTCCTAATGGAAGTATTTAAGTTATTCCGTTTATTTGGAAAACTGAATAATCCTAAAACAGCCACTCTCACCCAAACTTTTCTTTTTTTATACCAACTTTGCTAGCTGATGCACTTTCCTACAATTATCCATCTCTTTTTTAAAGAAGGGCAAATCAGAGCTGTCATTTTCTGAAGAGAACACACGGATTCATGGAGAAAACATTACCTCCTGAGTAATCTGAATGAAGGAGGAAATACAAATCAAAATCCTCATGTGCAGGTGAAGAAGTACTCACTGAATTTCCAAAATACAACACTTATCTACACATTCCATGCACAAATACAGAAGAATTCACTGCTTCATAGCACCATCACATTCAATGTCAAGATGACCTTATTGTTTATCATCAGATTTTCCAAGTGCTCTAAAATCCATATGCTGACCTAGATTGCCTTGAAAGTCTCCAGACCTTAAGACATTCAGACAAGAATGTCTGAGCAAGGCACAATGCAGACAAATACCACACTAAAAAACCCCAAACCAAACCACATTCATCACTTTTTCCTCCATGCCCCAAGAAACTATGGCCCTAATGTGTCTCAAACTAGTATGTTGAGCTTTTGGGGGAAAAGAGTCCTTACAATTCTTTTAATGGTGAAAGTCTGAATATCTGCAGACTCCAGGTAAAGATGATAAATAAAAGTATTTTAAAGGTAGCCTGGTGATGCTGTAGCAGTGTGACTCCCATTAACATACATTAATCACAGAGTACCTGTCATATCCTATGAGTCTGGATCCCCCAAAGCCTTCTTACTAGGAGCATGTTATTCTCCATCTGTACTTTACAGCAGTAAATTTCTCCCAAGAGTAAAACTTCTGATTTAGGACATGATTGGTAAGATTAATTTGCCCTAACTTAAGACATTTAAAAATTTGGACATCAAAATTTGAGTTACTCACCCAATGACCAGCAGAGAGAAAAAGACACCTAAAAAAGGTGTTTTCTAGTATCCCCAGAAAGGTGTCTGAAAGAGGCTAAATAATTTCTAGGGATGCTCATTTCCTTACTTGTGCATAACTGATGACAGAGTCAAGCTGATGCATGACTGTGGCACTGGTGGGGGCTGGAGGAAGAGTGAGGAAGGTGGAGGAAGGCAAAAGTGGGAGCAGCCCTTATGTAAGAAAGAAGTTACACCCAGGTGGACAAAATTGAAGTGTTGTCAGGTGAGATGCAGCTACAATAGATCTGGAGGCTCCTGCCTTAAAGAAACAATGTCAACCAGGAAATTTCCTTGTCCAGATAGCATTCACGGCAGAGCAGTGCTCCAGGATTAGAACCTCTCCTGGATACCAGTGCTACATCCTGGGTTTTGCAGATACCAGCACAACAGTAGATACTATTTTATACTTAAATTGTTTAATTTTATTTTCATGGCATTTTCCTTGGAATTTTGCCAAGAAAATTTTCCTTCTATTTCAAGATGAAAATGCTTCCACTTTTACTTTGTAAAAGCATTTCATCTTTCTTAACAAAAAACCCTTACCAAATTGTAAATGGCTGGCTTCACTGAAATTCCTGGACAGAATTACAATTAAGTCACTGAAGACAAAAATAAAAGGAAACTCTTCCAACAAATTTTATAGCAGAATTGCTAAAGAGAAAGGAAAACAATAGGAATCATTTTAGCAACAAACGTAGCGGATGAAGACCACATATAAGGGTTACCTTATTCTGAAATTAATTTTAAAACTTTTAGATATTTCAGCAGTAAATATCACTAATTGTAATTTTATTTTTCATGTTAAATAGCATAACTCTGGCTTCTAGAATTGCTTCCAAGAGGAACACATAACTGTATATGTGGTTTGAGACTCAGGTCCCTGAATAACGCATGTATTTGTTTTGGGTTTTATGCTCTAATAATTATCAAGCAACTTGCCAATGTTAAGCTTAATTCTTGCCAAAAGCCCTGTTCTTGTAGTAATCAATCAACACTTGCTCAACAGTAGTTTAAGTTCCACAGAAACATTCAAAATATGCCACAAAGTATAGAATTACAAGTGAGGAAAATGGTGCAGACACTATTTTCATCGCTAACTGTGTGATTCTTTTCCTGTTATGACCTTAGTAAATATGCTAATGGTCAAAAAACTGCTTTGAATTCTGCATTTAGTAGAAAGGATATTTTAAAGTGTAATAGGTAGTAAGCAGGCAATTAAGCCTTTGAAATCAATTCCCTCACAATGAGGAGGTAAAAAATAAAGGGTGAAAATCAGCAAATGCTTTCCAGGGAACAAAAGAAATGTTGCCAGGTGAACGATGACCTCTTTAGGGCTACAATGATTTGGACTTACCAAAGGTAAAAGATCTGGCTTAGAGAGAAAATGCTGAAGAAGCAGCTACAAAAAAGGAGGTCACTGACTTCCAAATTAATTATTGGACAAAAGATCACTGAGCTGAACGTTGAGCAGTGTAGTTTCAAACAGAGATCCTATAGCGAGGAGCCTGGACTAAAATATTTATGGCCTTGCTACAAAATGCCAGTACATGTTGTTTCTTGAGAATTATGAAGAAGGGTAAGAATTTGAGATTGCGTTATGAACAGTGGGAATTTCTTCCTGATGACACATAAATGTATAAAACCCACCAGTTAAATGTTGGTCTATCAACAATTATGATCCTGAGGAAAAAATAAATATAAGAAATAAATTTAGGCTAGGAGGGGGGTTTTGTGGTCTTATTGTCACCTAATGAACCATCACTAGGAAATTCAGAAAAGCTGATGTAACTTCTATAGGAGCTTATTTAAATGTGTTGATGATATCTAGGTAATGCAGAGAAGGAACAGCTTGCTAGTATTCAGAACTGGTTGAGCTTAATAAGCAAAACTTAAATTAAGCAAGAACAAGGTAGTTTCTATTCAATTTACTTGGCAATATGCAACGTGAGGAGTACAGTGGAGTTCTCAAATCCTAAAAAATAGGGTAAACGTGAATATTCAAAAGCATATGTATAGCAATTTCAGAGAATGAAGAATAGGAAAGGAAAGGCAGAAAGTTCCAGCAAGTTCAAGAGTTATCCCAAGCTGGTTTGAAATGGACATAGTTCCAACGTCCCCAAAGACTCAAGGCAGTAGGAGAAAATAAACTTTAAAACTTTCTCAGCTTCTAACAGAGCACACCAATAGCAGTATCTATGTCAGTATAGCACATCTGAGGCCCACACCTTCAGCAGCTATAAATTACTCTGAAAAAATAGCCCTATTATTGCCTCTTCACGTGTTCTGAATTTAATAGCAACAATGAACAACACTGAAAGAAGATCTCTGTAATGTTGTGATTGTTGAAATAAAACCTATTTCTTATACTCAGTCTTAAGCTACTACAAGCACAGTGGGAGGAAATCAAGCTGTTCCATTGAGAAAATTGGTGTTGAAGATCTGGGATCCCTTCAGTGGGTACAGTGACTCCTATTGCAGGGCGAGGTGGCTCCTGGCCATGATAAGCCTCAACTTCTGCTGCCAAAACATATTTCTAGGAGCAGATTGTCATTCTTATATTCTGCAGCTAAAGTGTGTGTATAAGGCCCTGAGTGACAAGTGCAGACGTCTTGTTTTTCTCTTAAAACATCTGCAGGCTGTGACTTTTTTGGTGGGGCGTTCAACAAGTGGATGCTTACAGGCATGTCCACACCTGACAGTGTGGTGCTCCTGGTGTGCCTTGCTGCTGTAACTGCTTCTTCTAGCATCAAATTCGAGTCAAGCTGCGGCCTCTCCGACATGCAGCGGTCCTTATGGCACATGAGGTATGAACCCATACCATTTTGTACAAAACTCCTTAGCAAAGCCAGTGTTGCCTACAGGTGCAAAAAACTGTGCCAGAATTTCTCAAAGATTAACCATCCTCTGTGAACTAAGAGGAAAATTTTTCTCTCTCACAAAAGACATTTCAGAAGGAAATAAAACATTTATCCAGCTTACTGCAACAGTCTTATATGCTGTTACTGCATCACTCAGGAAGTTAAAGGAAAGCGTGATATCTTAAATCATGTCAGATAAGGAGGAAGACAATCTTGTCTTTGTGTTTTCTTTAAAGCAAGAAATTTCCTAACACATCCCCAATACTTCTGTACCCCATCCCTGTCCCCACAGTTAGATACAGCCACAACCACAGTAAATGTTCCCAGAGGCGGTATCTGGAAACAAGAGCACTGCGTTTTATGGGGGCTGCTTACACACAACTCTCTTCATGACCATGAAGACTGCCTTCAGGTTGCTCTTGCTTGGCCATCCCTCCACCATACAGTATTTACTGTGGCTGAAGTAAAAAGTGCCTGCGTGGCTTTGCTCTCTGCAATGTGTCTTCATTCACGCTCAGCAAGGCACTGACGTGAAGCCTAGCACTGCCTGGAAAACCCAGGGAAAGCTTCACACCTCTCCTTCCCTCACACGGAGACTTATGCCCTGACACTTTCTGTCACCAATGTCCCCAGCCCGTACTGCCCGTACCGCCACCTCCAGCCCTCCCTGGCATGATGGGATGGACACAGGCAGGGGTCTGAGCAAGGCAGCCCCTCCACCAGGCAGAAAAATAAAGCCTTATTTTCTTCGCTGAAATTAACGTATTTGCAAGGGCAAAGCCAACACAAGAGGGAAGGGAATCAGGCCTAGATTTGTGCTTGTCCACTTGTTTAAAAACATACATTAGAAAACAGCTTTATGGCACTCTGAGAATAGCAAATGCAAACTTCTACAGAAGAACAAAATATTATAATATTGCTATTACTGTATTCTTTGAAAAGTAACATGAAAAATGTCATTTCTAATATCCTCCAAGAGGCCTTTTGTCTTAGAAAAAAATCTTATTTAAGGTAGCTTAAAAGAGTAGTCACAATGGAAACACACTCACAGCATCCTCCCAGTGACAGACCTGGTGACGGACATACAAAAGAAGCAATGTTGCCCTTGCAGGGAGATAGCCAGGACAGATTCTCTTCGGGAGATGTCTCTGCAGTTGCTGATTCAAGAGACATACTTGCAAACCTTCTAACAAGGAAATCTACGGGAAGTGCAAATCCAAATTACTCAGTGTGTGCATTTGTTTTACTGGAACCGAATTAGAACAGAGGTAAAAGCATCCTACCACCACTCAGCTATTTAGTGCGTAGTGATACCTTTGACATGCAATTTGTCTTTCAAGAGGGAGAAACCACCGTCTGCATTTTAAAACTCTTTAAAAGATTATCCAGGCTGACATACCTTTGTGTTTTCTCTCTGATCTGAGGTAGCGGAGTCGACAGTAATGTTCCTCGGTGCCACAGTCAGACTGCAATCATCAAGCTGTCCACTTCCAGAGAGGCGAAAATTTACCATGTTGACATATTCTTACTGGCAGTGTAGCTGTTTCATCTCACGCAGAAGGAACACACTGCCGTGTTAGGTTTTGACAAGACTCCAGCAAAAAAGTGCACTTCACTGGCAACTTCCATGCAGAGGCACTGCAATATCTAACCCACTTTCATGAAGATCAACAGAAACATTTTCATTATTATTGACAACATAATTAGCATTATATGGATTTTCATTATAGCATTTTCTTGTTAGTAGGTTTTTAGACAAGCTTTGAGATAAAAAATAGTTTTACTAGTTCTGAGGACGAATCTCTACCGAGGATCTAATCTCTACCAAGAAATTAAGGACATCATTTCCAAGCCCTAAAGACTAATGTTTTCTCACAATCATTAGTTCTTTCCTCTATACCAGTAGCTGAGTGAAAGAAGTTTTGATGTTGTTGCTAACTCTGTAGAAGACACTGCCATTTGAAATCTGAATTCTAGCATGTTGCTGTATATAACCCGTTGTTTACCTGAGAGAAGTTAAATAAACTCAACTTCGTTTGTCTTCATTCTGGCATCTGATCAGAATTGCCGCACTGTTAAAAAGCAATGATCATTTATTGTTAACACAAAAGTATTCTCTCTTGGAAAAGAAATGCATCCTAGTTCAGCATGGGTTCGGAGCGACGGCGTTTGTCTTCCCAAGTCCCCGTTGGGCATGATGGAGCCCGGCTGTCCTGGGGATGGCTGAACTTCTGCATGCCCGTGGGGAGTGGGGAATTAATTCCTTGTTTTGCTTTGCTTGTGTGCGCAGCTTTTGCTTTACTTAGTAAACTGTCTTTATCTCAACCCACGAGTTTTCTCACTTTTACCCTTCCAATTCTCTCCCCCACTCCGACACGGGCGTAGTGAGCAAGCGGCTGTGTGGGACTTAGTTAGTTGCTGGCTAGGGTTAAACCATGACACCTTTTCTCACTTTGTTGTTTTCCATGATGTTTTTCTCTGGCTCCTGAGCCAATTTTTTGTCCTGAGTTATCCTTGGTGTGATCTCTAATGCGTTTGCTCCATGCTTTACTGTACTGCCTGTGCTCTGCTTTTGGTTACTGAACAACTCTGACTCTTGGGAGTTGTAGATGAAAGAACATATTCGTTATAAAGAATAATAATAATTTGTGGACTGCATTAAAAATTATGAACAAACGTTACTAATTAACTACCTAAAGCAATTGGAAGGGCTTATAGATAAATATTTTGGGTAGTAGGTAGGCATAATTATCATCACTTTACAGTGGAGAAGAAAGAACAGCATTGGGGATACAGGGATCTGCCCCAGCGTATTGAAAAACTCGGTCGTGGTGCCAGGACCAGAACTGCGCCAAAGGCAGCCTGCAAGGCAAGAACGAGGTGTATATTTGCAGTGACTGAGGAGTGTTGGACCACTCAAAGATCTCAACATAGAGGGGTGAGATTGGACTCATTGAAATAACTCTGTTAAGCTGCTAGTACTCAGATAGTTTTCTTCTTACATTAAAAATCCCCTTTTGTTCAAATAAGGGCGGATGAATCTTTTCCATCAGTAATGTTTTCTACTTGATGCTGTTCCTACCATGCGAGCTCATAATTCCAGTATGATATAACCTACTCTGTGGTACTTTTGCAAGATTATGTACAAAGATAATCTTCATTTTTAGAACCACCCAAGAAGAAATATTACATTTACATTATATTGCCAGCTAGAGCAGCTAGGCCTTGGTATACTTCACATCAGTTAAAGAACCCAGGACAGGTTCGCCATGCCCCAGAATGAGAGTAGAGAAGCCTGTGGCAGGACGGAGATTAGAGTATGTTGGTTTGCTAACCAGGAAAGGAAACTCTTATTAATCTCTGTTTGGGCCCTGCACTATCATAATCCTTCAAGTCATCCTGACAAAGCAGTGAAGAGACGGGAAATTAATTATTTGCGATTCTCAATTGCAGTCCCTTAGTTCGTAAATGCTCCCTGGCATGTTCATGGGAACCAATGGAAGTGCAGAGTCAGATCCAGAAAATCCAAAAAATCTTTAAGTGCCATGCAGAGCATTGCAGCATTTTTTAACCAGTTGGAAACCAAACTCCTGAAGCAATCCCCTCGGCTTCCTCTGCAGTGAGCAGGGAGACCTACAGCCCCGGGACAGGGCTCTTCCTAGGAAGCTGGCTGAGGAAGGACCAGCCTAGTGCCAGGGTGGTGGTTGCGTACACGCGTTTCAGCCTTCCCTCTAAAAACTCGATGCGAGGGAAAGCCAGATATGGGCAAAAGATAGTCTGAGAAATACTACCTTAATACAAGTCAAATATAACCCCCCGCTGAACTACACTTCACACCCTAGGACTCTCCTATATGCTTTCAAAAGATAGTCTGTAGCAAATTTAAATTGCAAATGGAGCTACTGTAATCTCAGCTACTTTAAATACCTTACTACATGGATCCTTCAGGGTGACAGATGACTAGATTTAGATTTCTTTCAAGTTAGTCTCATGACAACCATTTGTGAGACAATACAACCTCTGTTTTTCTGCAACTCTGAGGTAGGCTTTGGCAGTTCGATACACACTAAGGACACCTTTGTTCCAGCCCCATGATACCCTGCCCAAAGGCAAGCTCAGCTCCCCCTTCCTTCTTAGTCCAGGGTCGGTGCAAGCCTCTGCCTGTGAACAAAAATACCCTTCCAATCACCAGCATTGTGCAAACTACTGCTGAGCAGATAGCAACTACACCATCCACCTGGACTATTACAGAATTTCTAGTGTCTAAACCTTTCTAGCAGAGTGCTTTGAGATTTCTAACACAGGGAAAATACTGTCTAAAATTAAAATCTATTGCATGCTGTTTATTGGTTAATCACCAAACAGTAAAGTTCTTGGGACAATTTCTCAGTAAAACTATATTAAACTCAATTGAAACAATTTACAGAAAGAGATAATGCTCCGTGCTCTAATAGTTTTTTATTTGAGTGCCTACTATTGCTAAATTTTGTGTGGACATGTAATTTCAAGTGACATATTTCAAGCCCACAAATCTCATGCCAACATTGCTAGGAAAAAATGTCCTCTATTATTCCACATCTTGGGAGCTGCAGTGGGATTAAATCGAGGAGCAGTGTTCTAAATTGAACCATCACTATTTTCATTGATGTAAATAATACAGTACTTCAGAACTAAACCCATGCAGGGAAAAGTCAAAACCTGATTGTTTTTAGTTTTGCTAGATCACATCATAAAAAACTCCTATATCAATATCAACATCTAGAAATTCAGAGTGAAGACATCTTTTCCTTTTTAACAGTCTGACAGAAAAACTGATATTCATATTCTTAAAGTAGAATTAATGACCTATGCACAAAACCCAGTATTGTTTTCACACATTAGAAATAAATCTGAACTGATGAGTACCTTTAAATAAAATATCCGCAGCGATGTTGTCACAAGGGACATTTCTAAGAGGACATGAGACTGCTGCCTTAGGACGATTGTCATAAGAATAAATTACTTTTATACCATTTCCTACTCCTTCTACAGGTTTTGTCAGGAGAATGAATATATCTTACACTGCATTCTGTACTTGCTGTAGTCTGTCACAGGAATGAATTATCACCAAATTTTAATGCTTCAATACTGTGCATTTTTATTCTCATTATATTCTCCCCTTTTTCTCAATCTTGTGAGAAAAATTATAATAATAAAGAGAAAATAGCAGAACATTTATCCATTTATCCATTCCCTTGACACCCTTAAGATTGTAACCAGAACAGAAAATTATATGAAAATGATTTGTTCTTACACTAAATATAGGCACAAGGAAAGAAATAAGTTTAACATTAATCAGTTCCCTGAAGAATAAGAATCCTTGGTCCATCTTCAGTGCCCTAAAATGTACTTCTACATTGAGCATTGTCATCAATTAAAGCTATAGACAGTATTAAACATTGACATCTGCTACTGTGATGTGGACTGCTGTGAAGTAAGACTGCAGCTGGACATGATACCCCATTTTGGTACAATGAGGCACAGAGAAAAGAAAGGCAGAGCACTAGATCTCTGAAATGTTTTATAAAAGCATAGAAGTTTGGAAATCTGAACTCTGCAAGCCTATGTCTCTAAACCAGAGGGACAGATTTCTGCTAAATATGCAGAATATGTAATATTTCATGCTTTTTGGTCATGTCTTCTTTTAAGTCAGAATGAGATACAGGTCCATAAATTCACATTTTCTCAGTACGTAACATTTTCATGCCAAGGAAGAAAAAAACCCACCAAAGAGCTGTTTATGACAGCAACATTTTATAAATATTATCATACTCTTTCTCTCTTCAAATATATATGTATGTATGTATATTTACATACATATATATCCATTACTGTATCTGTATACACACACATATATATATATACAGAGCAATGATATTCCAAGTAACAATAGCTGAACAACTTTTTGCAGGTGAGCTTAGGATGAGCTTGCAGCTAAGTATGCTGTTGTAACTGTCTGTTTGCATGTCTTTACCCAAGGATAAATGTAAAGAAAATTATCCTGTATGCCTGCAAAGTATGAGTCTACTCAATAGCAGTGACCATGGTCAAGTTCAAATTGCATCTTTTTTCTGATATGACTAGTTCACCTAATACTCCCAGTGTCAGGTCTGTCCTGTAAGGCACTCTACCATCATGTGGCGAACAGCAGTAATTCCTGTCCCAAAGAGATTACAAACTGTATCAGTGAGAAATTGGAGAGGAAAATGAGGCACAAAGAAGCAAAATGACTTCCCAAGTGCATGGAAAAAAAGTAAGTGAAAAAGAATATAATCCAGGTTTCCTGATTGTCATGCCAGTATCCTTTCTCTTTCTAGGACACATAACATAGAACCATGGAATGGTTTGGGTTGGAAGGGACCTTTAAAGATCCCCTAGTCCAACCCCCCTGCCATGGGCAGGGACATCTTCAACTAGTTCAAGTTGCTCAGAGCCCCGTCCGACCTGACCTGGAATGTTTCCAGGGATGGGGCATCTACAGCCTCTCTGGGCAACCTATGCCAGCGGGTCACCACCCTCGTCGTAAAAAATTTC
>JAVJGG010000005.1:29104879-29123156 GCA_035590195.1 Aviceda cuculoides
AACCTGTGCCAGCGGTTCACCACCCTCGTCGTAAAAAATTTCTTGCTTATATCTAGTCTAAATCCACCCTCTTTTAGGTCTCCCTGCAGCCTTCTCTTCTGCAGGCTAAACAACCTCAACTCCCTCAGCCTTTCCTCATGGAAAGGTGTTCCATCCCCCGATCATTTTTGTGGCCCTCCTCTGAACATCTATTTACCAACATGAAAAGCAAGATAATTTAATGACTGCAGCTGATGTGAAGATTATTTCTGTGACATTGGTGGAGTGCATCCAAATGCACCTGATATTTTAACCACCTTTAGAAAATACTTTGTACTTCACAAAGTTCATCTAAAGAAGCCTAAACATTTTACAAATCAGAAGTAGCTGCAGTTAACTATCTATGAATTCAAATTCAGATTAGAAGCAGTGTGAATTGAGGGGCCGTGAATCATCACATGATGGGACAGAGAAACTCAGATTCCTTGGGTGGTGCTGGGAGGGATGCTACAGCCTGCTTCCCTGCCCTGGTAAATCTGTACCTCTGTCCTGCCCCTGTACTCTGCTGGTAATATCGTGTCTTGTTTTCAAGGACTGTTAGTTACTAATAAAGAATATTCAATCTCTTGCCCATGGTATCTTCCACTGGATTCTAAGAACATGAAAACGTGTTCTCATAAATGAGAGAATGGCTAGTAAGCTAGTTCTAGTTATTGTGTTAATAAACTTATACTGATGAGTTCACACTAAAACAAATGCATTCCCTGATTTTAAGGTGACACGATGCAGCATAAATATGCTAGCTTATCATTTCACTTTGGTCAGATAAACCATGATTCTCATGGAAGAATCAAAAATAAGCCTTTGGTTTGAACCTCAGTAAGCATAAGGATTTATCACATCCCATATCTGGCATCCTCCCCACCTCCAATGCATTGGTTTTGCTTAAAAAGAAGTCTCTCTTATTGAATTTAGTTTAAAAAGAGAAGTCTCTCCTGGCATTATATTGTATCATCTAATCCAGAATCTGAGCTTAGGAAGGTCATAATAAATTCACTCATTATTGGTCTAAAATGTACTTTTGTGGATATACACCAAAAAATCTTCTTGTTGACAAGAAGCAATTAACTACAAGCCTTAGCAGTCTTGTAGTAGTCAAAAGTTCACATTACATGGAAAACTAATAATGAAGTTTGTTAGCCATATATCTGCATTGTAGGTAAGCTTTAATAATTTAAAAATCAAATAAGATCTCCATTATCCCCAGAAAGCAGGTAAATGATTTTCATATTAATAATACAGTGATATTATTATAGTATCATAGTCAAGGTCTTTTTTCTAATTATGCACTCAGTAACGAAAATAAAGGAAGTATAAATCTATCAGTATTCAGAAAGAAAATGGAATAGTATGGTCACAGTCCATGGCAGTTGCAAAAGATGTTAGATCTTGTGGACAAGGAAAACATACTTATCCTCAAAGATCATAAATTATGGAAACATGGGTCACATGGCCTGAAACCATAGAGAAAGCAAGCACAGTTATAAGTTTCCACTTGTCTTCTTTGAATTTGTCATAAGCAAATGGTAAATGATTTCTTTCAGAAAGAATCCTTTTCCAGCTTTGGTCTAACCTTGGCAGAATTATTGCTGCCACAATAACTTCTCGTGAAATTTCAAAAAATGTTATGCATCACATGTGTGGGTAATACATGAGAACAGCAGTTCTTGGAAATCTGAAAATGAAGGACAATATCAATGAATGAAATCCAGTATCTGAATTAAAAACAGCAAACCTATGAACTTAAGATTTTCAAAAATGGAAGAGCTTAAAGAATAAACCAAGACTAATGCAAAGAAACACCTTTGCATTCACCACAAAAAGTAAAAAGGTGACTTAACAACTCCTTCTTAACTCTTAGAAAATGACAAAAGACTTGAAACAAGTGCCAAGAATAATGAGACTTAGGATCAACAAATGTAAAAACAAATTTGTGCTTGTAAACTGACAAGGATAATTTGATGGTTTATCTAGTAGTCAATAACCAGGGATACCAATGTAAGCATCTTAATTAAATACCTAGCCACATTAATTATTAGAAGCTATTGGATGAGGAGGAATGTTAAGACATGAGAATTTCATTTTTGTCCTCTCAGGTGCTGTTTAATTCTAACAACCACCGAAGAGAACCAATTTTAAGATAGCTATGCAAATCTCCTACAGGAGACCCGCCAGATGTAAGATACTACCCTTTACAAGAGGTAACTAAATAAGCATTGGAATGAATTTGGGGGTCAGTAAGAAAATAAGATTAAGTAAAAGATTTAGTAAGAAAGTGTGGAAAGCCTCAGGAAAAACATCTGTAGCAAATGCAGTGAAATTCTGTCAGCCTTGATTGGTGAGCAGTACACCAGCAGCACTGAGTTAAGACACCATGCATATTCTCTATGAATATGAATTTCCCTCTGTTAGGACTTTGCAGATTGTTTAAATACCTACCTCTTCTGTACCCTTTAGAGACCCTCTGGAGCTACCACCATGTAGCCTGAGACAGAACAGGTCAGGGTCTCTTGGAAGAACCTTCCTCTGTTTTTTCTGCTGTGCAGCCAAGAGAAAAGACCTCACTATGGATTATTAGTATTCAGGAGAAATACGCTCTTAGCGGAACGAGGTACAATGAAACTGTGAGAGCAGAGACGGATTTTCGAGTGCACAGTTCGAGCATGCCAGGAGTCTGCCATGCGAAACACGCTGTTCTAATACAGAGGCACTTTTGGTATGACTCCTCACTACCTCCTGTCCCGACTATGGTGAAAAACCGCTGGTGTCTCCTCCTCTTCAGTTCTCCTCCAAGCTAAACCACTCTCTAGGTCTTCCTGCTTCTCCATAGCCTGAAGCCTGGCAAATTCACAGCAGTAAGTCACCATTTTTCCACAATCGCTTACTTGACCTCCAGTCTTTTGCTCTTGGCAGTTGCGGTCTGTTCTGAGGGTCAGTTTATCTGGACATCTGCAGTCGGGCACAGTCTTTTCAAGCAGGATATACATGCTTAAAAGTAAAAAACAGTTATAATGCCTAGCTATTAGGTGTTGGTATGTTTACCAGCCCTAACAAGTCTTTGCAGGCTGGGAGGGCTCATCCTCTGCAGCTGTCTGGAAGGGAACCTGGGTGTTGCTGAGCTGCCGTCCCCCACCAGCTCCATCAACACTGATAACGACGACTCAATTCGATGACCTTATGGGTCCCGACTAACCCTTGACCAACAACCTTGGGTATTTCCTTTAAGGTTTTACACATTTCCATGCCATGTTTTCCTCCTGAATGCTTCAACAGCTAATAATCCTGTCTCCACAATCCTACTTCTATCTAAAATTTTACCTTTCTGCAGAATTTCTCACAGCTCTACCTCAGCAGTATGAGCCAAGGTTACGCAACAGAGCTGTATGAGAGCTGGGACTTGGAGCCCTGGACGCAGATGCAGGATGCGTCAGTTCATCTGGGTGGACAGGTTGTATAGTCCTTGCTATTCTTTGACAGCTTCTGGATCCCCATTTGCTTAATACACATTCCTAGGAAAAGACTCCCTCCATCTCTCCCAGAGCCGACATAATAACCTCAGGCAGACTGGAACGGAGTGCAGCTCCCTGCCCATTACCAGGTCCAGCTCAGGGTCAATCATCTGAGATGTTGAAGTCCTAACAGACCAGGAATTTTTAGAAAAGGAAAAGTTGTTTCTTTCTAAGAACGAAATGAGATCTACTGCTAGTTCTGGGCCTGGGATTGTGTCTTTTAAGGCACGGATTCTTAGCGAGGGAGCTTTGATGTGATATTCAAAGCCTTTTTTTTTTTTTTCTCGCAGACCATTGTACTCAGAGACCAAAGTGCAGCCATAGAACTAACAGGATACAGGAAACATGGCAAGCTTTTAGCAGTATGATACTTCACAGCCGGTGTTTAACACAGCCCCTTGCTCAATTAGCTGGGGCAGAACCTGTCCCTGGCCAGACGCTGCCTTCTTCTGCAGGGCAGGTGGGGCCTGGGGGGTCAGTTTTCTCTCTGTCCTACCAGAGATTTATACAGTCCAGGGGTCTTGGCATGTGTGGCCAGTTATATGCTCTCTTCAGTGGTCATGGGAAATTCATTTTTTCATGCCTGACCAGGAAAGGGGAGGTTACACATCAATCACTGACTTAAGCATTATTTCAGGTACACATGATGGAGAGTTATAAAGTTTGTAGTAAAGCTGCATTTGCCAGGCTTGGGTACTGTGTTGGAAAAGTGGTTTGAAATAAAGGAAGCACCTAAGCATTTCACTCCTAGTATAACTAGTGAGGGAGTCAGCAAGCAATCACTGATTTCTCTGGTTACTTTTTGCTCAAGAAGCGCATAGTCAGTGTGAGCCTTTTGACTACCAGCTGTGATAAAACCAGGCCTCAGGATTTGGCATCACCACCATCTACAGGTTGTAATATCAGGGAATAGGGCTGATACTTTATCAAATATATTTATCAAATATTTTCTCTAAGGCATTCACATATGCAAGAATCTGGCAAATGCCCTGAGAAGTATTGAATCCTGTTGCACAAGTGCTAAAGGTCTTGGGAAGATGATGGGCTGGAGATTGGTACCCAAGGCTTTTCACTAGAAAATATAATGTATTTTTTATGATAAGGCCTGCATAAAGGACATTTTCATATGAGGAAAAATGTAAAAACAATTTAAAGTGCTAAACAAAAACAACATATAATTTTCATTCTGTGTTTTGGAATTAAAAGAAGTGAATAATACAGAATGCAAGGGTATTTCATAGTGATCTGAGGCTTTACCATTGTGCCTGCTTCAACAGACAAGGAGAATCACAAAGATTTCTTGTAAGAGCCATCAGTGTTCCTTTTCTAGCTGTCTATACTGGGAAGCTGAAATAACAACTACAGGAAGATACACAATGGATAAGACATAGTGGTATTAATAAAAAGTTCAAGAAGTTACACAAGACGTTACCTAAAATAGCCATCAGTCCTGAAGTACAATGACAATAAATATACAATTAAATACTCCACAATTATATCCAGAGGGAGTACTGAAGAAGCCCTGTTACCACAAAATGATCAAAATGAAAGGCCAGTGTTAATGCCATGATATCCAACTGTTCAGATTTTTAGAATTCTTATGCTGATTGGCAAAAATGAGGTAGTCCTACTACATTTCCCCAAGATAGCTACAGCTACAGTTAAGCAAAAAATTTTTGCTGTCAAATCTGCTTTTTCCAGACATGCTATATCTGACAGCAGTGTCTGACAATGGGCTTATTGTTTGGAGGACATGAATTTAAGCAATTTAAAACTATGTATGTGCCTAGATACATGATAGTGTGTCCATATTAACTCCCAGTCCAGAATAAAAAATGCTAAAACAATGAACCAGTAGCCAGGTGGTCAGTCTGTCTGTCTTGAGTGATACAGAGGGCGAGGGATGCCAGCTACTGAATCCTCATCATGTCTCCTGGGCTCTTCTTAGGTTGGTGATGACATGCTGGTTTTGGATGTGCTTTTCTGCATTCTTTATGAAGGAAGTGTAATTTCTGTTCCTCCTCTGTTTGTAATTAAGACTTACACAGTGTCTGTTGACTTCTGGGTGTCCTGAGAATCTGTACATGGATGCACTGAGATCCTGAAGACCTGCTAATATAGGTATCATCAACACACGCCATTTTTCTGTTGTTCCTTGTGGTGCTTCTGCATTTCCATTCACTCTCCACTCATATCAGTCTTACTGGTTTGCTATAATTCCTTGCACACATAATATAATCACAAAATTATACCAATCAATCATGAGCTGACAGCTCCTGACACTTTCCTAAACAAAAACAAAACACCTGCACCATTAGAAAACAATGTCAGAGTTGCTGAAGAGCTGCTGGATGAGAAAGAGACAAACTTAGTTTTAAAAAAGGCCCATCAGTATTCTAGGAGCTGCCACCACTTCCTGAAAATGAGACTGTTCATCTCCGTAACGAGAAACTACAGTCACCAGCGACTGTTTCTCAGGAGGTTGCCCTATGGCTTATGCAAGAGTTGTTCTCAGCAGACAAATACGACAGACGGACAGAGGCGTTTAGGAGACCGAGGAGGAGGAAGGACTGGGTAAAGGTGCCAAAGAAAGACACAGATAGGGACCAACCACAGCAAATTGGCCATGGCACAAACACTATCTGGACCTGCCGCCCCCAAAAGCAGCCACGCTGAAGGATCAGCAACTCATTCATCCAAGAGCAATTCAAAGATTAAATAAACAACGTTAGCACAGTATTTATTTGGCTGTTTCTTAATGTATTTATAATGGCACAACATATTACTGCTATTTTTAATATTATTATTAATTGTCAGCAGGAAAAGAAAAAGATGACACTGGCCGACGGTGCCTTCAAAGACTGAGCTTCCCAGGGAGAACGTCTGCATGCAGCACAGCAGAGCCTGTGGAGCTCCGAACTGCCGACCGGAGCCAAGCACGCACTGAGCCTGACCGCTGGCAGGATCCCCAGCACTGCACAGCCACAGGTGGAGGACACGACCTGTTTCTTCGACAATGCTCTTGGACATTCTCGGTCGTGCCTGGAAGCTGATTAGCAGACATCTAAGCCCTCTGCCACTAGTGCCGTCTCACTTTGGAGCATAATTCCACCCTGACATAGCACAGTCCCCGGCCTCTCCTTGCCCCTGCACTGTGTGGGGTGAGGGGAGGCCAGAGACCCACTCTACGAGATCCTCAGAAGCCATGTAAGACTTGATGGCACTGCAAAAAGGTTTGGGCTCAAGCAAAGCAGCTGACCTCTCCGGGGACACCCGCTCAGTTCTGTCTGGAACACCAAACTGTACGCCTTTCTGTATCTAAGGACACTTGGCCTGCCTAAGAGACAGAGCAGCTTGGCAGCCAGGACACTCCCGTCTTACGTGGAAAATGCAAGTTCAAGTCCCTACTTTAAATCAGGCCCCAGTAAAGATCTGAAGCTGAATTCTTCGGGCGCAAGGTGTTGCTCCATGCAGTACACCACCCTGTACGCACACTGGCATTTACACACCTGGTTCCTGGGCTGTGGCGAAAGCTACGTCCAGCTGGAGCACACCTCAAGCACAGCCAAAATCTGGGGCTACATTGACATGGTGGAGACCCCTCCAGCTACATTGAGGATCCCATCTCTGGAGCTGTCAGTTAACACCTCTCTTGAATGATTAATGGGCAGCTCGTTAACCACAGAGTAGTGTCAACTCACAGATGGTTCTGTACATACCTGGTGGCAAGATAATAGACACTTAGGGGTTAAGAAACAGCCAGGTAGTTCCGACAACAGGGGTATCACATGGAGATACATATAGGACCTAAATCTGCTTGATGAATTTGATTTATATTTGCCAAGGTTATGGCTGCAGTGCTTTCAAGATTTGATATTTCGAATTGTCTAGTGCTTTTCCATCAATAAATTGCTATTGTTATTGATAAAGCCATCAATAGTTTAGTTCAGATTCAGTTACGCATAATCAGATGTCACAACTGAAACACTGAAAACAACACTCAGAGCTCAGTTCAGTAATTCACAGAAAGAGTAAGCATAAAGCAAAAAAAGTGCTATGCCAAATTTCCTTAGATGATCACAGGGAGGATTAAAGAACATTAATTCTCTCATTACTCATCTTATCATAAGGTCAACTGCATCTAAAATCTAAAGGCTAAGTAACATGCTTTTCTGTAATACTGAGATCTTCAGGGAAGTATGATTGCTGCATCTTATCAGCTTGGAAATGTCAACTGGAGGAAGTGAACCAAACAAGTCGGTAAGGTTTATTCTACTTTCAGAATTACCCTAAACTTAGAGCAGATACTTAGAAACCTGTTAGAAAGAAAAATAATAATAAATACATTCCACTTTCAGGAGTAACTTACAGTTCTAGTATCAGCTAAGTGGCGGGAAAGACTTTGTGTTGAACTTCTCCAACACATTAGCTCCAGATGCAGCCCAAAGCATTGATCTCTCTATTAGTCATTTATTACCATTTGTAATGCTAACAGGTAGTAACACTTTTCCCACCTCAAACTGAAATCAAAGGCTTATCATTCCTCCTTCATGTAGACAGCAGGACAGCTGACACTCCACAGAGACATTATGAATAAAGCCAAACACCACAGGATTATTAAATTGTCCACATAACTTTCCTCATCTTCCCAAGAGCAGTTTTTGCACAGTATAACTTTCTACAAATATATTACAGTCACAATGACTTGCTGTTGAGATTTTTAGCCCAAGCACAAAGAAAAAAGTCGTCCTCTGCAAAACGAAGGACTACAGCATGAAGAACTTTCAGTAAGAGTTGCTGACCTTTCACTATAGAAAACCGTTAGAGCAGTGAAACTAGGAATGAGGATTTCTCAGTGGCTGCTAAGGGGTTATGCAGCCTTTCATCTGTGTACTAATTCAAATCCCACTTGGACCAGCATTCTTCTTTCAGTCATACTCAGATGACAATTATCCTGCTAAAGTTAAATGATTGCCATCAGCCTGAGTGTGGAAAAAAAACATTAACTCTTAGCCTTCTTTTGTATTATCCAATATAATCCCAGTTCTGTGGGACTTCCCAAGACAGCCTCAGCATCATAGCGCAAGGCACCTGGTCCAGTGGCAATGAAAGTTACAGAACTGATCAGAAATTATTGCTTTACAGCAATAAATTTAGATAGCCTCCATCTGGCTTCACATCTTAACACTCATCAAAACCAATCTTCTGGGGTTTTTTTCCGTATTATGAAGAATACAACTGCTATCTGCGACTTGCAGTGTAATCTTCTACCCATACTTTCCACCAGGCACCTAAATGTCAATAGACCTTGACATAGCTTTCTCTTTAAATCAAAATCCAACCTTTTCACTCTATACCTACTGTTAAAATACCAGTCCCTGCTCCTGTCATCTCCCTCTTTGACCCATATAACCTTCTCCTTTATGGCCTTTCCATGGCCTGCATAAATCTTTTCTGATGCATTGAAAATAATAAAAAGGTATGAAACAGAAGGACAATGTTTGTAAGGAAAGCAATGTGTAAACTAATCTGCATATAGCTATTGTGCTCCGAAATATGCAGCCTAATGGATATATGCTTTCTAATTGCCTGCAATCATGGATAAATAAGAGGCTACATTACTACAGACTGGTGAAGAGAAAGTGTGACTTATTATCTCTATTTGGACAGCAAGTCATAAAAGAGTCAGAATAAATTTTGAATCCCTCAGTGCTTGACACTTCCAGAAGTCGACAGACACTGGCAAAAGGAGTCCTCAGAGACTATGAATATGAGCAATTAGCACCACCTATTAAATATTGTCAAGATATTCTGCAATGGGAACAGATAGACAATGTGTTTATAATTTAGTCAAAAGCATTAGAATGCAGATGCTCAGACAAAATTGGTTTCAAACTTAGTAATCTCCTGTCACCCCTGTTTTAGGAGTTCATGCTCCACATCCTTGGAAGCATTGCATGATAGAATCCACTTTCAAATGGTCTTTAACGTAGATGCCTTTTCTACATGTTTGCGTGTAATAACAAAGTTTGTCTGAACGGTCATCGTGTGTTTGTGCGCAGACGTGTGCGATGGTGCACAACACGGAGGCATAACACCCAGCTTCTACCCACTGAAAATCCAACCTTAATACTTAGAAAAGTCTTATCAAAAAGCGGGATGCCAGTTGCAGGAACTTATTGCCTTCTGCATTTGCTGGGATATGTGTTTAGGGCTTTATCTGGCAGGGTCCTGACTGTGCTGCTCCTGGCACTGCGAAGCAATCAACCATGTGGGTGAATTTAAAGATCTGACTCACCTCACCGACTGTCCGGGTACCACCTATAGGCGTGATTAAGTGCTTCACGGGACGTCAGCCAAAATGTGCAGACCGTCACGCTGCTCAGACTAAGGGGGAAATGAAACATCCTAAGTACGTCAAGAGCATATGGGGGTTTTTTATACATTTGTATTATCATGGGCATTAGGTATTTTATCTAAGAAGTGACAAAGTTTGAGCCTTGCTCTGTTCTGATACTTATGAGTTCACAGCCATAGACGAAATGATTGCAGACCATATTTATAGACACTTTTGAAGCGAAGTAGCACTTCCCTAATGCATAAAATGTGTAATATTCCCTACTCTTGCTCTGAAGAAAGGACTGATTCTCGAGAGTGATTATACAAAACAGCAAATAGCCTCTAAGTGAAGCAGCCTCTATCCCATTTGAATTTGAGCTTTGGTAGAATAAAATGTTTTGTGATTTAAGATGCTACCAATAAATTTTGAGAATAGTGACATAAAGTATATATGTTGTACATATCTTTACTGCTTCCATCACAGTCATCTTTGTACCTCAGCTGGAACACAAGGCCAGTCAGCATGGAAAAGGTTGAACTTTGTCATTGCAAAATACATCTCCTAAGACATTCATGGGCTTTGTGGTTTTGGCAGGAGATTCCATACATCTTGACAGAGACAGCACATTGTCACAAAAGGATTTTCCTTTTCTGTTTCCACAGGAATCTGTGAAAGTTAACACCAGCTACAATGGGGACAGAAGTGGCAGGAATAAGAAGGCACAGAATCCTTTCCATGTCTTGATTATTCCAGCTGTAAAATGGGGATGACCATCCCCACTGTCTTTTGTAACATGCCATGAAAGCCATGCATGAAAGCTAATATATAAACATCACCCAAACCCCACTAAACTTGTGAAAAAAAATTTCAATAACTTTGGTGGGTGAGTTTGGATTGACTGCTCTAATACTAATCTGGCTGTTATTATTATTTTATTATTTTATGTATATTATTATTAAATATACACATAATATATATATAGCTTCCATATTTCATGTGTCTCCAATTTTTATCACTATGGTCACTGGAGCCATTAAGGTGAGGTACATCAGTTTTAACTACATGTACTTAACAACTGTATTTCTCAGTTTACACGACAAGTGATATTTCTCACTGCATGAATTTAACAGAAGCTAAATGCATTTTCCTTTAAAAGTTTGTGTAATCTGTGAAACACAAAGGCATTAAGCAGTTATATTTTTCTGAATCACGGTGTCTTTTGTATCGACAGCTGTGTATTTAGCTCAACAGTGAAACTCAAACTGTTTTTGCTAATGAAAAGGGAGCCAAATAACCAAGTGCTGGAATGAATTGCAGGCTATTGAAAGCGGACAGTTGGCTCATTAAATGTGCCCCTCATGAATGATGTCCCTTCCCTTTAGACTGGCACTGAAATCATCCAGATTTACTTTGTATTCTACAAAGTATTTTTAGGGCCTTCTATGATCAAGATAAGATAAGATACAGAAATACATTCCACAAATAAAATACAATTTGTTAGCTTGCAACAGCAAAACTCTAGCATTTACTAAACAAATGCATGTAGCTTTTAGGATAAGTGACTTTCAGTGTAATTATTTATAGGATTTCCCATGGGCTTACCACTACCATTGGACTGCTGCACATGCACCAGAAAATTTATGAAATTTGGGTGATACTGCAAAGAATGATTGCCTCTGTTTTTTGGATACAGGTGGACTCATGGCCCCACCGAAGGCAATGGGAAAATTCCAATACATGTCAAGGAGACAATACTGTAGATTAGGAATTCAAGCTCAGAAACACTAAATAAAGACATCCAACACGAATTGACACATTTTAATTAGTTCTCAATAGAGTCAGCTGCAACTATGACACTTTCTTTTCCTTTAAAGAGTTTAGTTTTAGTCTATTCTCTGTCTTCAGCAACTCTGACCCTGAGTTTCACTCTGTGTGGCTCAGATCTTTTTACTTTTTCCTGTTTTCTTTCTCCAGGCTTTGTTCATTTTTAATTCTTTGTATAAATTTAATTGCTTCTTGCCTCAGATATACTTCCATAAATATCTATAGTCATCTCAACCTCTTCTCATCTTGTGGCAGGACTGTTCACTCTTCATGCATAACAGCTGAGCAGCCTGGTCCCTGCCCAGGAGATTGACACTGGACCCTGACAAAAGGGTTCTGAAAGATCTGAGTCAGTCCAAAAAGTTCCTCTAGAACACGTGCTGAGCTGATGAACAGAAACACTGAGCTGGCTTTTTAAACAGGGACTACACGAAAGCATGTTCTAATTAGTGCCCCAGAGCCACAGAGCATTTAATGAGAGTGTGATAACTTCAGCAGCTGTTGAGTGGTGTATAAATTACTCCAAAATCCCTCTACTCCTCAGATCAGTGTAAAATTTGGAGAGCATAGCAGCATTGTAGGGCCATACCGTTTGCCAACAGCATCCCGCCCTGCGTTAGGAAAAGCATTGTCAGCAGGTTGAGGGAGGTAGGACTTCCCCTCTACTTGGCACTGGTGAGGCATATCTGGAGTGCTCGGTCCAGTCCTTTGCTCCCCAGTACAAGAGTGACATGGATATACTGGAACAAGTCCAGCAAAGGGCCACAAAGGCGATTAAGGGCCTGGAGCATCTGGCATGTGAGAAGAGATTGAGAGAACTGGGATGGATTAGTTTGGAGAAGAGAAGGCTCAGGCAGGTCGTTAGCAATACCCATATATATCTGATGGGGGGTTAAAGAAGACAGAGCCAGGCTCTTTTCAGTGACATACAGTGACACCCAGTGACAGGACAAGAGGCAATGGGCTCAAACTGAAATGAAGAAAACTCCGTTCAAACATATGAAAAAAACTTTGTCTGTGAGGGCGATCGAACACTGGCACAGGTTGCCCAGAGAGGATGTGGAGTCTCCATCCTTGGAGCTGTTGAAAACCTGACCGGACACAGCCCAGAGCAACCTGCTGTAGCTGACCCTGGTGGTTTGAGCAGGTGGTTGGACTGGGTGATCTCCAGAGGTGCCTTCCAGCCTCTGCCATCCTGTGATTCTCCTCCCCGAGGCAGTGAGTTTTGGCATGCAGCACAGCTCCTCCTTCTGAATTCTGCCCCTTCTTCTGCCAAAGATACACCACCTTCAGCCTGACATTAACCTCTCATTTTGGCACATTGTTTTCTAATTTCAGCAACCTTTCTTTTTGGGCACCAATCTTGAAAAAAAGTTGTATTTTAGGCATGCAAATGTAAGGGACGTTTTTTATAATATCAGTTTTCTCATTTATGACTAACACACTCAGATTTAGATGGTTAGAACTCCATAAGTAGCCAAGCTTTATTTCTAAGAATGCCTAAAGCTGGAAAAAAATTAAAAAAGCTATTGACATGTTCCCATACACAAACAGGTGTCCAAATATGGATTAGATCTAGATTTGAAACATATGATTATACAAGTGTATTATGTTTAAATAACTTTTTATTTTCATGAAACTTCTACTTATTACAACCACATGCACAGAAGTCAAGAAAACATCTGACAGCATAGCTTGGAAAAAAAAAGGTACTATACAAAACAATGTGTGGATGACAGCTGCTACTCCCCCTTTAAATTTCATTCTGTCATTCTTGTGTAGAATAGTACCTTCTTTTGCTTACCATTCCATACTGATGAGGGTGGCATTGCCAGGCCCTCTGAAGCCGAACTGCTTGTGCTGTATACATTTTCCTTGCAAATATTGTACAATAATTTATTTTTCTCAAAAAGAACCAGACAAACAATACACAATATTCAACCTACCTATGGAAACACTGAAGAATAATGTGAGACTATCTCAATAGCTTACATTAGTACAAAGACTGAAATCAGGAAGACTGGATTCAGACCTTACTTCCTCAAAGCTGGAGGGAGTTTGGATGCATCATTCCAGTTGATATCTACGTCTTCTTTATTATGCTTCTATAAAAACCACAGTAGCCGGCTCCTCATAATCCAGAAAAAGCATGACAACGCTCGCAATAATCGCAGGGAATCCCCAGATTTGCCATTATTGATGGGTAGCTCTCACATTCCCCTGCAGAGTTCGCCGGGGAAGTCAATCAATGGGTGTTAAACTCTGGCTGGCGTCCTGTGCACTCGCTCCTGCCGTTTCGCGGCTCCCGCCTCCTGCCAGCTCCAACTCCAGAGTTTTTTTCTGCAGGGCTGGCAGCTGCCTCCATGCCTCTCCGCTCCAGCCAGGGCTGCACAGAGACATCTCTGAAGCCCTGGCAACAGAACTCAAAGAGATTCCAGCGGCAGAGGAGATCCCCCGCCAGGCTAAAGGAGCAAAGGACTGAGGGAAAAGGAATCATTGGGCTATTTAATCCATTATTTTCATGTCTGTATAAGGGACAGCAGGAAGCATGTGGTACCAAAGGAAAGAATTTTCCATCAAAAAGTGGTGCAATTCTTCCTGTAAGCCTTTCTGTACTCTCAGAAAGAAGTAACTTTTGCTTCTCAGAGGGATCAAAAGGAGTCTGCCAGGGGTGACAAAAGAAAGGTAGAAGTTAACCTCCTGACATGGCAATAGGATAAGCCAGTATGAGGGAAGATTATACTGCAAAGACTTTCTAGGACTGGGAAGAAAATTTGTCTTTGGTTCAGCAAAAGAGGAAATGTAACACCAGAGGATTAAGTAGTGAGGGAACACAGTAAAAATGACAAACCAGAGAGAGGCCCCTTTGCAGCAGCACTTTGAATAAACAAAGCTGCAGGGGTCACAGCGAGAGACAAGAATAATTGTCAGGACACGACTTTAGGTCATACAGTCAGAAGAGAACTGTTAGGCCTAGGAGCTGCCGTGCTACATGCAGGAAGACCTCAAAAACATCAAGTGGGAATAAAAAGAGGGAAGACAAAGAAAAACATGAATTAAGGATGGCATTCAAAGCTGTATTTGTAGATAAGGGCAGCTAGGGACAATGTCTAGAGAGTCAAGAGGAAAAAAACACAGATGGGAGCCTAGCATACTCTCAGCAGCAGCAAAGGAGGACTCAGCACTACAGGTCCAAGAAGCAGAAGTGAAGACTTGGGAAAGGCGGGCTTTTTTTAAAGGGATTTTTTTTTTTTAAGTGTTTACTGGATTTGGGAATAGGAACGAGAGTTTCAAAAGCAGTCCATCAGTGAAAGAGACAATGATGAAACATAGGCCTTCATGTCTGAGATGCTAACTAGACATACCAACGTGAGCAGCTCCAGCTGATGGAGGAAGGAATGAGCCATACTGAGTGAGATGTAGGATGGAATTAGAGCAGGTTTGGACAGCATTCTTGGAGAGGTTAGAGATGACAGGAATAAAATAGAAGAAGTGATAGTTACAGGACGGGAGTCCAACCGCTGTTTTCATGACAGGGAAAGTCTGTGACTACCTACTTTTATTTAAGAGGAAACTTAAGGACTTTGAGAAATAGAAGGGAAAAAAGAAGGCAGGATGAAATAGCCACACATGATAGGAAGGGAGGGGATAATGAGAGAGGCAGGAAGAGAAAGGATGATGTTAACATTGTGTGACAGCAGCGAATGTGGAAAAGGTTAATGACAGAAGTAATTCAAACCATATTTTGTTTTTTCTGCATAAGCAAGTGAAGCGGTTGGTAGAGTCTATTTGCTCAAAGAAAGAGATGCACCCAGTGAAGTTCAAATAAAGCAAGTCATGGTTTCTGTAGGAGAAAAACTGTAGATCTGAGTGAAGTGAAGAGATGAGGACATAGAGATAGACAGCTAAAATGTCAGATTAAGCACCACCAGGGAAAAGTAGCTCAAGGGTGAACATGTTGATGTAGAAGTGATAATCATTGCCCCATAGTCAGTGTCTTATCAGTAATCAGAGCTAGCATTTCTCATTACAGAAGTACAACTGAAGTCCAAAAATTGATCAGAAAGCTTCTCAGATCAGTGTAGTCATGCAATAAACAAATGGCTCTCAAAAGAAGATGAACCAAGTAGGAGAGGGGAAAAAAAAAACTGAATACGCCCTTCGGGGTTTAGCCTTGCTCTGCTGATTATTTCATAACTTTTTCCTCTCCAAAAAGTGCACTTTATTTTCAATTTCCAGTCTCACGTATACCTCCTTAGCCTTGTGCTCAAAATTACAAAGCTTTAGCTTGTCAGCTCTGGGAATTCTCCATCTTTTCTCTGAATATTAGTTACATAATAGCTTGAGCTAAGCAATCAAAGCAGCGATAGGTCAAAAGGAAGATTTGCCTGAGGTGATGCAGGAAGTTGATGGCAGAGCTTGAAGCTGAATACACATTTCTCTGCTATTCAGGCAGCACAAAAACCGCTAGAGCTTCCTTCACTGTTTAGATTTTGTTGGCTTTTTTTCAAAGCAGTACTGTTTCTGAAGCCAAAGCTGCAAAATGCAATGGCATTGAAAAAGCTAATAAGCCAAAGAAATATCCCCAAATGGCACTGCTTTCTAGCTCTCGATGGTGCTTCCATGGTATTACTAATAAATTATTTCTCTTACAATCAATATTTTCCACATCCCTACTGTACTTCTCCATGTCATTTCAACTGCCTGTAAATTAGTACAGCTGTTGAGAAGAGGGGAGAGATAGTAAGTACGTTAAGTCCAGTCTTTCCCTTGGATTTTACACCCCTCGCCTTCAAAATATGCAAGTCCAAAGATGTCATAGCTCTTTGGTACTGACTTCTCTAGTTATAAAAGACAGACTTGAAAGTCATTGCTCAACACACCCCACACCCTCTGCATCTGTTTCGTGGGACTAAATGGCAACTATTGAAAAGTCTAGTTGGTAAGTGGTAACGACAGCAAATACAGCACTGAAATTTACAGGGATGATTTAAACATTTTGTGACATTGCAGAACAGTGTAACAATTGCCTGTCAAGAGTGCAGGATGCAGTAAATAGGCCAAGCAGGGAACTAAGAAGGCCGGGACTCCAAGGCCTGCTCTCTGGGATGACAGCAGTGATTAAGATGACACCTACCTCCTGCACTTCAAATTGCTACTCTTCGGGTTCTGTAGGGGTTACAATTTGTCTGTGATTCATTAAGGAATGGAACAGGTAGCATACCATTACTCTCCTCTATGCCACGACAACTTTCTCAGAAATTTCAGCATTTTTCTCCAGTGAGTTTATCTGGCATCGGCTTCTTGAGAAAATGCCTTCAGAACTGAACATGAGGCATCAAGTACTTCAGATCAAAAAAACTGTGAAATAGGTGTTTCATGAATAAAAGGGATGCTTATCAGTCATACCAATATTTATTATTATTTCTATTATCACAGAGTCTAGGCACTGCTGCTTATAAAGAAGATGCTTTCATGCTACTTGGTATAAAGAGGGAGCAAAAAGACTGTTCCTTATCCCTGGAAGTTTATTGTCTAAGACGACTGACAGCTGCTGGATCCAGACAGACGGGAAAATGAAGGGCAGTAATAAAGGAATGATGATCAGCGCAACAGTAACATCCTACCTCAGAATTACAAAGTTCCTATAAGCATACAGACTGGTTGCTCAAGGGCAATTACAGTGAAATTATATACAGCAGAGGCAAAGCGGTATGTATGTTGAACAATCCATCTGGATTTTCACTGCTCTTTAAGCAGCTCATCGGAAATTGTTTCTGTGAAATGTTCACAAAAGCTGTTGTCTTGCACAAGTCCAGGGAGACACTGTGAGAACATGGGTTATTGTGAATTAATGCTCGAAATCATGGATTACAAATTCTAGGTTAATTTTGCCATTAGATTAGCACAGTTTCTTCTGGTTACTTCTGTGAGCATCCCAAAGACACGCATACTTTGAATCTATAATTGCTTACAGGTCTTTTATCCAAACTTAAGCACACACACCTTCCACTGAAAAATAGGAACTGAGCTCTGGCTAGCAACTAGCTAGCAACCCCCTGCAGCATTTACAAGAAAGACATTTTAACCCTGTTCTGTGTAACAGAACAGCGCAACGCAGTATTTCTACAAGCGGCTTTGCCCAAGGCAGAAATAAGATAAAAATCAGGACGAGTCTGACGTAGGTTTTGGGGGCGATCTCAGGTAATTTCCCTGATAACACTTCTCTATGTCTTAATTTTTCATTTTACAGGACACCATGTCCCTCTCCACCCTATAAAACTGCTTTCCTCCGAGTAGGTTACGACGGCACTGATTAGTACTCGTTATCACTGTTGCACAGACAGCCTAAATCTGAAACCAGCCCGAATCCCAAACGAGTCAGGCACTGCCTGTAGTCAGACGAAAGGTAACTTCTCCTGTTCGTTTATTTTTAGAGAAAAGAGCAGACAACCGGCGCGGCCCGCTACGTTTCTGTAACTTCACTTCAGTGAAGCCGCGGGGCAAGCCTGCGGCCCCGCTCTCTCCCGACACGCTCCTCGGTCTGAGGTTCAATCACCCCACG
>JAVJGG010000005.1:29123768-29144045 GCA_035590195.1 Aviceda cuculoides
CAGGAGGTGACTGAGGGGCGCCGTGCGGGCGACGGCCTGCGCGGGGGGGGGCGGGAAAGCCGCTTGTTGCGGGTGGCCCAGGCGGCCTCGGCCACCGCGGGGTATGTCGGCGCGGCGTTGTGTCGTGTGTGGCCCGGGAGGGAGCCGTTCCTGCGGGAACGGTCCGTCCGCCTCAGAGGGACGCTTCCGAAGTCGGAGGAAGCGGGAAGGGCGTTTGTCCCGCAGGAAGGCTAAATTCACATCCTCGCCAGCGTGCAGCGGGCTGCCCTGCTCCCGCATCCCGGGGGAGGATGCCCCTCACCAGAAGGCGCGGGCGAGCGGTGCGCAGGAGCTACCCGGCCCTAAACGCCTTCGCGAAAAAGGGCCGCGTAGCACGGCGTGAAGGAAGCGGGCGCTGGTGGCTGCGGGCGGGGGAGCCTGTTCTGACTTTACCTCATGGCTAGACTCCAGAAGGTCGGTTTCCTCCGAGTTGCACAGCAGGATAGCAAACCCGCCGCGGCTACCTCGTGATACCAAGTCATTTACTTTTGTAATGGTGAAGATAAAACCTAAATTTCCCGAGTCCCACACAGACATTTGTAGCACATCGATCACGTTGGTTGGCTTTTGGCAGGACGGTTCCAGGGGGGAAGGCAGGGAAATCCTGTCACATTCCTTTTGTTTTCCTTGTAGATACCGCTGAAGTACCTGCTTTCCACCGCTCTCCTCGTTTAACGTCCCCTTGGGGTCAGCTGGTCGCCAGCATGCCTTCTACCGAGAACACCTCAAAACTTTTCCTGGTCCTCATTTCATTGCTGCTGGTGCTGCCAGTAGTTGAAGCCATGGACGCAGGAGATACCATCGCCTTCCTACTAGGCCTCGCTGTCAGTGTCATCGGATTCTGTGCCTGCCTTGGCTTGTACGCAAGGAAAAGGAATGGGCAGCAATGATTTCAAGAAGATGCTCAGATGAAGTGAATTTCCAAACACGGCTTGGGGTTGAGATCCGGGGTGTAAGACTGAGCTTCGCTTCTGGATGACTTTCAAAAACCATGTAGTAGATATTTCTGCAAACCCCTCTTACTGTGCAGTGCAATGGAATCAAGACTGTACCTGGTAAAGGGGATTTGTAGGATCTGTCCTCTTGACCGTAAGATGATTTTATATTGCTTGTGATTAAGTATTGCCTTAGAGAAGGGTGAGAACTTTTTGAATGGGGAAGGAAAACCATAGAGTGGTTCACAGTACATGTTTATAAATAGAACATGTGAGGGAGACCCATCAACAAGTTCCACAATTTTGGTTTCAAGGGTCAGGAGGAAGCAGCTATTAATCTTCCAGTCAGGATGACAGAGCTTTGGAAGTACTCCTGTACTTAGATAGCTGGCGAGCAGACTGCTTTGACTTGTGTACACGTGCTCACATTCTCTGTAATGACGGCTGACACCTAACTGCTCACTTCTGCTGTCACAGGGATGAGATTTAAGAGAACTAAGAAAACATGGAAACCTTTTTTTTCTTAAGTATTTTTATTTTATAATGAGCCTCTCCTGTACCCTGTGTTCTTGTTACCAAGTAGATACACTTAGGAATGGGACCACTATTTTTCTTTTAACATGTATTTCACAGAATAGTACATGTAAGGCTACGTAAATCAGATTAGGGATATGGTTTTTGTCTCTTGTTTATTTTTTTAATCTGGCTTTCCTTTAGGCACACCAGGTTTAAGGCTCATTTCATTCGGTGTTTGTATTTTTTTTTCCCCCAAAACTGAAGACTTACCTATATTAATGAGGAATTATGTGCAGTATTTCTGCATTAGGGAGTTATTAGAATTATAACGAGACAGTTGTGCACATTTCTTTTGCAATATGGAAAGAACATGTTTTGTTAAAATCCTGGTTTTAGTCAACAAGTCCATTGTTCTCAAGTGTCTTCCTCATGACGAACTTACATTGCTAGCTAAACATTTAGGCTTCTTACCTAACTGATGCATATGAGTTCCACAGAAGATTAGGACCAAAACCAAAGTCAAAAATCCTGATACAAAATGCGAGATGTAAATAGTCTTATTCTGTTCATGCGCAGTCAGATTGTATACGGTATACGGTTGAAAGACTCTACTCAGTAGCATATCCAGGACCTGTTTCTTTCTTTAAGTACCAAAGGTGAAATGGTACAGCCAAGAACATCTGCCACAAGTCCCTCTGGTTTGTTAGGGTGTTCTAGCTGTCTGTTTCAGACAAGGAGCACAATCTGTAACAGCCGCAGAATAAGGAGCGTAGGAAGGTGAGCTCTCCATGGTTCACAGAATTTCCTTCTGATCTTGTGCTGTGGACACTGCCACTCTTGCTAGAAATCTTGGCTTTTATCTTTCAGAGTTGGAGAAAAAGGTTAAATGTGATGCAGAGCTATATATTTTGATACTAATCCTCCCCTTCCTCTGTGTCTCTGTTCAGTAAAGCACAGAGCAATGGCTAGAAGAGTTGTCAGGCAGGTCTTATATAAGTAATTGGGCAGGCAGATCATGTTCTTCAAATTCTAAGATTTCTGTATGCTATTTGTGGCTGGTTTGACTTCTCTCTCCAACCTCTGAGGAGACAGATGCCCTGGTTATTTCAGTCTTGCAATTTATGTCCCTCTCTCATGGTCGATGGAGGCAGGAAGGTAAAACGAAAGCTTCCAAAATTGCGTGGGGTTGAAACTGTAGGACTCATCCACAGCAAGCCACAAGAATGCAGGTTTCTGCTCTCAAGTTACAGGAATAATAACGGTCACAAAGTTGCTCTGATGAGATGCAAGTCTTGACAGGTAGCTGTTCTTGAACCCTTTTTGTGGCTTCCAAAAGTCAGAAAGGGACATGGTGCACAATTACTATGTACAAGTGAAATTTACAGCCCTAAGAGGAGCTTCAGGCAGTAGTGTCACCTTTGAAAGCTGCCTAGCAGCAGTAGATGATCCTATATGTGATTATTCAACTGAGTGGATGCAAGCACACATCAAGTGTGATCCTGCATGTTCCAGCTTGGCTAAACCATTACCCTTAACAAAAAAACAAACCACAAAATCACCCTTCGATTCCCTTTATATTTCCGAAAATTAGAGAATTTTGCCAATTTTTTCAGTAGAATATTAAATATTGCTTTTTCAATAGAATAAATTTTATCGCAAGCAGCTTTTCACAGACTCCTTTACCTTCACTTTGGAAAAGATCCCTGGCAATAGTTTCACAGAATTGTGCAACAGTTTCACTGCAGCAGAACAGAATTTTAGCAGAGTAATTGGCATCAGGCAATAGGGATATGAGGAACTGTGTTCTCTGCCCAAACCTGTATGTACTTCATTGAAAGGTGTTTGCACAGCGTAATGGCATTTCCTGGGTTCTGACAGAAGCTTTATTGTTAAAGACTTGCATTTGTCAATGACTTGAGTGTAAAATCTGATACCCCTGTTTTTCTTCTGTCTTAATAAACTTTCATGTATGATTTGTCATCAGCTTGATGAAGTAGTTCTTATGAAAAGGAACATCGGGATGACAAATGAATGAAACTGCTGAAATTCCTTATACTAAATATTATTTTCTTACATACTTTTGCTTATGTTAGGTGACTTTACAAACTCATGTGGCATGAGGTATGTTTTCAGTTGAAATTTTGTACAGTGAGTGTACTTCTCTTGGTCCTACTACTTGTTTATCTCGTTTCAGTATCAGTTACTTTAGAGCACTTCAAGGGGGCTGGTTCCCTTACTTTGAACCTGGCAGTTTGCAGTTTCCAAGAGGCCCGTTTCTCTGGTACAAGGGAAACTTGAAGTATTTATTTTTCCTTTTGACTATGAATTTTCAATATTGCCATTATGTAGTTGCCTTTATACCAGAAAAGCCATTTATGGCAGTTTTCTAGCTGGAGACCCGAGGATATAAAGGACCATTTTCTTTTTTTCTGAAGAAAAATTACATTCTAGTGCTTTATAGTTATTTGAATGATACATTTTTATTTTTTTTTTTTAGACTTCAAAAGAGCTTGTTTTATCCCAGCATTTTATGAAAACAGGGTTCTAGCTCTTTTGGGACTTCAGCCAGCACACAAAGCAGTTCCCTTTGTACACTAAACTAATACCTTTAGTGGCTGTCTTCAGAGCAGAAAGCAAAAGCAGCCTGACAATGCCCACCTCTTAACAAATACAACCTACCCTCTAATTCGTGCAAGAAAGCTGCAACTCGGGAACGAGTAGCTTTCGACTGCTATGATTTCCATCTGCTTTAACAGCAACATAGCTCAAAAGCCGCCATCCTACGAACATTTAACAGTCGGCAGTCCCACTGTGAATGGACAGAAACCCTCCGCTCCTCGCGGCGTACCTTCAAGTGCTGCACGCCAGCTAGGCATTACCGTGCTGCTGGGTACAGCAGTGCCTGGCACTGGAAATACAAACACTTCACCCAGTTCCTAATGCACATGCTTCTCTGGGTGTATGAAAACTGACAAACCGCTGCTGTGAACCCTTTCTCCCACTCAGGTAAATCCTGCTGCTGGCGGTGATGCTGCTTTAATACTATCGTGAGACTTGGCAGTTCTATGGCATCTTCCATCTGAGAACCCTGACATGCTTACAGGTGTTAATGTTTGCATCCCTGTCGTATCCTTTGATGAGTGGGATAATCGGAAGGAGAGTCAGTGACTTGCGGTGGTGTCACAGGAGGTAGGTGGTATCTCCAAGATGCTCACTGAGGTTTGTGGAGCGTGTTGTGCTTGTGGTTCTCAGCTGGCATGTCCCTGCCATGGGAACTGTCCCTGGACTAGCCCAGACACTCTTGCGTACTGGCCAGACACAGTCTGAAGCCCCGGTTCCTCTTTGCACAAAGCTCTGTACATAAGCTTTGTGAGAAGGGAGTGGGGACTAGAGTTCACCATTTATAATAAGACAAAACATGACTAAATGGATGAACTGTAATAGGTCTGTTACCATGGTAAATGCTCTAATTATCATACTACAGAAGTAACCTTTCTGTTCATTTTTACATCTGATGAAAGGTTTGGCAAATCTAAACTGATATAATGACAAGAGATTGTTGGGAGTGGTGCAAAGGAAGGCTTGGATCTGGTTGTCCTCCCAGTTTACACTTGAACAAATTGTTAGTAAATCATCTGAAATCAACAGAAATCTGGTTGTTCACCAGATTAGAAAAACAAGACCATTAATTCGGAATCAAATGCGGCAAAATATACCGGGCGAGATTTGGTGTGACTAAAGATGCACAGGACCCAAAACACTTAATTCCTGATGAAATCAATCTTCAAAACTTTTAAGGGACAAGTTTTTAATACATTGGATACTGACTACACTGCTAACTGTTAAATTGTGAAAGAATGTAACCATTTTTGAAATTATGAAGGTTTTCAGTTCACGTGAGTACACAGTAGCACCTAAATACTACATTTCCACTATTCAGAAAGCAAGCTTTCCAGCAAGCAAGCTGGAATTTACATACCAAGCTACAATATGGTAAATATCATAAAAGCACATCTAATTTGAACTAAAAATAAAACAGCAATAAAATTATATAGATATTCAAAACATTTCCAGATATTGTACTGGTCTCCTCAGCTCGGTTTCTGTGTAATGAAATTTGGAAGTACGTGGGAGGCTCTGTTACATTAAGGTGCAGGCACACTAGGCAGTCAGCACAGCCTTTTTTTTCTGGATCATTCCTCTGATCAGATCAGAACAGAGATTTTCACGAGGAAAACAAAGCAAAACGTCCCTTTAGAGTGCTAAGCAGAGACCTGTATAAGCTCTCAGTGTAAGTGAAGGCCTGAGAGTGGAGTGGCCTCCAGCAGACCTAGGAGTTGCAACCATTGGAGGCAGTGCAGAAAGAACTGTGTCTCCAGACCACGCTAGTGTAGAAAACAAGAGCTTGCTGCCGGGTTGGGCTAAAGCTGGTGTTCTGCTTGAGCCTTCCTGCATTGGCTGTATTCCTCCGCGCTAGTCTTTGCCTTGGAAATTTTAACTGGAATCAATGTTACCGGCAGCTTTCCCAGCTGCCGTTCATTCAAGGCACTAAAATGTTTGCACACATCTTCATACTGCTACTCTCTGCTTTGCAAGTATAAAAGCATGAAAATTACCTTCTCTTCCTGAATGGAGTCAAAATGCTGCAGAGCAACGCAGTTCCGTAAAACTTACTAGAGGAGGGTCTGTCTTTTTCTTCTGTTCTTCTGCTTGTGCAGCTCTTTGCACACATTGCAATAATACTAATAATATAATACAACTGCATGTCCCTTCCCTACCCTCTCACAGAAAAGGAGCAGTCCTAAAACACGGCCAATTTTAATCCTGGCACAATTAAAGTGAAGAAAGTTGTTACTTTTATCAAAATATGTTCACTTTCCATTTCACGAATTACCTGTGAAATAAGAATGTCTTTAATTAATTCTAGAACTGTTCAAGGACATTTTCTGCCAACCTTTTTCTGAACTCAGATGGCTATCAAAATTACATGATCAATACCTGCACTTACTTCTCAGATTGTTCATAAGTCACATGGTAGCAGTTTTAAACTTTATTTGAATCTATTCAAATGATCTGGAGGATTAGCAGAAGCCATGTTGACTTGTTTTTCCTCAAAAGCACATATTTATTTTGGTGTCTGCATGAATAGCAAGGAACAATTATGCCCTTTTAAAGTTTGATCTTTCCAGAGAGGCTATTTGTGGTCAACTTCCAAAAGTCTATCTGAGATTTAGAGACAGCATATCATCTATAGAATCTATACACTATAGTCTGTATCTACTAAAAAAAAAAAAAAGTCCTTTTTCATAAAAAGTAATATCACAATGGGCCTTACTAAAGTCACTTTTCATCTCTTCATAAAAATTAAAGATGTTGATCGTATATCTGGAGCAGTTGCCAATAAGAAACCAGTATTCAGCAATAAATGTCACACAGTCGTGTTTTTCATTCTATTGTATTTGCAGAAAGAAAACATAAATCCCAGAAACTATTATACATTAAAAATAGGCAAGAAGTGCTTTTCCAAGAACAAGTCACTGTTATCTAGTAATAATTATGGCCCTGGTGAAAATCTCAGTGAAGTCAGCTCAGAAAATTTCATTGTCCTAAAATGAAACCAAGCTCTCCTAAAGGGGTGACCAAACTGTCTTTTGAAGCCCCTACAACTTTGCCATGACCATCTCCCGTGTCAGGGTTCTGGCAGCAGGCTGTCCTGATGCAAGGGATGCTGGATAACCTCAAATCCTGCCTGGGAAGTGACAGACAGCTGCGTCTTCCCGGCTGCCAAATGCATGCCCAGGCCACTGCCACCCTCTCCTCCACTGAGCCATCTCCTGTTGTGACAAAAGCCAGATAGGTCATCCGGTATTTGTTTAGACATTCAGGAATAGCTGTGGGGCTTATACATCTTTAACCTTCTTCCATGCCAGATTTCACATGTCAAAATTTAGTATTGTACGTTACACTTTCTTTTTAAAAACCCTGCATATAATCTTTTAAAACATGAAATTTGTGGGGGCTGGGGTGAGCGCTTTTCATTTGAGAGAAGCAGGAAACCAGAGGTCACTCTGCCAGCTGAAAGGGTATTTCTGAATTGTCCATCCACACAAGAGGAAAAAAGGAATCATCTTTGGAAAGAGGCTGAGCCAGGAACTGTACAAGGTGACCTCCAGAGGTCCCTTCCAACCTAATTTACTGTATGATTCTATGAAATCCTAGTTGTAAATGGGATGCATAAACAGCAGCTCAATTCACTTGTATCTTTATGGCAAACAAGGATATATTTGTGGTGAACAAATCTAATCACAGTGTGAGCCCATAGGGAACCTGACCGCAAAAGCTGTGAGGCTGTTCAGTCATCATGTAAGACCACAGGGAAACCAGATGTACCAGGATTCTCCCACTGCGTCTAGTGAAACTCAATCCCTGAGGCATTAAAAGGGTATGGAAAAAAGGAAGCAAATACAGCATATGTACAGTAATCCTCTTTTCAGAGTGGGATTTTTAGAGATGGGTTTATGGGGCTCATACTGTACTCCAAATGGAATTCAAATGCTCCAGTGCAAAGCCCCAAATGCGAATTATCGCAACTCCTACCCAAGTCAACGGTTTGAAAATATTTAGGTTTGACAGCCTGAATAAAAGACTGTGTTGTACATGGAGTTCCCATTGGCATCAGTGGGAGTTTAGGACAAGGTCAAAAACAAAATACAGGTTTGGATGCAGTAGCTACGTCGATAGGATGGAGGGGTCCCTGTCATTTGACCAGTAGTACACCTTGCACCAGATGGTGCTCATGGGGAACTGCAGCCACATTAGGCTCCATCCCCATCTCTTTCCTTAGGAAAATATTAGCTGAATTACTTGCTGTGATAACTGAATGCCAAATTTTCATCTGGTTAAAAAACAGCCTGAAGTTGCTGAAATCAGTGCAGTCATCCTGATTTAAATTCATTTTGAACAGAAATCACAAGAGGCTTCATTCTGACCTTGCACCAGCCCTTATACTTCTGTGTAATGCAGTAGAATTATTCTTGATTTCCATTTATGTGAAAATCTAAATTGGTTCTTAAAATAGATGCTGTCTTTTTTTTCTCTCTCAGCCTGCTACCAGTAAATTATTTGACCTACATCTTAATAAATATTAGAAAAAAATATTCTCCCCACTCTTATTCTACAAATACACTTCAGAACTTGTATACTCAACTTAGACTCCATTGTTTCTCCCCTCACCCCCCCCCCCAAAGATTTATCAAGCAAGGCAAAAGGAAATCCACATGACAACCCACTCTCAAGGACATCATACTAATATATAGTGCCTCTTCACGCACTTTTAATGTGTGTGTTGTATGTCTGATGTACATCAGCTTACCTTTCTGCCTTGTTCTTATCGTTTCAGTAATAAGAGCAATCTGTTTTGTGTCTATGTCAAACTGTTCCTCACGAACTCCCTTCACCTAGTTTATGCGAGGTTCTCTGTATTAAATGAGAAGCGCTTTGTAAATTTTCTTTTCCTATCCAGAAATAACAATGAAATCCTAGTAAAAAGGATTACATGCTCTCCATTTCAGAAAGGCCAGCAAGGAAAGTATTATAGCTGTAGATATGAATGTAAAGCACTCGAAATCTGAACTTTCATGAGTTTTGCCAGAGGTTTCTCTGCTTAACTCCCAATAGACTTAATAGGAATTAAAAATTAAAATCCCTTCTACTTCCAAAGGAATACTGACCTTCCAATAGCAAATGTAGAGCATGTGATTACTTTATGCACACTAGCAAAATAATCTGAAATTGGTTGTACGTAATAGTTGTCAGACTGCTGCCTACATATATCATAATGCCAACTGTCTTAACTCAGGCCAATGAAAATTGCCTGATTTAGTGCAAAATACAGGCCTTGGGAAGCAAATGTCATAGAAACAGGGTGAAGAGGCACTGACACCTTAAATACCCTCTCTTTCATGCAGTAGTAGCTGAGCCATTTGCTCAGTAAGAACTCCATGTCCTCTTACAGGACTGGGCTTTTGGTTTTTCATTATCTAGTGGTGAAAACCCACTTTCCTTCTGTCCTGTGTTTGCAAAAGCTGCACTCTGGTTTCACCAGAAATAAATGCTAAGAAGTAAACTTTATGAGTGAAAGATTGTTTTTTTCATTTTTGAACCAGTTGATCCCTGCCACCTGCTTACAGTAACTATTTCTGGTCTTACTACAAAGACTGAGAAATGTGCAGCTTATATGGAACTGGAGCATTTGTAAAGAGTTTTATAAGTACATATGTTTCTCTAAACTTACCACAGAAATAATAAAAGCCCATAAACTACACTGGTTCAAAAAATTCCTTCTAGGATGCTTGCACTGAACAGACCAGAACAAATCTTTCACCATCCTCTGGTAGTGATTCAGAAATCCTTTCTTAAAACTGCTATATAATGCAGTTTTATTCACATTACAGGATACCTAAGCCTTAAACCATAATGCTGAGTCAAAGTCTACTACACTTGTATCTCTTTCTTCATTTTAGCACTTGGAAGCCCAATGTTAAAATCTCAACATATTCTTAGTACTAGTAATTATTCAGCCTCTTCCTCTTTCTTGTATTTTTCAATTTCAGAAACCTCCAGGCATGATTTAACATATAGGTTTTTTAGATTAAAAAGAAGCATTTAGCATTATTTCCTGGTTTGAAAGGTATCTTACTGTATCTATTCATTAGGAGCCATATTTCAATATCCATATCCCATATTTAGCAGATTTTTAAGTAAAGGTTAAAGAGTTTAAGGGTTGAATATAGTTTTGGTTTAAGTAGGTTCATAATTGTATTCCAAGACTGCTAAGCGAAGCAGAAGTCTGAAAGTTTTGTAATTAAGAATATAACTCTAGCTCTCTCCAACCTCTCACTGTATCTACTGAAGGTTATCCCAGCTCCATTCATTATCTAACTAGGTTTGCCTAAATTGGTCAAAAGTGCATTTAAATCTAGTCTTGCAATTCCACTTATTCTATGTTCTCCATTGCCTCTGTCTGCCTGTGACAGCAGAAAATAACTTCTTACGTTCCTGCAACAAGTTTTTTCTTCTGATTTCTTTTGTCTTACTCCAGAATGGTCATTAAGTTACCTTCCCTTTTTTAACTTTTACTTCTCTTTCAGCATCACCAAGTTTTCCCAAGACATGATCCATGTTTTGGTAACTAACCCACGTGGGCAAATAAATCATTTGGAGCAATTGCCAGCTCTTTTTGTCTGAAGGTCTTCCATTCGATTTCAGGTTGTCAGCATTTCATTATGTTCCGTGGTTGGCCTTGTGGCAATGTCCTTTGAAAATTCAATGCACTAAAAAGGTTAGGAAAAAAGAAATTAAAAACTGCTCTCTTTTCAATATAGAGCATGCAGGTTGAAACAGATATATCTTGAGGACCCATGATATCAAAGAGAATTCCTAAGTTTTACATAAATTCCTCAAATTGCCACAGTTTTGTTATGCATGCATATTTATGAGGAGATATTATACATAATAGAGAGATACAGTATATCAACTAAATGTTCTGTTAGCTTTTGAAGCATTGCATTAATACCAAATTTACAATGCAGCACAGAATTACACAACAAGTACATTTTACTTGGCTACTGCTGGTCCTGTATTGTGAGGAACCAGTGTGTTCATTCATCAGAAGAGCACTTTTCTGTCCAGGTACATATCCCGGATTAGGAAAAACAGATTACTATTATTTAGATCTCTTATTTCCATATTTTATTTTAATAATGGAGAGCAAATAAGTTCACTGAGGCTTAATAAAATTATGTAGTGAGGAACTGCAAGAGCTTAAGAGGTGATTTAAATATCTAAAACATGACTTGAACAGAATTTAGGACATAAACCCTCCAAAAAGGGACCCAGAAATCCCTCACTGCAGCAACAGCAAGACTTAATCAGTGCTCACTTTTCAGTCGACAGTTACACTTTGGACCTGAGGTTGCAAGCTTTCCATTCACGTGCAGAACTGACCAAGAATGTGCAGTGCAGAATCTCTGTGATCCAGATGTGAAACCTAAATGTCTCGCTCCCAGTGATGTCCCTAGAAGAGTCTCATCAGGGTGGTGTGTTCAGGTAAGGTACATCAGCAGCAGTGCTGATCCCAGTAAATGCACGAATGCTGCAGGAAGCCCACCTTTTCCATAACCACCTAGCAGTTACATCACACAAAACAGAAGATCTGGAATTCAAGCCCAGCCTCCCACCTCCAAAAAAAGTTTCCTGGAGTACCAGGAGGTACAATCCTGGAAAGCATGCTCTCCTGTTTATTCTGGACCCTCTATGTGTAAAAATGCAAGAGCAATGGCATGGGGCGGGGGTGGGGGATGCGGACAAGAGAGACTAACTCCCATATCCGCTACTTAGGATACTTGCCTCTTATGGCAAGATTTATGTCCTGGTCCCATCTCCATTACCTGACATTATGTAGTCAATCAGAAAACAAGGCAAAACCAGCTCTAATCAATCTAGGTAGCGGGGATCAGATCCCTTGTGTTTCTTCTGCCAGCAGAGTGTCTTATCTAGTACAGTGCAACGTCCTGTTCCTGCTCAGTTTTTTACCCTTTTCTTTAAATACCATACTCAAACATTGCCTAACTATATGCAAATACTAGTCCAATTAAGCAAAAGATATTGCCATTTGCTAACATGAGGCTTGACTAGTTTTGTAGGTGACATTTCAATAAAACATTCATTCTTTCATAGCTCCATGAAACAGGCAATGCAGTAATAAATTTATATTTACAGTTGCATTATAGGGCTGCATTTATGCCCTTCCTCCTACTGTGCCATCATAGTGCTGTTCTGATAGTATCTGCAGAATTCAAACTGTGGTGTTTCTTAACAGATGACCTACCTTTACCCAGAGATAGACTGTTCTCTGCATCCTCACAAGTATAAAACTTAAAATTGCTTCTCCTTGTTCTACATATAAATGAGAACATTTCATACTTAATATCCAACAAACTGACAAAATGGGACCATGGCATTAGGTTCTCGCTATCAGATTAGTTGCGGTGAACAGGTAACAGCTGAGTTGACACAGGAATATCCAAGAGTATTTCCACTTTCTAGATCATAAGTCCTGAAGCTCACTAGTAGAACATATATTAGAACATATATTCATGCTAGCTGCTTGCAAAGCCAGTGTTCACTCTTCATCTCAGACATTACAGACTTGACTCTCCATCGTCTCAATCTTATGCATTAAAAGCAATTATCATTCAGCAGCATACTTTTCTTAACCAATTTGTATTTTCTTTGCAGAGCTTTAAATCAATCCAGAGTCATTATACTGTACATGTCTGTATTATCTTAAATTAAAATCTGAACAATAAATTAGTAGGAAGTCTAATGTCTAGATGTGAACCGGCCACATTAGCAAAAATAAATATTGCTAACATCGACACTGTTAATTTTTGTCCCTGAGCACAGCCTAAAAGTTCTCTGAAAGCTGTCAGTGACAGTTACTCTATTTTATCTTATTATTTTTAAATCCCCTTCCCAGTATATTGCTACAAATAGAAGATGCTATTGCCAGATACCCTCTCTAATCCTACAATATACTGTCCATTCAAGGTTCACCTCTAACCTAAGCTTAAAGATGGCAGAAAATGGAAGCATTTATATATCTCAGCTCTACAGAAGTGATTGATTTGACATCTATCCCTACACACTAATAATAGTCATGCAAATAGTTCTATGAGCACTGGAAGAAATTGAGCAGTAACTGCAACACAAGCAAGGAGGAGCTCAGCAGTCTAGCTGTTGATCCATTTGATACTGAACTGATGTATAGGACGTGTGTAATCTGTCACAGAACCAGCACGGTCTTTGGGTCTACCACAGTGCTCGCTACTTGCCATTCTGCCCCTGGATACAGAAACTGTCAGTGACCTGTTCAGCTGCACAGCTGAGCGCAGCCAAGCCTGGTCACAAAGAGTTCGAGTTAGGAAGCGATTAAGCCTCCAGGCCATGGCCATTTTTGACCAGCGGATGAATTGCTGTATACTGAAGCCTTAGGTATGGACCAGGGTCCCTGGGGAGTAGCAGTCAGCCTGCGAGTGGTGGCCAGCCTGAAAGAACAGCAAGGGAAAAAGGTAAACTCTAGGACACGTGGCCAACACCTCCATTCACAAAATTTATAGGAACTTCACCTGCCTCTGAGACCTCTCTGCTCATGTATCTGACTTGACTAAAATCAGCCTCCAGGTTTAAAAGACAGTGAAGGGGAGGAAATGTGCATAAATTCATTTAGTCATTATATAGCTTCATGACAGAAAGTATATGAAAAATAATGAACCATAATCACTCCTTTCATCAGGCTCTGACCATGTCCTAATAATCTCCAGTGAGCCAACAGCACAAAAAGAGGTAGGAGCAATACCTGACAGCCTGCCAGTCCCCCTAGTCAGCCAAAGAAGCATTCCACAAACATCCATACGTGCTGGAAAACTACGGAAAAGCTTGGGATAGAGTAGGTTTATATAACTGGTATAGTTATGTGCATCTCAGACATGAGGCTGCCTACACTTAATATTGGGTACATAAAAATGTTGGACACAGTTCAGCTGGAAGAAGTCATCCTTCCCCTGTCTCCCAGGTGTTTTCAGGTTCCTCTCTCAAGGCAAGCATTCTGTTCTGTAATGTCACTGACCCCATTCATTTTGCTCCACAGTGTTCCACTGGTGCCTGTAATGGCGATAGGAAAAAAGCATTCCTGAATGCTGTGATTGGCACTGGTAATGACCATGACACTGCAGAGCTGCTGTGTGCTTCAGCAGTGGTTAGCTGATTTCAAGTCCTGAATTTCCATTTAGTAAGGCAAACCAGGAGCATTACATAGCCGGTAAGAAAGCATTTTATTGAAAACTCAAGCATTAAAATAGCATAGACAAAAGGACTATCAATCATAATATTTGAGAAGGGGTGAGGTGCACAAACAAACAAATCAAACACTTCCTTTGTTTAAAAAAGAAAATCTGCAAGCTTTTGTCCATCATCAGTTTCTAAAGCTAATAGATGACACTTCTAAAATCACAGTAACAGATTCCCCCACTGGAGTAAATGAACATAGCTCTCTATGTTAGTGGTCCTGAGGTGCTGACTTGCTTTGGCTGGAAATCTCTTGTGTGGGGATACTTCACTTTTACCCAAACGTGGTTAGCAGAGTGTCAGAAGGTAAGATGTGAGAACAACAGCAAAGAGGACAAGACAGCTTAGCCATGCATCCGAGTCAGAAAGTCAGTAGCATGACCCTGGGCCAGTGCTCCCAGTTCAGCTTCTAAATTCTGAAAGACTCCCTACTGTTTCTCTCCAGATTGTTTTCATGTTACTGGTTAGACAAGCCTCATGCAAAAATCATGCCTTTCACCTATGGTGATTTAGCCATGAATTCCTAACTGTGCTTAGCATCGTTCCTTTTAACTATTCTGGTTGCTGAATTGTACCACTATGATGTATTCACATTATAGCATGTCATGCACAGAAAAACAAATCAGTGAACGGAATGTATTTACAGTAGTTGAAAGACATATTGTAACATAGCTTATACTAAAATATGTACAATTAATTGGATTAATTAAACTGCAGATGAAAATACATTAAATAAATGAATCACTACTTCTGTAAGACTATTCCCGGTGTCTGTGCACATGCTTCAACAAATCCCATCTACGAGATTTGGAAGGAATGGTATTTTATTTTTTGTAATGGAGAAAGAAGAAAGTCTTTTTCCTCCCATTCCACATTCCATTACCAAAAGACCAACAGGTTTTCTGGCATAGAAAGAGAGCAGAGAGACTGGATATAGCAGGAATTTCAGTAAGCTTGGTCCACATTCTCTTGATGTTCGGACAAGAGGTTCTTTCTCCTCCTCAGGAGTGCAGGGAGTAACAGCAAGTGTCATTCTGAGGTCAGCAGCTTAGGACCTCACTGTACACCCTGTTACTGAGGCACTTCTACAGTGCTGCCCATATTAACTAAAAACTGTTAATGGAATAAGAATTTCAATACTTCCCACTAACAAGACTGCAAGTTTAGAATTATTTGCATTAAAAGATCTGTTATACAGACACACAAGATAGTGCTTACTCTCTGTTATTTAAAAAAACCCACCAAACAAAACCACAAAAAAATCAAAACTGGAGCTCAACATATTACTCAAACATTAAATTTTGAATATTAAGTTATTTATATATGCAATTTATGAGGAATGCCATCCAAGATCACAATATTAGAGAAATATTCTTAACCATTCAAAAACATTATCTCAACAAATGTATCTACTTAGAACCACTTCAGATACTACGAAGTTCCTTTTTTTTTTTTTCCTTCCCTTCAGCGGAGCTCAATCATCGATCTGTACCACTGTGTATGTGACTGGTTCTATCTTTTTAAAGTTATTTGTTACCACTCCACCTTGGCTGTGAAAACAAGCAATTTGGTAATTCTTCAGGACAGGACAACATACATATGGCGCACAAACAACAAAGACTGCATATGAACCTTTCTTTGTCTCTCTCTCCCTCTCTTTTCTCTCTCTCTAAATCATATATATAAAAAGGCCATTTGTGAAGTCCAGCAGTTTAAAAATGTAGCTTATCTTTTTGCAGGCACAAGTAATTAGCAGTGCAATTTAACATTGGTAATTATTCATGGCCACAGTTAAGTTCATTTGCATTTCTAACTACCTGATATGCAAGTGAAGTCAAGTAATTACATGACCACACTACTTAAATTGCATAATAACAGAACTTAACACTGCAACACTGATTTAACAGTATATCTACAAAACCTAGATGCAAAAGACGTGTCCAGTCTTTCAAATGTAGCCCTAATGAACAAACTGGTAAAAGGTGTTTAGAAGCCTGAGGATACAGGTAAGCATCTAATGGGATTTTCAGAAGCATATTGGTGTCTCGCTCCAATTAGAGTCACAGGGAGCAGAGGTTTTCCTCCGTAGGACAAAGCCTTTTTCATATGCCTAGCAGATAAGCTTGTGTGTATTTGCCCTTAAACCTTCATTTATCCCTGTGTAAACGTGCAACATAGATCAACATTTAAGAACAAAAATTAAGTTTCAAAGGGCAGTTATGAAACATTTTTTTAAAAATACATAATTAAATGGGTTTGAGAAATATTTATAAAACATTTGAGGTTCTGGCTAAAAATTAATACAAAAAAAATTGCAAATACTATCCATAGGAATTGTTATAGTCACATGAATGCAATTTTGTTATAGGTGAAAACAGACACCACTGAGGCAGAGACCACTAGAGAGATTTTCAATGTGGGGTGAAATTTATGTTCTGTGCTGAGAGCCAGGAGCTAGATACTACCAACAAATGTCTTCACTCTGCAAACACTTTACAAAGCACAGGAACCAAATATACTGCAGGTGAAATTCTCTATTGTGCAGGGGTCTTACACAGGTCTCTGTATTACATAAGTCCTACTTAAATACTATTTTAAAGTTGCACAAATCTACTGCACAGGCAAGAAATTTCCCTTGGAAGAATTCCTTGAGCCCTTTGAAAAGGATGTACTTTGGTAGCATCTATCATGGTCTCTTAAGCAGAACATAAATCTTGTGCTGTCCTCTGCACAGAGGTAGGTACACCTTGCAGAGTGTCTCTCCTGATTTGTAGAAACGTCGTCGCAAAATCCTATGGTGCTTCAGAGTTTGCGTTATGTAGACTGGGTAGACATTGCATATATACAGATTTCAAGACAGCCAGTTAACATGTTAATTGCTGAAATCATCAAGAGAATAGGGACATAAGTACTCTACATTTTAGCTGTTCACAACTTCTGGCCCTATGATGAAATCCTTATTCCACTGAAATTGTTGAGCATTGTTACCGACGTTGGTGAGGCCAATATCTCAACCCATCTTTTCAACTGATAGCTACTTGTCATCACTAGCCCAATCTCTACCTCAGACTCCATTAGTGAGATTTCTCAGTGTCAGACTTTTCTCAAAACCCTCTCTCATTCTGAGGAAAAAGCTCAGAACAATGAGAATCACCTACCTGCATCCTCACCTGGCTCACAACTGTGGTACAGGATTCCAGGGCACATATCCTCAAAAGAAATTAGGTGTCAAGTACCCCAAACGATACTTACATCCCAACAAAGCTCCTCTGCAATAGCATTCAGCTGTCTCCCATGACAGTGCCCAGGTTCCTGACACCTTGGCCATATGCACCCATCGCCACCACCTCACAGGAATGAGCTGCCGAGATCTACAGATGATGCCAAAGACCAAGAATATCAAAGTAGGATTCTCCAATAAGGTGATCCTGATCCAGGAAGGCACCTAGTGGGTCCAATTCACTGGACCTAGTCCGCTGGTCATTCTTGAATGGTACCTAAATTGAAAAAATTACAGTTGAATACAGGATCCTCAGTCATCACCAACAAAGCTGTGTACTTCACCAGTTACTTTCTAGGCCATGATTATTTAATAAAACTCCAACAGGAGAAAATGAAAGAGCTCTGTAGTGTAGCTGTCAATAACTTTGCAGTGGGGTTGCCCAAACCTGGAGATGGTTCATGTCTTTGATCTAAATCAGAAAATCAGGGAAATAGTCTTGGCTGTCTCATTTTCTAGGGAAAGCTCTAATCAGTCTGCTGCTAAATCTAACGGGGTACATGAATGCTCTTGTGCTTACACTTCACTTACACTCTCTCCCTTTACTCTTCCTTCTTGGGGAAAAGCAGACTTAAATACTTAAGTAAAAAAAGACAGTGAAAGATATTTACTTTCCTGGGAGTAATCACTTCTTTCCTTTGAGATGCTTATATAGCACGCAAGTCCTCTGGGTTCTTTGTACATCCTTTCTGTTGCCCTTAGTGTTGTCCCCCTTACATTGTGCAGTGGGCAATTTATTCAGGGTTCAGGATCCTTCCCTGTGGCAAAGCCCCAAGAAATTCTGCTTGGCTACCCCTAATTTGCTCACCTTGCAACAAAGGCTGCCTCACACTTTTTTTTCTGAACCTTTCATATCTCTAGACTAGCTGTTCTGAAGAACTAGTTAGCACAGATCTCTCCACCTGCCCTTTCATAGCTCTTCTCCTCCTCCCCTTCCAATCACACATTCATTTCCTGGTTCATGCTTCCCAGAGCCATCTTCAACCTACATCGGCCCTCACCTCCCAGATTCCCAATCCCATGACTCCTGGATTTGCTTTCCCTCCATGGGAGATGTGACCTGCTCCTGGTACAGCTTAACACAGCAGCTCCACCAGAGCTCCACCACACTCCACCAGAAATGTCTCCCTTTGTAGCAAGGGTTTCTCTTGCCTAACTCTACCCTTACAATAAAGAGAATAGAGTGCAATCTATCTGACTTACTTTAGATTTGTGATCCAGAATGAGGTGATCTCCTCCCTAAAACATCTTTTTCTCACTGTGGACTACGATGTATAACTGAGCTCAGTTATATGCTGCTTCAGTCTAGATGTCTGCATTTTCTTGAACAGAATTAGAGCGCTGGTGCTCAGATTACACATGATGACAAATGGATTTTTGCTGAACCAGTGGTTGAACACTGAATGAATTCTGAAGTTCATGGATTACTTCTAAGCAGTCTGTGACAGGTCTGAAAGAAAAGCAAGTTCTTAAATGTTATATAGCCATATACTTCTGTAACATCTCTAAGAGAAAGCACAGACAGAAAACATTGAAATCTACTGCACTGGATGTTTTTTGATGATGGTGTCTTACTGTTCACTCTTAACAAAAGATCATAGATCAGAGTGTAAGAATAGGCCCTGACCATGAACATCCTATAGCTATCCTGTACCACATATTATAAATCTGCTTCCTAATCTGGCACTGCAAGTGTTTAATTTCCAAAGTATCCAGAGAATTCTTTGCTATATTAGACCATTAAAGTCCCAGCTCTTGCTGGCTTAGTAGCCACTTCTTTATCCTTTACATTTTAACATTAAGAATGACTTTAAAAGCCATTGTTTATGTCACTGTGGGTACACATATCTAATGACTGGAGAGGTCCACATATTTAAGCTGTAGAGGTCTGCTTAGCTTAGCTGATTGTGACATGAAAAGTGCAGCTTGAAGTAGTACCTTTAATAACCACCCAAAATGCCGATGTTTAAAAGTGAAACTAACCGCAAAAATGAGCACCAACAGAAAGTCATCATAATTACACTCACAGAAAAAAAAAGAAAAAACTGTGTTACACCTGAGCTCAGGGTGAGTTTTCTGCTCAAGAATAAATTTCATCTGATGCAAGTCACATGCTTGAAATGGTGTGATTTGGGTTTTAAATAACTGTATTTTCTAGCGGCTGCAGGCCTTTGGGCTTGATCGGGCTGTTACTGAAGCTCATTTTGTGGTTTGGCCACCAATCCCAGTGCCTTTTAGAAAGAGCCAAAAAAAGAACCCAAACTTTGACAACAGCCTTAAAATACGCCTGTAGTCTACTAGCGGTCTCAAAGATGTGACACACATTATGAATCAACCCCATAAATCCATCCCCCCCGAAGGATTTGTTCCGACTGGAGCAGAAGCTCCCCGTGAACAAGTTCCTCAGAACCCAATCTCCCGACCCGAAATAAGCTGCTCCTCAACCGCCTTGCGGTCAAACCGAATTACTTTTGGGGCAATTCGTTCTGTCTCCGCTCCTCCCGGGCAAACTTCCACAAAAAAAAAAAAAACAAACCTGGCAGGTGGCTCCTTCAAGCTTTATCCAAACCCCTCCCGTTACCTCCCGCTTTTACCGCGGCG
>JAVJGG010000005.1:29145976-29175185 GCA_035590195.1 Aviceda cuculoides
GGGGGGGAGCCTGATTTCATGGTTTTAAAACGATGCCATGATCTGATCAGCCTCTGTTTACACAGCAGCAATCAGGCTCTTTTGTGGACGGTAAGAATGGAAGGATTTTGCTGGGGTTCAGTGGGAATATCCTTTGTACACCCGAGGTGGCGTAGGGAACACTTCGTGTGGATAACGAAGGAGCCTGATCATGCCTGCTGAGGCTCCTGTCCCTGGCTCTGGAGGGAGGAAAAAAAAAACAACCCCAAAACCAACAAAACCCCCCAGCAGCAGCAGACAGTTCTTTAATTTATTTTATTTTATTGCATGAAATGTGTTCTGGTATGATTCACTGGGAGGATTAGTGGGAGTCGTGGAGCCCTAATTAGCTAAAAAAAAAAAAAATCAATTTATTATATGTTTATTTAAGCATAACGAAAGCCAGCCCTCCCAAAAGGATGGGCATTATATCTTGGGTGTGTTGCCTCTTTTTGCTCAGTATTTACACTGACCGTTGCTTATTATGAATTGTGTTGAGGCTTTAAAGATTTGCATTAAAGGGGGGGGGGGGGAGCCCCTAAAGCATAGTGCTGTTGACTGTCTGGCATACATACCTGTTTATTTGAAAGCCTAAATGGTAAAATTATGGTTTATAGGAGGAAGGGAGGGGGATAATGAATACTGTTTCTCTTACAATGTGCATGAACTAACACAGTGTGATTAATGTGCTTTGGTGACTTGGGTTAAAAAACATAAATTCTGCAGGGTTTCTTTGGGTGTGATCCGTATCAACACAGCAGCTGCCTTTAAAACATTGACAAATATTGTAGCCATAAAATAAATGTAGGTAATGTCAAAATATCAGCAGTCTTTGGGGATTTTTTAAAAAGATGTCAGTGATTAACTCTTGGGCTTGCAAACTGTGAATCTTTTGATTCATAAAATCTCTGAGGCTTTAACTGTAAAATTATGTTTGCTACCAAATATGAGGGGCATCGGTCAGTCCTGAAACTGTAACAAGCCAAATCTGTGAAATGCCAATAATCAATCATGCTAAACAGTAAGTATATAAAAAAAAAAAGCCTCATGATTTTTAAAAACAAACAATAGTACTCAAATTTACAACTTCATTTGGTTCTCCATAAATTAACATCTTTGTTAGCACTTTCTGACATCATTTCTTGTTAACTTAAGAACTGATAGCTCGATTTTTTTTCAGATATTTTGATGGCATGACAAATCAGAAAGAAGAGGATGTACTGTATGACTAGACACAAGATCAGTTCTGTTTGTGGATTACATTTTCAGTAAGATGTATGGATCTATTTTTTCCTTGTTCTTATATATAGATCATGAGACTTGACTGAGGCAATATACATATCATCCATCCATCTATGGCGAACTACAGCCATGCAGCTGACAACATTTTACAAAATCTCTCTCCTTTAACAGCTTTTCTGAAACTGACTTCACTGGGTTTCATAATAGGAGTCAGTGTGGTGGGTAACCTTCTGATCTCCATTTTGCTAGTCAAAGATAAGACCTTGCATAGAGCTCCTTACTACTTCCTGTTGGATCTTTGCTGCTCAGATATCCTCAGATCTGCAATTTGTTTCCCATTTGTTTTCACCTCTGTAAAAAATGGCTCTACTTGGACGTATGGGACTCTTACTTGCAAAGTGATTGCCTTTTTGGGGGTTTTGTCCTGCTTTCACACTGCTTTCATGTTATTCTGCATAAGTGTCACCAGATACTTAGCTATTGCCCACCACCGTTTTTATACGAAAAGGCTGACCTTCTGGACTTGTTTGGCCGTTATCTGTATGGTGTGGACCCTCTCTGTAGCCATGGCTTTCCCCCCAGTTTTAGATGTGGGCACCTACTCGTTCATTAGGGAGGAAGACCAATGCACTTTCCAGCATCGTTCCTTCAGGGCTAATGATTCCTTGGGATTTATGCTTCTTCTTGCCCTTATCCTCCTAGCCACACAGCTTGTCTACCTCAAGCTGATATTTTTTGTTCACGATCGCAGGAAAATGAAGCCAGTCCAGTTTGTTGCAGCAGTGAGCCAGAACTGGACTTTTCATGGTCCTGGAGCGAGTGGTCAAGCAGCTGCTAACTGGCTGGCTGGATTTGGAAGGGGTCCCACACCTCCAACCTTGTTGGGAATCAGGCAAAACGCGAACACCACAGGCAGGAGAAGGCTACTGGTTTTAGACGAATTCAAAATGGAGAAGAGAATCAGCAGAATGTTCTACATCATGACATTCCTCTTTCTGACCTTGTGGGGTCCCTATTTGGTAGCCTGTTACTGGAGAGTTTTTGCAAGAGGGCCTGTAGTACCAGGGGGATTTCTAACGGCCGCTGTCTGGATGAGTTTTGCCCAAGCTGGAATCAATCCTTTTGTCTGCATTTTCTCCAACAGGGAGCTGAGGCGCTGTTTCAGCACAACCCTTCTTTACTGCAGAAAATCCAGGTTACCAAGGGAACCTTACTGTGTTATATGAGGGAGCATCTGTAAATCTTTAGCCTTGTGAAACACTACCATTCTCTGCTAAGCAATTGTGGCCTGTAGCCATGTCTTGACGAGAAAATCAAGAATGGGATGTCAGCAGTTGTAAGGATTTGGGCAACATTCTGCAGTCTTTGCAATAGCTCACCTCTAATCCTATTTTAAACCTAAACATGTTCCTGCTGACCACTGCTGAAGGTTTGTAATTAAGAACAAAGGACTGAACTACTGCCCTGAATTCCTTTATGTGGTTGAAATCTAGATTATGAAAGTAGCAGGTGCTAAGTATCAGTGCTAAATGCTGTGTATATCACTACATAAAATAAGACCATCAAAAAGATTAGCATTGGACATCTTAATAAATTAAGTTGATATGAGGTTAATGTGTTGACAAAACTAATTTTAGACATCTGAAGACCTTTAAAACATTTCATACAATTATTGTTTTGCAAAGACTGAAAACTGGGGACTCAAGTACTGTAACTGATTAAAGATGTGCCATGCATTATTGGATTATCACACTTACAAATCTGTTTGCCTTGTGAGTAAGTTTTGGGGAGCATTCCAAAGCAGTATTTTTGTTCAGATTTAGACTTGACTTTTCTTTTCCAAATATATTACTCTTTCTAAATACCATTTTCCTTAACAGTGAAATTACTAACATTTAACTGTATTCTGTGGTTTTTGCTGATTTGGTATAAAGTTTAATAGACTCTTATTTATATTTTTTAAAAAGCTAGATATCAGTCTGTTAGGCAACGTTAATGATAATATCCAATCATAATTGAACAGTTATAATTATACAGAATAAACACATGTTGCCTTAAAGGGTTATCTAGTATCTTCCATTTTGTTTAGCATTGAAGCAAATAAGCAAGGAAAATTGAATCAATAACTCTGGTCAGTCATTTGGGAGTGCATGAAAGATCACTTAGTCCTCTTTTTTTCTTTTTACTCCAATGGTTCCCAAAATCAGTATGCACATCACTGGGATGATAAGATTTTTTTCTAGGTGTGCCGCCCTTTCTAGTTTGTTCTGAGAAACACAGGCAGTTGATGTATGTTTATATTTTAAGACAGCTGTCATGGGGAGACCGCAGCCTTAGTATGATATCTTGCACAATTTGTGAAGCATTTATTCTACTGAAGGCACAGTCTTGTTTATATTTTCTGCACATTTTGGTGTATTGGTTGTTTTAAATTATTTAAGTTTTAACTTGTGAAAGCATATAATATGATTTCTTAGTATTTTAGAAATACATTAGAGTCTGTGAGTCTTTCCTTCTTTAAGATACAGATGTGTGGATTTCAATATAAAGTTGCATTTGCCAAAATTTACCTGTGTAGCTTGTTAATTTTCTTGGAATAAAATTTTACATTTTTCCAGTTATACAATTAACCTTTTTTATTTTGTCTAGTGAGCTAGCATGAAGTACTGAGAATGTAGCCATTATGAATTATTATCCTTTGCAGTCACTGTATTCCCAAACTGTAAATGCATGAATGATGGGGACCACAGGATTGATAAATGATATTATCTACAGTAGCACTATTGTGTAGTTTATCATAATTACCCATCTATCTGTTCTAATATGTCAGTTATATTTAAAGTTACAACACAGTATTTGACATTAACTTCATAGTTTAATTTTGGAAAATGTGTATATTTGAAGCACAACATCATGAGTTGGTCAATCATAAAGAACACGTATTTTTCTTAATTTTTGGAGAGACAAGACTAGAGGTCTTAATTCAGTATTGGTATATCTTCTCCTTTGTTGTTGTTTTATGACCAGCAAGTTAATATATACATACACAAGCAGCAGTCAATAATGGAAATGCTTAAATTTGTATGATAACGTTATACAACATATGCAACAATTCAGAGAGTTGTGTCTATATGTGATCAGACAACTTGATCAAAGATTTGGTGAGCAATCTGCTTGACCTCACTTACACTCTTACACTGAGGTTGATTGGTTGAGAGGCATGGCTTTATATACTGTGTTGAAACAGAAAAATTGCTAAAATAATGAGTCCTCATCAGTACAAGAATGTTTCAGAACGTAATTTGAAACGGGACCAATAAACTTCTACCAAAAGGACTTTTTTATTACACTGAAAAAGGCTTGGAAATTAAGGTAGTTAAGCAATTGTCAAAGATAGCAAGAGTGAATAAAAACTGACTCGTATGTTGAGAAAAATTCTGAAAGTTATCCCACTTAAGTTTATTAAAAGGTTGATTGGCAATAACTTCAGTCTAATTTCTATAAAATAGTAACCTTTACAAGGAACATTGATATTACATATTGTAATAAAGAAGTACATATAAATAAAGTTGTAAATAGTGTTATAGTTGTAGAAGTAGTCGGTTCTGAAGATTAGCCAGAAAATTTTCAACTGTGAAATTTCAAAAGCTGCAAATCTGGGGCCTGACCTAACTCCTAATAAAGTCAGTTGGTGTTTTCCCATTAACTTCATTTGGAGCAGAAGCAGGCCCTAACATTTCTATAGTACTATGCTTCTGAAATACTAAGAAGGCTGTATTTACTATGCAGTGGGAAAAGAAAAAAAAATTAAAATTATTTCCCTGGAAGTTTTGCAAGCAGTAACTGATGTAAATTAAAATAATAAACAGTAAACAAGTCTGAAAGCAAATATTTTGCTAAATGTTTTTCTTTTGATATGAATATAATTCCTTCGGCTAGCTGAAAAGTATGCAACTGTTTTACTACCTGACAGAGGAGAGGTACTTTTTTTAAAGTGAATTTTTATAATTGTTCCACTAAGAACTCTTGTGACAGAAGTATTTCCTTTTATTTTCTCCAGTGTTAAAACAACAAGGGGATGTTCAGTGAAATTAAAAGGCAACATATGAAGTAACATTTTATGTAAAGTTATTACTCAGTGGAACTCACTGGCACAGGATGTCAAGTAGTTTATAGAGATGTATACATGAATTAAAGTAGTGCCTGCAGATTTTGTCATCGGTATCATTTTGATCTTCGTCAGCATATCAAACCTAATGTATCAGAGTATAAATTCAAAAGAGCAAGAAGGTTTATTCCAATTCAGTACACTGTTGTGTCACAGTATGAAAAGCCTTTTGCTCTTCATTTTAGTACAGGAGTTAAGCTGTTGCCACAGCTAGAATATAGGGCTGGTAGGTTACTCATTTCTTTTCAGAATAGCAGAGAATATCACACTATTTTATATCTGCATTGATCTTTAATACTCATGGGTAATGTGAAGTTAGTAGTTTTAATTTCCCTGGTGGCAGAAAAAAAGAGTAAGAACAGATTCCCTGGAGAAGAGGCTGTCTGTCTCTGTTGCTTTCCTGCCCTCTGTTTCCCCACTGGCCCTTTGGCAGCCTCTCCGTCAATCCTTCTTCGAGATTAAACGTTTCATATACTGAGTCTTATATTTCTCCTGCTCCTTAAGAAGTGTCTCAGCCACCCCTCCTCCCCAGTAGATAAGCTGCTGCAGCAGCTTCCCAAGGTTTGTCAGTGCCTGGGTTCCCTTCCTGGAGACAGAGAGAGACCGCCAGTTCCTTCCATGATGATGAACTTGTAGTTCATGGAGTCGTCATTCCATGATGCGTGGCTAGCGCACTGGGTATCTCTGTCTTTTGGCTTTGGTCTTGAAGTAGATACTATGTAGGTTGTGCAGAGAAAAATGAGAATGGGGAGGTGGCAGCAGAAAACAACTTCATCTCTCCCAGCTCCTTTATAAAGAAACCACTGTTATTGTTGCATTTGCCCAAGAGCATATGATATTTTTTTTAAAGCATATTCGGTGCTAATAACCCTCTAAATGAATAAAATGTACAGTTAGCCAATTAATGCAAGGTTTTTGGTACAGCTACAAAATCTTGTTATAAAATGGCTTTCCGTCAGTCTCTAGGCCTTGGGGGCAGAGGAGTCCACTGTATCTATCTCCTCTTAAGCGCATTGAGTTTGTTCACTTGTATTGTCTTTGCTTTGCCTTTTAAGCGTCTGAACATTTTACTTATATTCATAGGAGTCCAGTATTGCAGCAAGCTGTTATTACTTGTGGGTTTAAAAAATAATATAAAAGGGAACTCTCATGATTTTTGAGGTGAGTTAGAGAGGTATTTTGACAAACAGTTGTTTTTTAGCAAATGTCGAATAGAGCTGTGGGTTGCTGGGCTCTTTCATAGTTACACAGTCATCTCTCAATTCTTGAAAATAGAAATGGAGTAGACTAACCCGTGTAAAGCTAAAACACAGGTAATACAAAGCATATGCACATTAGATAAGAACTTCCTGTGTTCATTACATTTCTCGAGGAATGTAGTTAAGCTGAAGTAAAAAGTGAGATCAGAATTCAAAGAAAAATGGTGGGTGTTTTTCCTTTTTTTCTGCTTTGTTTTAGCATAGCACTGCTAATCTGCAACCTGGGTTACACACCCACAGACAACTGAGAGTTGACTGTACAATTCTGCATACCACATAGACAACTTCCTTCTAGTTTATATTCATTGAGAGCTGTATATAAGTCCACACTACTAATCTGATTGCCTTTTCAGAGAAAAGAGGAGGCTCAGTTTGAGATACTGTTTTTCAAAACTAAAATTCAATGTATGTTCTCTGCTTTTGTTTACTGAAGTGATTTTGGTGTGAAGAAATCAGTGATATAAATCAGTAATGACCATAAGCATTCTTTGGCCATGATCATTAACAACAGGACAAGATGACATTTTGCAATGCATATGCCAGCAAAAATCAAAGAGTTTGATATTACACACCATGACTTTCCTTGAGTGGCCTGAAAATAACTCATGGTTTGTATTTAGAAAAAAAAAGATGAAGCTGTCCATTTAAATGCATGAAAGTCTTTCACTAGCCAGCGTGGAAAAAGAAGGGTGAATTTTAAAGGTTGCTCGTTATACACAGTGAAGAGTTTTTGTGGTGTTTTTGGTTCAGCTGAACTGTGTAATTACCTAAGTATATGATGATCAAAGAAGTGACACAGTAAATAAGTTAGATTTTTTAATAGTCTAAAAAGGAAATAAGTAACATCAATCTTCAGCACTTTGAAATAAAATAATTGCAGTCGTCCATATGTTTCATAAAATTCTGATAACAAAACAATTATTGACATTTTCAGTACCCAGTGATTTTATGTACTTGATGCATGTAAAGAGCAATGTCTTTAGACAGTGAGTTGGCTGATGCAGCCCAGTGAGAGACTTATTTCTTGCATCACAGTTCTTATACTATGCTTTGTATTTAATAAGCACAAGAAATACAAAAACAGAATTTATCTGATGTAATCTTCAACAAACTCTGCATTAGCTACAGCAAAACTTCTCCAAATATTAGGCAAATTACTGTCTCCAGAGATTATTCAAAATTACCCCTGTGCTAATTCATGAAAAGTCTACTTCACCTTTGTTAAAGAGCCATCTAGTTAGGTGTATTTTTTTTCATCCTTTCATTGGTTGGCTAAGACAAGTTCTGCTCTAATGTGGAGTTAAAATCCCAAGTATGAAACGATTCATTTGAATTTCAGTTATTATGCTACCTATATGTGACATCGTAGTCATATTTTAAATAAACCCACAAAGTTTATGGTTGAAGAATGTAAATAATCAACTTATGATGCAAAAAACCCAAAAACCAATAACATGCTTCCCGTTAATTCTTTCTCTTATTTCCATGGACTGTTAAAGTTTCAATTATAGGAATGCAAAGGCAAACTTGGAAAAACAAGTATGTTGGAGAGGAGAGAAAGAATAGCCAGAAATATGTCTGGTAAGGTAATCTTTGCAATGAAGAATGTTGTCATATATGCATTGCATTTTCTGCATCTATCAGCTTGCTTACTTTTTGCCAGTGTGTATATGCAGTATAGATAAATTTCTCATGCCACCATTAACTACAGCATTTCCTGAGCCCTTTTATTTTCGTTCTATAACCATCAAGCTCAGGCATGCTAACATCCTTATGCAAATTGAAGTAATTGCTAAAAATAAAAAAGTTTTACACTAAATAATCTTGGTGGATCAGGTCTTTGAGATGGTTTAAGAGGGTGGCACAGATACTTGATGACTACTCTAGGCAGCAGGTTGGAGGATACAACTGTTTTCACCCTTGTTTATGAGCCAGTTGAAATCCTACTGCTGTCCCATAGTGAAACTACCTCCCATGGAACTGGCCCATTACAGGCCTGTGAGCCACTTCATGTTGAGTTTAAGGAGGACTTTGGTTGTGCATACTCTGGGTACTAATGGGTGAAATTCAGCAGTGAGCAGAGATAAGAAATGCCCAGACAACATTCGTAGGCTACAGACAGGTGATACGTGCTTGTCTTCTCAAAACAGAAGAAGTAACAGAAGAAGCAGAGGCCCAGAGGTAAATGGTTTTTGTGAGCTGGTTGGTATTTCATGCCCTTTCGGCCCCTCAGAAGTGACTGAGAAGGTCTGTTTTCTTCTTGATTTCGGTTTTTTTTTTAAACACATGCCATCTCAGCTACTCCATTCCATCCCACCCATTACCAGTTGAGCATTTGATTTTATGCTTAAGAAAGTTTGTATATTCTTTAAAATACATGTTTAATAGTAAAACATATTTGTAGCTTTGCACTGATTATGGAGATATACATCAGTGCTTGCTCATTGCCATAAACATTTCCTGTGTTACAGACACACAAATCCTATTTTTGAAATCAAGGCACTCTACAATTACGTGTTTCCTGAATTCTCTGCGAAGGCCCTTAAGCTTTGGAAATTTCTCCTATTCGATCCAAAACACTAAATGCAGATTATTATGGCACACTGCAGGGAACACTTGATTTCTCTGACTGCAGGACTGTTTGGACATCACGAAGACTGGAAGTGTATATTTAGCTCCTGTATAATAATTTGTGGTAATGACTGGGCAATAGAATCAATAGTGGTGGGACTGCTAGAATAGGATATTGCAGTAGCTGCAACTTTAAATTACATCGTGAGACTTCTAGCACAAAGGAGAAATGCTCCTTTTGTAAGATGATTATGTAAATGGAAAGTAAACACACACACAAATGAGTAGAGTTCTATAGGATTTTGATTAACATATTCAGTCATAGCTATAGCAAGATGGGCATAAAGCAAAAAAGAAAAGGAGAAAGTAGTGTACCATTTGATACGTAATCCTTGTAATTTTGGCTAGATTCCTGCAATCCCCACTCAAGGAAAATTTTCCCTCTTTTGTGGAAACTTGTCTCAATAAAGACCATAAGATCTTGATAATTTATGTAAGTTTATGTTTTTTACTTGACTAGTTCTCAGTGAGAGCATGGCATAGCAGGACTTTGAAAGTAATCTCTGTCATAATCTTTGTGCAAAAGCAATCTTTTGATTGCTTTCAAGAAGGAGTGTATGTGCATATAGAGAGAGAGACTTTTCTTAGACTCTCCAAAATAATGTAGAGTAGTTGATACCAAGCAGGGACAGCTCAAGCTCTGGTGGAGGGCACGGAGTATCACATGATAAGCAAGTATAAAATCAGATGCAAGGAAGGTGAAGGACATTTAGTAACAGCTTCCTGTGCTAATAGTTGTAAATAATGCTTCTGGACTCATTTGTAAACCTCCTTGTATGTTCCTAAGTGATGGTAAGAGCATCTGCAGTAAGGTGGGGTGTAGTGCTGCAGCTGAGTCCTTATCCCCACTTCTTTACTTAGGGATGGACTGGAAGCAGTACACATTATGGACTGGTTCCTGCACCAAGCACCTTGCGTGGTAGTAATATTCACTAAATTCGGTAGCCTAAGGATTTACTCCAGATGGATTATTTGGTCACAGTCAAATTTTTGAAACTTGTTTTTCTTCCAGGGTTTTCTGTGAGTAGTTTCTGTTCTTAACAGGTAGAAAGAAGTGCATGTAAAGGGAATGAATCGGTTGAGCAAATCATTTTCAGCCCAGTCTTGGTGTGAGGAATTTCCTAAGGATAGAGATAGGTGTGGAAGCCTCTCACGGTTTTACCACATCTCTCAGATACTCTTGTATTTCAGCGTAGTTAGCACATATGCACACAAGGGGCTCAAATGGTCTGCCCCAGTCAGCATTCAGTCTCTCTTTCTAATGTACATCTCCAGAAAGACAGATGCTGTTGTTTGTGGAGACTCTTCGATATAGATGACCTTCCTCTAAGAGGCACGTTGTCACAAAAGCTGAGATTTGTTGTGTCCTTTTGAATTGGAGAAAACAATTCAATTTTGTATCTTTTGTATTAAAATTTCATGTTAAACTTGCTTCTCAGCATACTAACTTAAAGGCAATATCACAGAAAAGCCCATTGCCCCCTCCCAACCGGGAAGACCACCAGTCTTAACTGGTAAACACAGTATCAGTGGAAATACTACGGTCCTTTGGCATCAGTTAAATAAATGCTGATACAATAACAATTATCTCAATATTTGATTCTGTGAAACCCTGAAGGGGTTAATTTCCTGCTTTGACATTTTCCTTATGCAAATATCCTCATTCCATTTCATGCAAGACAGGTTTGGCAAATGTGGATGCTTTGGGTGGTATTGACATCTAAGTTATGCCATCTAAGGACAAGTGCTGGCTGCTAAATAATTTATTCATTTGAAGTTCAGAAGAGACTGTGTAAAACTAGCTACCACAAAAAAACAAGCCATGTGTCTTAAGTCATGTATGTGATCCATTAAACGTTGGCTTTGGTACCTGGGTATTGTCAGATTTAGCATTCGGTCCTAATACAGAATTAGAAACCAAGCTGTCAAGATAATTTCTAGTCACTGAATATAACTATGAAATGTTATTGTTATATATATTCTACTTGACTGCTTCTTTGCAAATATTGAAAAAGTGCGTATTCAGATGGAATAGCCTTGACCATACTGAGATTAGTGAGAAAATGCGTATTGCTTTCAGTGAAGGCAGGATTCTATGTCTAAACCTTAATTTCTAAAGACAACAGATGTATGTCATACAACTGATGTATACATTACACTCATGTATGCCCAGCATGTCTGAGAAATGAGGTTTTAAGGCCTAGTTCACATTCTTAAGCTTTTTAGTTCTATTTTCTTTATGTCAAAGTCTTCATATTGTGCTCTTACAGCAATGAAATCTGAACTCCTGTTGTAATTTGTATTTATATAACCATGTTGCTTAATAGCCTCTTTATAGACAAGTACCCCTTTGTATTAGGTTCTGTATAAAAAAAGCAGCCTCTGTCTAAAAGCAAAGAATTAAAAGATAACACAAGATGGGTACAGACAAGTGGGATTCCAAGGAAATTATGAAACAATGTTGGTAAGCATGATGGGCAAGGAGATCCCAGCATATTCAGGCTGAGTTTGGGGGGTTTTGTGTGTTTTTTTGGTCTTGGGGTTTTTGGTGTTGTTTTGGGTTTTTTTTTTTTTGAGAGGGAGAGAGGCGATTGAAAAGGAAAGTTTTAAAAGAATTAAAAAATATCAAGGGGATGGATTCTCAGAACAGAAGAGTGGCTTGGGAGAAAGTACAAAGGCCATTTCCTGAAAATCTAATTGTCAGTGATAGCCTGTCAACATAAGCAGATTGGAACCTCTTGATAAAGAACGAAAGATGATAGGCCAAGAAGAGCAGAATGAAATCGCATCGAAGCTGGGGGAGGAACAGAAAATAACTAATGATTCACACCCTTACGTAGAAAGAGGTCACTAGAGGTCATGTTGAAAGTAAGGTTCAATGAAAACAATTGATGAAAGCCAAGGAGATTGACTCCAGGTAGTGATTAGAGTCAGTGAGCTTAAAAAGGAGAGGTAGAATAAAGATGGCAGAATAGTTGCCAAAATAGGTGGGATACAGACCCCTCTCCCTTTAATTTTTTTTTTTCCCTCTAAATTAAGTAAGAAACTGCATAATGCCTGAATTGTTATGCGAGGAGACAGAGGACAGAAGAAGGTGATGAAACCAGCAAAGGATTGGTTGAGGGACAGGACTAGTTATTGGAAAGTGTGCTGGGAGGTGAGGGTAGCTGAAGGGAAGGCTGGCAGAAAGACCAAATTTGGATGAATGTCCTTGGAGTAAAGTGGGGAGATGCGGATTTGAGATTACAGGAGATGGAGGACTCTGGCAAAGATGGAAAGGATGGCAATAACAAGAAAGGGGAATGACACCAGTCAGGCAAGGGGAGGGATGAAGAAGCAATGAGCGGAGGATGGCAAGAGCCAACAGTGAGGGTCAATCAGACAGGAACAGGTTGCTGTTGTCTATTAGAGGTTCTGCTTATCGATGACATTGTGCTAATGCCTGGCAAAAGGAAGCAATGCCAAGGGATTCCAACATCAGTGAGGTCTGGGCAACTGTGGTCTCGGTGCTTTCAGTGTTTTGTAGCCAGTATTACATATGAGTTCAGTATGAGCTTGAAGAAAGACTGAATAGTATTCGTTATTCACCATTCTTTCCTTTCTAACATTTTAACAGGATTTTCTGTTCTACTTCCATATTCTTTTTCTTGCTCTTTTTGTAATGTTACTCTAGTAAGAAAAACCACATTCTTCGTGACACTGTATTTAGAGTATGTTGGCCCAGCAATTTCGATAACTTTCAGACTGAATGATAGCTTTTCAGAACAGTGAAAACGCAGTTTCTGTGCAATTTGAGAGCACTGAAGTGTTTTATTAGCATTATCTCCCATAATGGTGGTATCTTGGTCTGGTGAAGTGACCATTAGGATGAAAGCCAGTAACTTCCAGGTTCTCATTGCAGCTTTGCCACTAACATCATTGCATGGGTGACCTTGGGTGATTTGTATAGGCCAACTTTTCAGCTACCAACTAATTTTAAGCAATTCAAGGACATTTGGGATTCCCAGTTTAAGACACTAGTGAATCAATTTCCAAGGGAATGCAGCACCCATAAGTATAGATTATGTTAATGTGGTAGGAGTATAGGTAGTAAAACCAATCAAAAATGTTCTGTTTAACTAATTTTGCCAAGTCTTGGCCTTCTGCAGGAAATTTCAACTTCCACTTCTCAGACTTTTCCTTCTTGAGAAACTTAAAATACTCAGTGAAGAAAAGTTCTATTTCCTGACCACTCTTTAAGATTAGGGCCAACAGTATTTCCAGACAGTCTTCCAAAAATAAGGTAACCAGATTAGTGGTCAGCTTGAAAATGTGGGTTGAAAACTTTTTTTCTGCATAGTTTGCCAGTTGGAATAAAATGGCTAATAATATAACTTACTTGAAGGATGAGAGAGTTATGTAATGTTTCTAGATTTCTGAAACTTGTTATAAATCAGGATTTAACCCCTGTAATTGGCAAGGCCATGGTAAGATGCCCACAGCCGCCCTAGGCAAGCAAATAATTGTTAGAGTTTTTTCAGTTAAAGGTTGATGAGACAGTGTGGTGGTCAGCTTTCATTGCTGACAGTAGACTGCAGCCCAAAAGTTTGGAGACAACTGTGACAGATGATTTGGGATGTTCAGATAACCTCATCTTGCCAAGAGATATGTTCATTAAGTTGTCAAAGAACTGAAATGTATGCATTGCCCATCCATCTGGCATATAATTTAAATACAGCTGAATTCCTGACCTCAGATATGATATAAGCATTTCTGAGTAGACATGACTGATAAATTTGCATAAACAGAGGCTCTTAGAATAAAAATGCATTTTAAAAGGAGAGTAAAAAAAATACTTCTGAGATCTAGAGACTCGTGACAACATTGATAGATGGTAACATACTCAAATAAAAAAATATTTTACTGAGTACTAAATAATATTTTTAAAATGTTTGCACAGGATTTTTAGTACAATTAATAAAGTCTCTCTGTAGCCTGAAGAAAGGTGTCAGCAGTTGAAGTGCCTGAAACTGAGATACTGAATTCATCACAATGAGTTTTCTGAGGGCTGAATAGATAATCTGCATGATTTTAAATATTAAAAGCCTTTGTCAGGGTAGATGTGCCTGCAAAAATGCAAGCTGGCAGTTACACATGATTAAGTCACAATAGTCTGGGCAATTCCATATCTGGATTACCACAAAATATTATAAATAAAAACAAGTATTGATACCTGATTTAAAAAAAAAAAAATTACTTCTGTCAGGCAGCAATGCTGTCATTGGTTAGGTGGATTTTAGCAATGATATTTTAATACCTTAATATTTGAAACCCAACCATACCAATACAGTGTTAGACCCCAAACCTGCAAAACCCGAGTGATACGTAACGACCCTATGGGAGTAGTAGCACCGTGGAGGCTAGCTGTGTCCCTTGTATGAGCAACCTAGGTTCCCTTGACTGACGGCGGAGCTTCAGCAAATAGATTGGTGGTTTGAATGATAGGTTTGGAGAGAGGGTCTCTAAATTCTGGAGGCTTTCAATGTAGGCACCTAAATCAGAGCCTGAGGCTTGATGGTGAACACCCTTTCAGTCTTTCTTCCGATCTCTGTGTGAGAACACTGCCTCACTCTCAAGACTGAATGTAGTGAAAAGGGAAGACTCATTCTTCTTTTACTGTGCAGGAGAGCTGGTGCATGAATTTAAACTTCTACACAAGCAGATGGCAATATTTTCCTTCTCGGCATGGAGCACATCACTGTCTTCAAGTCACGAATCTAGAGATATGTTTATCAAGAGAGCTAATAGCAAAGCCTCCTTCTGCGGTATGAGCAGTTTAAAGAGTGATGTATTTCTCACAGTCTCATGAGCGTGTTGCAAACCTGCTTCACTTGTGGGCACTTCGGAACAGCCTGTCAATGGCTGTTCCTGCCAGTGAGGCTCTTGTGGATACCCATGGGACACCCATGTCACCGGCGTGGGTGCAAGTGACCCTGCCTTCTAGTAGAGCCTCAAAATCCACATGGAATGTAGTAGTTCCACAGGGCAGAGACTACTGCCAGCATTTGCATGAAGAATGTAAATGCAGACTTGTAATGTTTCGCTACCAGAAGTATGGTTATTAGGTATTTCTATGGCAATTGTCACATCACCACTTCCTTTGCACAAGCACTGCCCCACTCTTTGTCAATTTTTTCCTTTCTCCTTTTCCAGTTGCTACAGCCTTGAGACATTGTATTGGAGGGCAACAACTGCAGAACTCAACCATATTTGTCCCTATTCAATAAAAATTCAGCAAATACTAATTCATGTCCTGAGCTAGCTCTGTTTGATGCCCCCGTGCTTGCTTCCAGGTTTCTCACTGTAGGAAGGCAGAGTTCATTCCCAGGTGAAAACTTCGGTTTACCCTGTTAGGACTGCTTAAATCTATAAACATTTGCAGCATCTGGTCTTTAGTCTGTCTTTATTGCTCAGTGGTATGGAGGCTCAAGAGCAACCTAAAATGCAAAACGTTCCATGACCCTTGTTCTGTCCATCATAGGTCCTTGCTTCAGCTCACAGTAACCACCCTATAGTACCTTCCTCCACATATCATTTAGCAAAGAATCCAAACAGACTGGTATTCGGGGATACCTCTGGTGGGTTCAGGGCGTGCTGTGGTTATGCCTGTCCCATTGCTACGGCTTGAAGGGCATGTTTAAAAAAGGTGGCATGCCAGCTCCTGAAAACCTCCTCTTGAATGCAGGCTGGCATCCAAACAGCTCAAGCTGTGGCTGTAAGCCACAGCTCACAAGGTGATTTCTTACAGTCTGAGGGGTTGAGCAAGTGCTTCTGTACTCAGGAGCTGTGGTGGCATGGGCATCTCTTTAGCCAACTGGTTGACTAGTCAGGATACTCATACCTTTGTTGTCATTGCTTATGCCTCTAACCCAAGCAGCACACTGAGCAGCAAGAGTTGGCTCCGAGGACCAAGGAAAGAATAAACCGTGGGCGCTGCAGGGTGGGCAAAAGGGGGAACTGCAGTGGGGGGAAGGAGATGGACTTCGGATTTCAGTGTGAAAGAGGAGGACATACAGATGACAGAGGTTATAGTGTCAGGAGGCAGAGTACCTGGGAGCAGTGTGGATGCTCAGGGAACAGAGGTGATGTGGACAGACTACAAGAGACATAGGGGTCTTGCGGCAAGGAGCAGAAGAAATGCATGGGCAGGTAGACCTGTGGGTCTGGGTGGGAGAATATGGTGGTTTGAAAGGCTGCTGGAATGTAACCATTCATTAATAGCCATTCTGTGCATGGCAAGGTCAGTTTAGACGCAGCCAAGGTGTCTTTGCTTTAGGGGGAAATTGAAACATGCTTAAAAAATGAGATAAATGCAGCCAGAAAGTTCTCAAGGAGTATGGGTGTCAGTGGCAGTTGGACATGGTGATCCTGTTTTTTCCAGGCCAGCTAGCAATTCTGGCGCACATCCCATTGAGGACAGGACAAGGCAGAGGGAAGGTATGGGAAGCCATACTTGAAGGAGGTGTGTGATTTGGTTCTTCCCCTGCAGCCTCTCTCAGTGTGCTCCTGCGAGGCCTTAATTGGAACTGAAAACTGCTGCTCCTTCCCAGAACTCCGGAGGGAGAAGGGGAACAGCATTGCCTTGCGCCCTCATGGGGATGATTTCTTTCCTCCTTTTCCCCCATGTGACACAAGCAGGGAAATTAATATTCCAACCCATTGAGCCTTCTTGGTGAATCTGTCACAGCATTATTTAAGATGAGTGAGATTTTAAATTTTTTTTTTTATTGATTCCATCTAACTCAGCATTTGAAAAACCTTGAAGATCATATTATGTGCATAAGCACAGTTAATTTGTTTGTTGCAAGGACCCCGATCATAAAATGTATATATCCAAGGCCATTGTGGAATTAAGACTTAAGGCATTTAAGCAAGTCTGCATGTGAGTAAATAACATTCAGCCTCCCGGTGCCCAAAAAGTATCCAGGCAGAGCCCAGAAAACCGAAGCTTTCAGCACAACACTGCCCTCTGGAGCTTTCTGAATCACTCTCATCACAAACCAAACAAAGAACATAAAGGAGAAAAATAGAAAAAGGCCTTGCAAGTCTCCAATGTAAAAATGAATAGCACAGTGCACACAGTGCAATGAGTAATAAAAGAAGCTATACTGCAAAAGCAATGGAAATATAAAGACATTCATCCCCATCACAAATACCAACAAATATTTTTCAGCATTGAATGGAAGGCGGAAAGAAATTGAGAATTTTAAACAGACCTGGAAAGAGTTACATACAATAACAAAAATGCCTTTTAATTTTGCTTAAAGGTGTTGGCAGCATTCTAACAAAGAAAAATCAACAAGCTATCGGGAAGGAAAAAAATAATTTGCTCTCTCAAAAATCTATTTTGGATGCAGATCTTTTTCTGCTATGCATCCTTTCACATTTTGATAGTGTTTGTGTCAACGCAAAGATGATATGTTACCTTGTGCTGTCAAGAGCTTACCAAAATAAACCTCATCAACAAGGCATTAAATAATAATATCACCTTTCCCCTGAAGTTTTTATATTCTCTGTGATGTACTTATGCATATTTTTAAAAGAACTTAAATTATTGATTCCCTCCTTCCATCAAACCTGTCTAACCAGTGAAGTGTATATAGAATGCAGTCCTGTACTAAGCTCTGCTAAAGAACAAACCACAACCCTTAATTGAAAGCATGGGCTTGTTAGAAGTGAATTTCTTGAATTTACAAAAGGCCTAATCTTGCAAATACAACCTGTAACCAGTAAAAACTCATCATTGCTGATATTTCTGATAACAGATACTATTCTCAGTAATACGCGTGCACAGAATTGGATTCAAGGATTTAAGAACCACATTCCAATACCTTCTGCACCCAATATTTTTCTATTAAAGTGAATGATGGAAAAGCTGAGGTTAGAAGGGACCTTTAGAGATCATCTAGTCCAAACACCTGCTCAAAGGAGGGTCAGCTAGAAGAGGTTGTTCAGGGCCACATCCAGTCAAGTTCTGAGTGCTTCCAGGGATGGAGGGTCCACAATCTGTTTAGGCAACCTGTTCGAGTGTTTGACCACCCCCACAATAAAGAAGCTTTTTTAGTGTATTTCCTGTTGCCTATTGGCTCTCATCCTGCCACTGAGAAGAGTCCGGCTCCGTCTTCTTTACTCCCCCAATCAGGCATTTATACACACCGCTAAGATCCTCCTTAAACTCTCCCAGCTGAGCAGCCCCAGCTCTCTCAGCCTCTCCCCATATGCCAGGTGATCCAAGCCCTTAATTATCTTTGTGGCCCCTCGTTGGACCCTGTCCAGTACGTCCATGTCTCTTTTGTACTGGGCAGCACAGCACTGGACCCAGCACTCCAGGTGTATCTCACCAGTGCTGAGTAGAAGGGAAGGATCACTTCCCTCAACCTGCTGGCAGTGCTCCTCCTGGAGCAGCCCTGGATGCTGTTGGCCGCCTTTGCCACAGGAGCTTATTACTGGTCCGTGTTCAATTTAGGGTCCACCAGGATCCCAAGGACCTTTTCTGCAAAGCAGCTTTCCAGTCAATCAGCCCCCACCAGCCTGTACCAGTGCCTGGGGCTCTTCCTCCTGAGAGGAATTCAATATTATCAGGATAGCAGCTGCCAGCGTTTGAAAAGAACTGAAATAATGCCTTGGGAATAAATGACTTGTGTTACTGTAGTTGAAAGAAAGGTTATTTGAATACCAGTAGACGAAGGGGAATGGATTGCAACAAACAGAAATGGCAAGAAAAGGGAAGCAGTGGTCCCCTGGTGAGTGAATGTCTGATCATAGAAACAGAACTCCTGAATGATTCACTCAGGGCTTGATCTAGTACCTATTTAAGCCAGTGAGAGCTTTCCCATGATTTCTGGGGGCACTGAATGAAGCCAAAATGAAGAAAGGAAGAAAAGTTGCGTAACAATTTTTTTTTTCTATCCTGTTAATAATAAGCACGTAGCAAAGTGAGCTTCTAGTAATAATGGGAAATTCTGAAGAGAGTTCATAAACTGAATTTAGAGTACCAAAGATGTAAAAATGTCAAGTAAGAGCATTAGTAGTCAGCCTCAGTGAGACAAACAATTGTTTACCTGCAAACAATTAATTATGTACATAAATGTTTGCAGGACTGATACATATATGGGAAAGGATATCCAAACTAAATAATAACACAGAAATTCTACTGTCCTCTCTCCATTGCTCAGGGAATAAAAACTAGCTTGGCACTATGAGATTTAAATTCATGTAAGTGTCTTAGGCAGTTGACTGCTGTGCAAGTAGTGAAGAAAGAGAAATGATTATACATTTTACCCTACGAGGCTAGTTATGAAATACTGATGCCAACACTGTGGTATATAATAGACCTAATAATAATTATCAGGTTTCATCCTTAGTGCATATGAGCAAGTTTAATAACATGTTTTAATTTCACTTCAGATCCAAATGGATAGCATGGGTCAGCTTGGCTGATCTGCATAAGCGTGTGTCAAAAAGACTTAAAAGCTGCTTTTCCCTTAACAAACTGTGAATTCCCTCAATACTTTATTTTGTAAAATTTATGACACAGAAGCTGGAATTCAAATACCTTTTCCTCTTCACAGAATACAAGCTGGAATAAAGTTGGAATACAAAGTTTGTGGAGCACATGTCCTGGTTTGGTAGGAGATAGGATCTGAATATAGGACCATGGATTAGGGCTGCTTTTGGAAGATAACTTATGAAGCAGATTGGTCCTTTCATTCGTGTCCTAAAATAGAAATAGATCAGAGAGATCTGAGGTGTTTGTTTTTGCTTCGGTGTTTTATTAGAAAATCTAAATTTCCTATACAGCATTCAAAAGTTTACTTATTTCACTCTTTCATTAATAATTAATCTTAAAACTCTAGATGCGAGCTCTTGTCTTTCCAAGGTGAAGAGCTCTTCACCTTCCATGCTCACTATGCACACTATTTTATATTCGGTATACAGATACACTGAAAAAAGTTTAAACTTCTTGTTTCTGAGTGTCCTTCCAGATAAGACTGCCCAAGTAGAAACCAGTGATCAGAAATCACTGCAGGACTCACTTTGTTTCTTCCAGTTGTTTATACAATTATCTCTATCATCCAGCCACATTTTGGTGGATGCCAGCTTTTTTACTTGAGATCTTTAGGATTTTTTCTAGTTTAAATACCTTCAGATACAAAATCTTTAAAGCATTCCTTTCTAGGTTTGGATAGTCAGGTTTGTCTTAAGTCAAGCTTTCTCACTGATAGCATTGTTATCGTTGTCTAATCATTAAAGGAGCGGAAGGTCTTGTCCTCAAGGATATCAGTTTAAGTCCAGTTCTGTGTATGTATTTAGCTAACTCAGAGGACATGATGTGGCTCATAGTGATTAATAAGTATGTTCTCCAGAAGCTGGCATCTTCACTGAGGTCTACAGTATATCTAATTGAATTGGCCCCACTGAATTTAATCTTGAGATCCCCAACACACCAAAATTAAGTACAATTTTAAGTATAGTTATTAAATTATACTCTCATTTTACTAGGAAATATGGGTATGTAACACTTTAGTGACACATGAGATGAAAGATTAATAAAACCTCAACTCAATTTAGAACAATTTAGAACTTTACCTTAGAAGTAGAATGGCATTATTTAGAAAAAAAAAGAACAATTATTTGAATATTTACCCAATATAGGCTAAGAGCAAGTCCTTATTTGTTGTAGGTGCTCTGATATTAGTGAAGTCAATATACAGTTGAGGATGCTGACTATCATCTAGGCACACTGTCAGCAAAGTGAATGACTCTTTACCCTTGACTTCAGTAATATCAAGTAGAGAAGCAAAATGACTATCGTGATGACCGTAGTTTAGGCACTGGAATGCCTAAAGATAAGGCAGCTATTTGATACTTGTTGATTCAGAAGAGTGGCAACGTATCCTTATCAAATTAATGGGAAGAAGGTGCCTACCCAGAGGGCAACCAAGAAAACCTACAAACTGAGCAAAGGAAGTAAGAGCTTGCTGGTGGGTGACAATGGGCACAGAAACACTCTCCTGAACTCCTGTCCCGGGAGGCTTTCCTGTCCTGTCAAGATTCAGAGCACAAAATCCTCTCGTGAGGAAGGCCGATTCTTTTAAAACAGGGTGCTGGGGATGATTAGAGATCTGACAATTCAGTCCCTCCTCAGTTGGAGCAAATTCAAACCTTCAATTCCTTCATCCTGTGCCCCAAGATGAGACTATGCAATAATCTCTTTAAGTGGAGTCATTGTTTAGGCAGTGCTGTGAGACTGACACAACCGAAAGGAAAACAAGCATGAAGGAATTTGGCATTATAGCCTAGTGATTATAGCTCTTTGCTAACAGGTGTGTGTCCTAGGTTATAGCCTGCCTGATAAACTCCAAAATCATTGCTGATAATCTTGGACAACTGTCTGCAAAAAGAGTTTATGCTGTGTGAATACTTCTAAGGGTTTACGCAAGTCACAAACTGATTAGCCTGTTATCAATATCAGGAAAGATAAAGGAACAGCTAGGAAAGTCTAGACAATAATTAGTCCCAATGATGGGATTCGTGACAGGATTAATGAATGATTAATCCCAGTGAAGAAAAGTTTTAATTGACCTATACTTCAATCCTTCTGACTAAACTACAAATGGAATTGTTAAAAGCAATATTGGAGATGTAATATACTTACACTTTGGTACATCATTTGACCAAGACTTGTGCAACCTTCTGCTTAAGAAAGAGGATACAAAAATAACTGATTAAAGCTATTGAGATTTAAGTAACTGACAGCGTGAAACTGTAGACTCTGAATCCTCATCAAATTGAAAAACTTTTACTTCAGCCTTCAAGGATTTGTTCTTGGCCTCAGATGGTTTAATTTTTTTATCAGTGACCTGGAAGGAAAAAAAAAATCACGACTGAGAAAGTTTACAGGGATTGAGGGAGCAGTAAACAATGAGGCTGACAGGTCACTGACAGAATTTGGGTTGTGTTTTTGAGCAGGCACAAGCAAACAATATGCATTTCTGTTCAGTTTATTGGCTCATAGTTAAAGATCAGGAGCTCTGTACTAATGAGCAATCACTCAAATGATGACTTACTGTCCTGGTAATCAGCCAGGCAGCAGTTCTCATTGCACAAGTGTGGCTGAAGGGGCCAAATGAAATCCTTCAGTATTTAAACAAAGCCATGTGGAAGTGAAGTAATGAGACCATCTCACTTGCACATTTAGTGGGGATGTGACTGCCACCAGAATACTGTGACCAATTTCTGGCAGGGTAAGTGCTGAAAAATTGATCAAGCTTTAAAGAAGCCCATAGCAGCACTTAAAAGAAATTCGTGTAAAGACTATTAAGTCTGAGAGGCTAGAGAAACTGTTTTATCTGAGGCTACTGCTTAGTCCCATCCAGGGAAAAAAGAATTTATTTAGCTGAAAGATCAGCCTGGTATAGGTCAGCAGAAAGGCCAACGAAACAGCAACTCTACCAAAATCCCTTGGTGGGTTGGTGTGTTTACAGGGAGGGTTAGGAACGTAGTGTCTTAATGCTGGGACCCTGTTGGAGTGAATGGTTCTGCAGTAGCAAAAGTGTATAAGGACAGTCTAAATTAAAGGAAGAATCTTGTGACTTGGCTCCTCATTGCTGCCACTGCTATGCAGTGCCAGGTGAACAAAAGAAACAGAGAAGGTCAGATTAGATAATCATCTCAGAGTCTTGGTGCTTATCTGAACTGTATGTTTTTCATACCCTACTTTAGTCATTTGTATCAGCAGAATTATTTTCTAATCTCATTAGAACAAAATGTCCTAAAACATTTAATATTTCACATGTCTAGTCAAGCCACCATTCCTGGGGAAACTGTATTTTTCCATAATATTTTATCACTAAGTCTAGAATGCACCAGCTTGCAAAAATGAGGATGGGGGAAAATCTTAATTAAATTTCTCCATTAAAATAACTTAATCCCTAGGGATGGCATTGTTGAGGTTTGGACAACACATTATTATAACTAAAAGGGCAAAGCCATCACCGTTTGTTAGCTTGGAAATGGCAAAAATGCAAAAGATAACATTTGCGATGCAGTAACCCACTGCAAACAACCCTGCATTTTCCGGGGCATTTCACATGCAGGCTGCCTTCCAATCAGTGCAAGCCAGATGAAGTTCTGAGCACTAAATATTACCTGATGAAATGATTTTGCACAGTAATTGACCTCCTGCCACATGTCACTAATACAGTGTCCTTTCCCCTAGCTGTGGCCTGTAATAGAAGTTTTTGGAAGAATATTAACCTGGCCATATATTATTTTCTGGTTCATTAAATATAATAACAATTCTGGCAAAGCCTTTAGTTGATGAGAGAGGTTTGGCCTCCGCAAGAAAGCGTTGTCACAATACTAGATGCTGCATCCTTATCTAATTTACTTACAGCCAATGCATTTTTGAATAGAGACATTAGATGGCAAAACCACAAAGAACAATTTATAATTTACAGTCTACAAAAGTCTCCCAGTTCTCAGCTTTACCTCTGCTGGCAAACACTCCAATAATCCCAAAAATCTTTAATGGGTTCTCTTTCGCGTATAGACCTTCGGCTCCTCTGCCCCTGCCGTTAGTATAAACTGTTTTGTTGTAAATGTTTGATGCTCTTTTGCCATGAGGATTCTGAGGGAGGAACAAGCATATCACCCTCTTGGTGGCTTCACTCCAATACATAAGAAAGACCCTATAAAAGAAAAGGGTTCAAGTGTCTATTTTCAGTGCTTCATCCAGCTTTAAAGCATCTGCTCTTGCCCTTAGAGTATCTCTTTCAGGCCATTTGTCACTGTCCTAGTTTGACTGGCAGTGATAGTTAACCTTTGCTTAGCACCCTGCGGATATTTACTTAGTACTTCAATATATTTTCCCTTGCGTACCAATAAAATACCTGCATTTACAGAGGACCTTTTATCCCAAAGGATTTCAACAAGCTCTGCAAGCTATAAATTTACGGCAGTACTGTATAGATAATGTAGCTTTTTTGCTCAGTACAAAAGACAGTAGCCAAAATCTGGGAAACCTGATGTTTTAAGAAGTGACTGCTGAACACAGAATTAAAGCAGAGGGATTGCATTTTGGGGAGCGTTAGTCTAGGGCATAGAGCTAGGTTCAACTCCCTGCTGAGCCCCCACCCACAAAACTTGCGCAGGCGTCCTGTGCGACTCGGGAAGGTGCTGGCGCGCCGGTCCGCAAGGTCCATGGGCACCTGACATGGGACTGCGGTGGAACTGAGGAACTTCATCTCAGTGGTGCAGCCCTCAAAGCTCTGCCTGGCTCTCTGGGCAACAGTAAATCTAGCAACACCTACATTTTCGTGTTTCTGATGATGATAAAAAAAAAATCAGTGATGCTAATGTTGTGCATACCCTTGTACAATATTCAAACTTCAACCATGCTGCTGGGACTGAAAAATTTACTGTTTATCTCATGGCCTTACCCAGTCAAGACTCACAGAAGAACTGTCCACGTCCTTCTCAGTCCCACTCTATTAGGTGGGTTTGGGTCAAGCTTAACACCGAGTGGCAGCAGAGTTTAGTTCAGTACTAAACACAGTATTACAACTGCAGCGGGAGGAATCCTGGTTCTCATTCCCGGTCTTGGCAGTGGCTGTCAGACGTGGGTGAGGGGAGGGCAGTGTGTTGCTTTCTATCCAGTCCCTGGTGAGTGTGAAATCGATAAAGAGCAAGAAGAATGAGGAGTTTCTTCCAGCTTTGCCTTTGGTCAGTGTAGGGACTCGTATCGCTAAGGTTGAAGAGAGCCTAGAACTTAAGCCTCCTTCTTCCTGAGCAGGCATGGTAACTGTTAGACTGGTTTTACAGAAGAGAGCGGCTGGTCTAAAAGGAAACCATGAGACTTGCTCCACCTTTAGAAGAACATCGGTGGGTGTTGAGCCTCAGAAAAGGACTCTTGGCTATCTCTACCAAAGGGGTGGAAATCTGGACACAGAGGCTGGAAGGAAAATGCTGAGCAGCCTAGCAGGTCCCTCAAGGTGAAGGACTGAGGGAGAGGGACCTTGAGTTCCAGTGCAGAAGACATCCACCCTCAGCCCAGACATAGCTTTCATGTCTCACCCATCAAAACCACCCACAACAAAATCAACTTTCCCTCTTCACACTAGGAGGCTGCACTGATACAATAACAATTGAATTCAGGATCATTTCCAAGCTTAAAAACCTGACGTATTCAAGATTTGACTTGGCTCACATGAAATACATTCCTAAACTAAGTAGTTGTTTTTTAAATTTTGGCCTCAGTATCAAAAGTAAGCTTTGGATCACACCAAGTTAGAAAATATAAACCTTTATATTGGATTTATATTGTAAGCCAGATGCAGATTATTACTTTTCCTCATTTTCAGTTACCTCTGGCTATTTAATCCTTCCTCCACCAATTCTCTTCTGCATTATTGGTCTGGAATTTAGTCTACATGATGAGAATCATTTAATTGATAGCACTTTAAACTCATCTATAAACAGCTTTTGATGACTAATATGCATTTTTCTGTTCCTGCAATAAATTTGTTTCAAGCAAAAGGAGGCTGTTTGGAAACAACACCTTAAATTTCCTGATGAATCAACTACTTAATATTTAATTTCAAGTCATACTGGGAAAACAAATCTAATTTTTTCTCAGGCTAACATCTGAAGGGAAAAAAGTAAGATAGCTGCAGAAACACAGAATTAGTATTATTCTGATATGGAATATGTCATTGTAAGTCATAAGGAGAATGATCTTATATGTGTTGTTTACATTTTTCTATCTTAAAAGACAGCCACTTTAGATTAATTTAATTTGAATTCCTACATGGCCTCTTCAAATAAAGAGAATGAAAACCAAATGGAAAATGCCTTTGCTTATTCCCAGCTCTGGAAGTGATTTATTATTTAAAATCCTACCATTAAAAATGAACTATTTCCACAGATGAGATGAAACAGGTCATTTTTTTACAGGCATACTTACAACTCTGGAAAACGTGAATATCTGTTTACTGGCAAGCTTTTGAGAGGTATCCTTAGTAATATACACAAAAAGAGACATCACAGATGTCTTCTGTCCTACATTTTCTATGCCACTGACACACTAAATGGCATTAGACCTTATCATACCTCTCTTTTAGATTCTTCTTTTTGTGCTATATCCAGTCCCAACTTGCTTCTGCAGTTAAAACCAAAGGAGCTCCCAGGTTTCACCATTGCTTCTACTATTCTGTGTTTTAAGAGGGTGCTGCTACCGCTTAATGATACTGGATTTACACTGCTGCTCAGTCCTGCCCAAGGACAGACTGCGTAAGTGCCCTGTTCAGCCTCGTATAAAACAATCCAGCCTACAGAGGTTGTACTGAGCGTATTTTGTGTTACCGTCAGTGTCTCTGTCACTGGTACAGTCTGACATGGCTGCCTGCATCTGAACCGGGGAAAAAATTTTCAAGGAGTAACTAACAGGATACGGAGCACAAGCTCAAGGATGAGAAGTCCTCTCAAATGAAAATATTATTTCCTCACCTGTCCACAATGGCAAAACCTGTGATTAGAGAGGATTCCTGAAGTAGGTGTGCTGTACTGTGGGTACCCATGCAGCAGACGTAATGGGAAGGTGGTGCGAATACAACTGGCATCCAAGAGGAGCAGCAGTTCTAAACCTCACTGCTCAGGTCATTTGGCTGATCATCTACTTCTCTGAGTTTTCTCATCATTCTTGGGATGTGCTAAAGCACACAGCTGAGAACTGCATTATCTAAAATAGTTCTTGAAGGAGACAAGAAATTAAAGCGAACTGAAGACAGAGTTAGAGCTTGACATTAATATTTTCGAGAGGTAATGATTCAGCTCAGTCTTATCATAGTTCTGTTGCAAACTCAAACTTTCATCTTTGTTTCTGCTGACTCCACGCAAAGGATTTTGCTACTAAAATGGAATCACGTTTTCTGATGCAGGTCCTTACTTCATGCCAGTTAAGCTTCTGTGCCGGTGGAATTACAGGATTGTCTATGCTGTTAGTATATTAGGAAATTGTACAAGATATTTATTCCTCAAAAGGTACGAGATCAGTTCAAAATGACCTTATCTACTAAGTGGGGTTCAACCCCAACATTAGTACCATAAATGGTGGCATGTCCTCTGTGCCATGTGGCAGGGCTGGTTTTATTGCTTTATAACACTTCCCTACCCAAGGGAGAGAGCCTCTACCTCTGCCAACTAACAGCTGATAATCCTTGCAGCAACATTTTTTCATTTATATATTCAAGACTATCACATATAAAAGCCTACAACATTCTGTTGATAATTTTGAAGAAAATCCCCTTTCCTTGGAAGTCAGTCAGTACTCTGAGCTCTCTTGGCACTCTACCTAAAGGTTGAGATACAGGTAATATTTTTAGCTTTCAGGTCAACTTAAAGAGTCTTACTCATTCTAAGAGGCTGTTCATGCTTTTCACCATGAAGTACAAGTGATTCATGGCTTTAGTCCACCTAGGCTCCTTTACGGTAATATCTACTATACAGGAGCATAGTGTCGTGGTGTAATGAATTTCTCCATCTCCAGTAGTCTAATTTGACTCGTATAATTTGACTGGCATAACTGCTGGGGTTTCTGTTTAGTGAAATACAAGTACAGATCATGCATTTTAGTCATTCAGAGCATTTTAAACTCAGATACATACTCTTTTGAGAAGCACTTAAACAAGTTCTTATTGAGGTAAATACTACATGCAAAAAAAGTGATTTTTTTTAGCTTACTAGGTGGAACCTATGTGAAAGTGGAGTTTTTCGGCTCATTTGCAGAGTTGCACTGATTAGTTTGTCAGAGTTCCATCAGGCAAGTCATCCACATTCCTATAACAGTGTTCCTATTCTCGTTCACAGTTTTGCCCCATTCTCTCTTAATAAATTAAAAGATGGTGCTAAAGGCCCCTGTTTATCAACAGGATTTCTGTTTTAACTAAGCAAGGGGCATTTTCACTAAGCCAATCAATAATTTTCCTGCTTGCAGTCTATGAGTTGTATCCTTCTTTATCATTTAGTAAGAAAAAGTAGTGTCGACATTTCTTTCTACAACTTTGAAAAAATTGTTTCTTTGTGCAAAATAGCTGGTGCTATCACAGTCTATGACATTCTGGGCCATATTCCAAATACCTGACAGGTTAGCTCTGGTCAGTAGCCTGTGGTCCCATAGTATTTTCTTTTATTAAAGTAACTCAAGACTATCCCCTTAAGCACTTTTTATGGTGAATAAAACTGACTACAGGATAGTCAGGGACAACAAAGTATTTATGTAACATCTCTGAGTATTTCTTAATAGTCCTGTACTACTTCAGTAGCTCCACATTAAGTAAGGCATGAAATAATTTGACACTTTGCCTGGTTATCAAACAACAGGAGATAATCTATGAAAACATCGTTCTTGCTTATCGCCACACTTCAGTGATACAGTTGTTAAGATTGCTTCAGAAATAAAACTTCCTCTGGGGAATTCAATCAGCTGCCAGTCACATCTTACAGTAACTTAAGCCATAGAGCTAGTTCCTCTTAAAGGCTTGTATTTCATACTGGTGTCTCTTTAAATTAAATGTATTCATTCAAAGGAAATACTTGTCAGTTATTCAATTGTTAAAAAGTAAGTGAAATGCAGATCATATTTCTCGTCACATTAGCATGGTTCAATATTTGCAGTATTTTGTGGTCAGATTATAGAGAGAGCTGGAGGAGCTTATACCAAAATGCCTTCAGATAGCTTTAGTTCTCTGGTATAGTTTCTTCAATGACATAATTTCAATTTATTTTAGCTAGTAAGAACATTACACCATATGATACTGTGTTAAATGTTGGGCTTGATCTCCTTTATCTTTAC
>JAVJGG010000005.1:29181403-29194771 GCA_035590195.1 Aviceda cuculoides
GGGAAGTGGTTGAGTCACCATCCCTGGAGGTATTTAAAAGACGTGTAGATGTGGTGCTTAGGGACATGGTTTAGTGGTGGGCTTGGCAGTGCTAGGTTAATGGTTGGACTCAGTGATCTTAAAGGTCTTTTCCAATGTAAATGATTCTATGATTCTATAAGACCTCAGCCAAAAGGCCGAGTAAAAACGTTTACTTGAGAGTCATTTAATTATAGAACTGTGGTAAACATCTGAGGATAATAGACATGGATTCATTAGCTTTCCATGCTGTGATGTGTGTTTCTTTAACAATCTCAGTTGTTAGAAGTGTCAGTTTTCTTGTTTTCCTCACATTTTGTGTATTTAACAGATGGTCACATTTTAAAGATCTGATCCTAAATGCTCCCTCCTATAGATGTAACCTCCATCACCACTGTCATCTTTTTCTTCCAGTGAGGCTGTTTTCAGACTTGGGATCTCTTCTCATCAAGTATTGAATATTTTTTGTTATGTTTTAGGGACAGAAAGAAAAAAAAAATGTTTTTTTCACAGTTGGTAATAATCTCTCAGTATAGCAGATTTCAATGTAGCTTGCCAATGTTTCCTACTGATTTCAAGTGTCTGAAGTGATAACTCACCATTAAACAATCTTTGACATTATTCCATGTCTACATCATTATATAAAGTAGTAGTTATTTCAATCACGGAACACTTCTACTTCCATTTTCCTTTTCAGTTAGTTCAAAGATGTAAGAGAAAGTACGAAGTTCCATCTCCATTCAAGATGACAGTAATTTCAGTCCCTATAGCAAGGTTCTTTTGTCATTTGATGACTTCCAAAAAAAGCAACTTAAACCAAATAAACAGTAAAGAAGAAGTCTCTATAAAATTAATAACTCATAACAAATTTATTTCTGGATATACTACATCAGAATAATAATTTGCATATTTTCTGCCAACTGCCATTTGCAAATCCCTGGGATGGTTTTCATCTAACTGTGATCATAACAAACCTTTCCATCTGTGTACTTTTCTAGGAGAAATGTTCATCAGAATTGTTCCCAAAAGTCCTTATGGGCTCAAAAATCTCAGTGTGGTTCCATCATTCTCATAGGAAAAGTGATACAGAGTTTAAGAAAAAGTTATAATTGTTCCATAAGCTTGCTCAGCCATTCCAATGAAAGGATCAACTATAATTTTGCTTTGAAAACACTACAAAATGTATATTAGCCATACTATTTCATTAAGTGCTTCTAAATTCTAAAATATGTTTTCTAACACACAATTTATGTGGAACGTTTGTTACTTCAAATCTACTAAATTCCATGCAACTTTATAAGCAAGGATGATTATTCTGAAAAAAATAATAATTCCACATTTCTATAGCATTTCTATAATATTTTCTGGAGGCTCCAAAAGTTCTCTCCAGAGAGTTGCGAATGAAACACATCAGTATCCCAGAAAATGTTAGCTCCCTTGTACGTGTGGATAAAATGAGGCCATAAGAAGAAAGTCTGCCACTTACTAAGGTATTTCTTACTCCTGGCAATAGTTGCCTGTGGTGTTGGATACAGACATACTTGACAAGTGATTTATAGCAAAGTCTCAGAGAAAATCCTTGTTAGAATGAGAAGAAGATCTAGATACACGGAATCTCAATTCTGTTTTAACCTTAAAATTATCATTTGACTTTTTACTGATGGAATGGGAACAGCTATAGTAAATTACAACAAAAGGTTGTATATAAAGGAAAGATCTTATAGTCTCTTTTGAAACAAAAGTCTCAGTGAAACGAAATTCAGGAAAGTACTTCAATGCACATGTGAACCCACCCTTGTTTACAGAAGTGATTTGCAAAAGTGAGTCTTCTGGGTTTCCCAGTTCAGTATACAATTCTCCTCTGTTCCAGAACCTTGCAAGTAAAGAGGTAAGCAGAACTAAGGGAATGAGCATTCTTCCAAGAAACAGGAAGATTTAGGAAGGGAGTAAGGATTATCTGAAAAATGCGTCACAGCTTCTTTTAAAATAAGCCATCTTTTAAAGTAGGCCATCTAATAAAAATGTGCATTTTCCTACTTTCAGACGGGAATAAATACATCAAAAGGAAAACATTTAAGCAAGTATTAAACTTTAGAAGTGTGCCTAAGTGAGGTACTGAGTAAAAAGACCGGCAGAATTAAAGCCCAATATGGGCAGGGAATTGCTTTTGCAGGCAGTAGGACTTTGCTGGAAGAACACAAGGAGAAGCCATCTGCTCCGAATCGGACAGGAACACTAATCTAAATGAGAGATCTGACTTAATACTTTTATTTATTATTTTCTATTAAGTCAGCCAAGCAAGCATTTTCATATCAGATTTACCTTGCAAATCCGGTAAGACACATTTCTCATGTGAGGCACCTTGCCAACAGTGGAGCAGTAAGTACTATATCTAAGTAAGTGTGCCCTATATCTAAGAGGTGAAGGAGGCACCATACCAGCTAACATTGACTGGCACCAGTATCACAGGAGAAGGACATCAAGGCATCAAACAATAAAGAAACAGATAAACTTACTACGCGCCATAGCACACAAGCAGCACCAAGCCCCATTTGCCAGCGCGCTCCCAAGACCAGAAACACACACCCCAAATTTCGTGGGAGATGCTATCATTTTTGCCATATGATAGAGGCACATCTATCTAGTCATGTGTTGATGAAGGGGCTGTGGAGAGAGGGAACGAAGGAGGCAGGGAACACATCACAGGCTGGCAAAACCGTGAATCCAACCACCATCCCACTCCTTGCTCATGCCTGTGGGTGCTTGGAAAAGAGGCTGCAGGAATAGGTTGTGGGCTAGGAAAACTGTTAGGCAGGCTGGATCCATCTGATGGGTCATACTTTGGGGAAAACTGAGCTAAACTATCCAAGAAAACAATTGAGAAGACTACAGGTGTTGCTGAGAAGTTATACTTTTTCACATTGCAGCTCATCAGAGAGCATACAAAAGCACCTCCTTGTTCTAATAGAGTAGACAGTATTAAAGTCCAAAACAGCACTAGAGTAAATTAATAAATTAAGGGGAAACTAGTCACACAGTCCAGAACAAATTTGCAGTGAAACTCAAAAGGAAGTTAAGATAGAGAGATAGTCTTACTTCTGCATGGGGACATGGAAATCTGAGTTCTCAGCCCTCGCACTGAACTGGCTGATTTTGAGACAGTCACTTCACCACCCCATGCTTCTATTTCCCCAGCTCCAAAGTTCTGACAAAAATAATTGTCTCACTTGTTAAGTACTTTTGAGATCTGATTTTATTGATATAAATCAAGGGGAATGTTTAAGAAGAGGAGATGCAAGCAGAGGTATATAATCTGTTGCTAAAATCTTTATTGGAGGATTAGAGCAGAGCAAGTGTTTTACTGCTCTTTTAAGAAGATACTCAAAGGGTGAACCCAAGAATTACGGATCAATAAGACTTAATCCAATTCAAGGTCATTCTAAATGCAAGGAATGATTAAAATCAAAACAAAAATAACCCCATCATAGTAGTGACAACAAAGCTCTATCATAAAAAAAAAAACCCAAAGCACAAATAAACAAGATCATACCTCTTAAATCTATTAGAATTATTTTGTTTATCGGTAAAATAAAAGGGAGATTGTTGATATTTATATGTTTACTAGTTTTACTGTGGTTTTGGACTATTGACTCTGGGAGAAAGAATCAGGTTTTGAAAGTTCAAGGCACTTTTGGCTGAATACTCTGGAATGCAATGGCACGGTGATGGATTCTAGATTAGCTGGAACCGTACAAGAGAAATGTCTAGGTGTTCTGTTAAAACTACATATGTTGGAGAGCTGGAAAAAAAAAAAGAAAAAAATAAGATAGTTTTCATTTTAAAAGGCATAGAAGATAATCAACAACATTTCTAATCCACATCCTTGGCTAAACTTCACAAAGTAGTAAGCGGGCGTTAGGAGGATCAGAAACACAGTGACTATTGGGAGAGAGAGGGATGACTAGAGCCCTGTCCAGAGGGTTTTACAGAGAAAAAGGGCCTGGGACAAGCTTTGCCTTTTATTGCATACATAAAAACACCTTGCATGCTGCTGAATTATAGTCCTTCACTTCAGATAGCCTGCAGGCCATACTCATGAACTACAGGTCTGAAAGTGCTGTAGTGTCACCACAGGCACTGTCATAATTTCCCCTTGAATATCGTTATAGAGCTCATGAGTAAAGCGGTTTAATTTCCAATAATTTTTGTGATCAGTTTGTAGTAAGAAGTACCTTTTAACACTCAAACTTTCAGACTGTCACAATAAATCGGCTACAATTTTCTTTCAAGGGTTCATTTAATTATTTAGACTTGTAGAAATACAAGCAGTGCTATGCTGATGAAATTTGGTAAGATATAGTTTGCACTCCTCGAAGAAATGTTTTAGGAGATTTTGAAAATACATTTCTGGGAACTGTGGTATGATTTAAAACATATTTTATAGAGAGTGGGATGGGGGAGTGTGTTAGATGCAATGAATAATATGGAAAAAAAATCATATCACTGCACCAAAATGCAGTGGATTTCAAAGAGGAAGGTGATCCCCTGTACCATATTTTATAGGAATGCTGTAATTAACTAAAGCCTTTACTGATGTCTAAGGTAGTGCAACAAGTAAACAGAGTGTAAATCTGGTGTTTACTCAGCATTTATACAAGGGACTATGCACTGTGATACAAAGCAAGGAAAGATTTGATTTGTGACTTTATATTGGTAGATCACAAATTCATAGAGCTCCTATGAGCAAGGAGCCATGATGATTACCAGCTCCTAATAAATGTCTAAACTTTCTCTGACGCACAGATTTTTGTTTCCTTGATAGGAATGTTGTCAGACTAGGTTTCATTAGCCATGTTTACTTATTTGATATCTTTGCTCATTAAAAAAGGAGTTAATTAAATGAGTCCCAAATAGTGAAAAAAAAATCTATCATCTAAACCAAAAAACGTCTGGTTGGAGGGCTCCTATTTAGACACGGTATTGGCAATGAAAAAAAAAAATCCTGTCCCTGTGCAAACTTTTGCAAAGCATTTTTAGGGACAACCTTAATGTTGCATTAAATAAAACAAGCAGAGCAGCATGCAAACTCTTTGCTATGGCATTTTTTAATAGCAGAATTTATTGTAATTTTGAGACAGTCAGGTTTCCCAAATTCCCAAAAGAACATGAATGTTTTCAGCCTAATCTTTGTGAGGCTCAGGACTCTGCCACAAAGCACAAGTCTGTATCATTAAGATAGCAGTTCTCAGCAAATGACAGAAATAACAGCTCGCTTCCTCACAACAAAAGATGCTGAAGTACAACCAGCATTTTCTAAACTCTTTTAAAATGCCTTTAAAATAAATGTATATGCTTATTGACCTCCAATGTACTATAAAAAAAATCATGGCCATTTTCTCTTACATTTTCAGGAGTAGCGTTCCAGGATGCCACGGCTAAAGCACACTGATGCTGTCAGAAATTATTATCTCAGTGGCTTAAAGATGTCAAAAAGCATCTCCTAACTGTTGGGAGAGGCATTTAGTGTCAGACATTTTCCAGACAGATGACCACTTTTTCCTTAAATAAGAAAATGCTGTTAACCTGGGAATCCTCAATTAAATTAGAAGCTTATGGCAATGTAGCAAAGAGCTGGGCTAAAGACAGATCCCTTTGTTAAATAGAGAGATTTTATTAATAGACATTGTGCTGTGTGGCGGAGTGACACAAGGGAGACCTTTGCTAAGGTTTATTTTACATAACGGCAATTTACCCACGGGAGCAGTGCTGATATGTAAATCGCATCCCCATGCAAGCAGCTCTCCTTGGTGGGGGATTGATCCTCCCAGTGATGGCAGGCAGCAGCTGTGTCACTATTCTCCGTGGGCTTCCACAGGGGGACAAAAGCAGTATTTTATCCAGGTTTTGTACGGGCCCTGCCAATAACGCAGAACATCGCCCAACTTCTGCCCCTCCTAAAATGGCCGGTTCCCAGTAGAGGAGAAGATAGGAGGTACAGACAACGGTCTCAGGGCCCAAGATTTGTAACTCTCACCAGTGCTTTCGCCCACAGCAGACTTTTTTTGTCTTTCTCTAGACTACTTCAGTTTCATAGTATTCTTTATTCTGTTACCCTCATTTGAGAAAAAATAATAGAAGTTAATATTTTCCAAAAATTCACCTCAGTCACATACAGCCGATGTCTTACATTTCTCTCTCATTAAAACTAAGGCCTGTATTTAAAGGATGTTGGTATTAAATTATAACAGTGCTCCTATGGAAGTACGTACATTTATTTGAGCACCCAAAAACATTCAACATGATTAATGTGATTGCAACCAATGACAAGGTAATTTAAAATGATCACCAAAAATATCACCCTCACATACGTTATTTTTAGAGTATCTACAGCAGTAGCAAAAACAGCACGGAGAACTGGGCACAACTTTCACAAACACAGTATAAGATGTGAAATCTAAAAAGAATAAATTAAGTTACTGGCATCTGTTTGTCTAGAAATAGAATCATTTTACAGTGTGCTCTGTATAGAGATGGAAAACACACACTTTTGAAAATGAATCAACATTTTCAGAAAAAGCCGCTAATTCTGAGTATGTCATATTCTAGTTGCTCAGCTTGGACACACGAAGGCTGGTTTGTTCCTGAGCCCCTCTCCACATTTCAAGTCCTCTGTCCATGTGTTTTCTCTCACGTATGAAATGGAAAGCATGGCCTCATATACTTGGAGGTCCCAGGCACCAGACCCCATCTACTTCCCCCCCTGTTTAGTATCTGCTCAGCATTGAAAGAAAATAACCATTTTTTAAGTGTGTTGATTTTAACCATTATTTTCTCTTAAATGTGGAGGGGAGGGGAGCAACCTTTACTTCACTCAGTAAAATTCCTGTTAAGACCTGTAAAATTGCCTGGGTGGTTGAAAGTCAAGCCACCTTAGAGATCATGGAAAAAAAATGTTATCATGATCTCCAGAAATTACTACTACAGTAACAAAATAAATATATGTTAATACTCACTGTATCATTTTTCTTAATTTTCACTAAAATTTTCAGGTGCAAAACTCCTGCATCATAGGGTAGGATACAGCTTGTGAAATCTCAGGAAAAAACAGTTCTCTTTTTTCCTTTTCCAAAGTAAATTAAATTTCTATAGACAAGTACTTTGTCAAGATGCTAGTGCCAACAATTTACCCAAATCCACAAGATGTGACAGCATGAAGTTATAAAATATGCCAGAAAAGGTAAAGGCCATGTTTCATGATGTTTTTAAAGAGAACATTTCTTTTTAGTGTAATCCATGTTCATGAAACTGTTTTGAAGATTAAAAGTTCTGTGTGCATACATTACAGCTGTTAACAATATTAATTTATTTGTATTTGGGCATAAAAGAAGAAATAATGCATGATATTTGTTATGCAGGGTAGGCAATAGGCATTACAGCTGCCTGCTTGTTTATTTGCTTGATAATATTTTGCCATGAAAATTAAACTTAAATTGTGAGAGCAGCATATTCCTGTAGCTTGGCTCACATCTTCCCTCACACACTTCTTGCAGGCTCCTGCCCAGGAAAGCATCAGTGTGATAAATTCTATTGGACTTAACAGGATTCAAACAAGCTGAAATTAAAGCATATGTTTGACTGTTGACCTGAAAAGAGATTAATTTATGCATGTTTTTCGTATTTTTTTTAAAGAATTTAAGAACAACTGTTATTTAAGAGGTTAAGGACAATTACTTCATTTTGCTAGTTACATCTATTGCAATATTTTTTGTTACACCTTGTACTGCTACCTGCTGGAGAAATACCTGTGTAGAGTCATAATACCTGTGCTTGGTGGGACTCTGCAAAAGCCTGGAGATAAGTCAGTAAGTTCAAGTTCAATTGTAAGTATACTGTGATGAAAGCTGTAAGTAAAATCACAATTTTGCCAAAGAGAAGATGAATTTTACTGTTTGTCTTTGCACCGTATAATGTTTCTTCATTTCATGCTAAATGAAAGTCAGTCATGACTAAGGACAGCATGTGAATGCTATTCTGCAGCAAACATTAATGAGACCATGTTATTTCATAAAGACTGTCCCATTTTCAATGTCAGTGAGGCTGGTTTTTGTCATTGGTAAGGGCTGTCAAGTCCTGTAGAACTGTATAATTAGAGACCAAAAGAACCGTTGATAATCAATATGGTCCAACTGAAATGATTCCAAAAACTTTTCGAATGTAATAGACTATGATAAATCATTCAAAATTCCATATGTTTAGTTAAAAAAGGGTCTATAAATATGCTCCAAATTAAATTCTGTAGAACTTTTCCGTTAGTCCTGTCTGTGATAGTTAACTGCTATCTGTTAACATTGACAGAATATTGAGAAAAGATAGCCCTGTTATTTTGACTGCTATTTGAGTAAGCAATTTTTTCTGTATCTCTTGTCTACATGATTGTATATAACTGTTAACCTGTTTTCTGGACAGAGTTACGCCTATGAAACTTTAACAATTTTCTCAAGCTTCAAGTAAGTATCTTGTGTTTTAGTGAGTCTAGTTTGTTTAACCAAATCAAGTTGTATACTTTGTTTTGTTTGGTTTGGTTTGGTTTTCCTAAGTATTCCAGATCATTGTTGAGTGGTTCCTAGAACACAACCAGAAATACTGGAACAGAAATATGAAATACTCATTTCCACTCCCCAGTGAGAAATTAACTTGTGAGAGGTGGCTCAGGACAACTGTGCAGATGAATAGGGAGAGCAGAGTCTTTTCAGAAGTAATCTAAGCCCCAAAAAAGGATGGAATAGGTTTTCATTCCATCCTCCATAAGGTGAAAGAGGTGTTAATGAAGAAGTTGAACTCCATTTCCTCCTGAGATGGTTCCTGGAAAAGTTACGTTGTTGGTGATGCAAGGTAAGACAGAAAACTTCAGTTATGCTCAAAATATGGAAAAGTCAGACTAGTCCCAGAATTTGCTTTCTGTTGTAACTTGTAATTACGTAATGCTCTTCCATTACAGTATAATTGGACAGGTCAAAACTGCAGACTAATTCACAAATTAATTCCCAAACTGCAAACAGTTAAAACTTGCTACGGGTTTGTCATTCATATTAAGCTCACATACGAATTCATAGATTCATGTAAAGTCATTAAAATTATGTGAACAGCCAAAGAGTATGTCTCACAATGCCTTTAGACCTCCATTTTACTACACAAAGATATAATCTTTAAGATTCATTTGTGGTCCATAATTTTTCCATATGAAATGTCAGCCTTGTTTTTAAACTAGGAGATGGATGGACGGACAGATAGATTTATTTCTACAAATTAATTCTTTTTCCAAAAATGTCAAAGTTGCATCTTGTAAAATATCTGGCATCAGCTATAAAGCTGGGGGCTGATCCCTGAATAGTTCTATACCTTTCTGGAATGTGCTCTGCCAAGTCAGTCCCTTTCAATGACATGGAGAGCAGCCCCACATGCTTTGCGTCATCGAAATCTCTTCAAACAAGAGTTTGAGCAACTGTACTGGCCAAGGGACAGTGGGGCGGGGAAGGAAGCTGTGCACCTTTATCTGTTCAGCTGTTACTAACAAGGCAAAGAGACGGTTATTACAGATTTGCCCTAGGAAACACTACATATTTTCCCTCATCTCAAAACTAAGGAAAAAATTTCTCTCCAACTACTAAGTGACAAGCAACTTCATGTTAGGTATTCTTCCAAGAACAATGTTAGAATGGGATCTCCAATCGCCAGTTTTCAGTTCTAATCCAAAGCAATCCATTTGTTGTGAGTTGCATCATAATAAAATCAGTTTTGCAACCCTTTCTCAGGCTTTAGTAAGATAAATTCCCATTGATTTATTTTTTGAGTAATCATGTTTTAGACATAACTTTTAATATTTTTTAAATGTGCTGGCATAATTTCTCTAATGTAAGGGAAAATAAAGCATGAAATGGATTGTCAAATTCATCTAAGGACCTGCTAACCCTGGGAATGTTAGATGTGTTAAAGGCTTTGAAACATTTTATACCCTTCCAAAAAAAAAACCTGGAAACTATAGCCTCAGACTCTAAGTCTCCATTTTTTATGGGCACTGATATGAGTAAATGAAAACCCTTCCAATACATTATCCATGCCTGCTACACTTCCATTCTCACTTACAACTTCAGAGACCAGAGAAGAATTAAAACATTGTGAGTGAAACCCTGGGCCCACTGAGACAATAGATGATTTGTCATTGATTCACTGAGATCACCAGTTCTTCGGATTTTTTGCAGCTTCAGTGGCTGTTTTCTTAGTTACCTGGTTATGCTGGAAAATTCATGTTAAATCCACATGTGTGTATTAAAAATGAGAGTTTTCTTACAACAAAATTTGGACCAAGCTTCTGCAATTATTCACTATTTGTTTGTATTTTTACATAATCATATACTCAGATGTCTTGTGAACTCTATTGCCATTGACATAGTATTTCCAAAAATCGGAAAAAACGGAGACTTTCTCCCTTCCATAGGAAATACTAAAGATCTACATTTTAAAAGAATTTTTTTTGTTGTCATTCTATCAGATGTTTAACCAAACACTCTATTTGTAGCTAGTGCACTTTAACAGCCAAGCTACTGATATCTCAGTATGTTTCATAGCTCTAAGTAAGGAAATAGTGTCATCCCTACTTACCAGAGACACGAAACCTTCCCATTCTAGCCTCCCATATTTTTAGGCCATTCGGTTTTATTTAGTGACTCCTAGACTGAGCTGAACAACTTGTGGTCTGAAAAGAAATCTAGAAAGTTATTCGGCTCTGTTTCAGAAGTAATAAAAATGATGAACTGAAGCAGAAACAATAAGCTGTCATGCAGGAAGATTATGATGGACCTGAAAACTGAACTTGGTTCTCCTGGGTCTCAAGCTAACCATGCTAACATCTTATTCTCTGTTCCATTCTGCTCAAGGCAGCTTCCAATAAAATAAGGGAGAAACTCCTCTGAGAGTTTACGAAGTGTTAGAGCTGACAAAATGTTCCTAACTAAATGCCACCTTCGCAAGCTTAGAACTTTGCAAAGAAATTATTCAAGCTACATGCCTGCCAGAACTCACCTAAATACAAGCGGTCTAATTAAGGCACGGGTCAAGTGCTTTTCCCATGGATTGTTTACTAGATAATACACCAGAGGCAATCAGAGGTGTAGGTTCCTGGTGATCAGGAAAACTGGGTCGTCTGCATAATTTTTACTCAGAGGTCCTGTTTTCTGACATCTAATTTTGCAGATATAGCCTTGTGCCTCTCTTCATTCACAAAATGAAGGGTAGGCTTCCAACTAGCCTTATGCCAAGACACAGTTCGGCCATGAACCAAGTTGTTCCATTCCTGGAAGAATTCCTCTGCAGGAGGACGTAATCCCAAACACCCATCTACTCTCCAAGCAAGAAGGATGCGGGAGCATTGTGCCTGGGATTTAGCCATCTGCATCAGATTGCCACAACTACCACGTAGCTTTGCTCGGTGACCATGGAAGAGCACGGCATTTGGTGGATATCTGAGAGGGCACAAAAGGCTTTTACGTGGCTTAGCCTTCGTCTTCATAGATCAAACAGCAAACTTGTTTGGCTTGCCCTGAAACACGCTCAAGCTAAAATACAAAATTTTTCTCGGGAAATTAAAAGACTAAATATTTGGATTGGAAAGCTATTTCAGTCTTAACCTCTATATTCTATCAGCGTGGTGTGTCCATAATCTTTCTCCCTTTCTTTTGTCTCCCTCAGGCTAAAATATTTTGTGCATCCAGCTGAGGAATGTGGCTGGGCAATGGAGAACTCTGCAGCATGAAAGGAGAAGAAGTTTTTCCTTCAAATGCCAGTTCATTTTAACTGCCTCCATACTCCCTTCCTCCATAGGAGCAGAGTACTTGGCTGTCTGCAACTATCCATAGGGCTCCCCTGTCCTGTTTTCTGCCCTCTGTGATGTTTGATCTGTGTTTGTTTACAGTAAGTGGTACAGTACGGTATATGTTTTATATAAAATAATCCAGTGGCTGTGCGGCAGAGGGGAACATACCACAGATGGTGAGGTGGAACCAGAGGAAGGGAGGGAAAGATGGAAAGAAAGTCGGCTTTCCTCGAACGCGTCTGTGCTTGCTCAATTGGAGGAAGCTTTGGGTTTGCAGGATGGGGCAGGTTGGAGGGAGTCAGAGCAATCCAGGAGATGCTTGAAAGGAGCAGGGCACAGAAATGATGTCAGCCTCAGGGCTGGTGGAAAGCAGGAAGCTTCCTAGGGAACTCAGGGAAGCCCCTAGAAAGGGAACCCCTGGAAGTTGCTGGGTTGGAAAGTGGGATTGGAAGAAAAGACTTGTCCTGCAAAGATGCTGGGAGATTTGTTTTCAAATCTTGGTATTTAATGCTTCCTCCAGTTGGCTTCTTGGAGTTCACTGGCTGTAGTTTATAAGCCTGTATTAAGCCAAGGCTGGGAGTCTTCTGTTGTACTGGTGTGCTCACCTCAAAGAAAATACTGACCAATTCTACTCCCAGGCTCTGTTAATTGGGGTTCTGTCATATTCTTTTTTTCCTGATGTGGACAACAAGCTGTTCCTGGATTTCCAGTTGTTGCTATATGACAATATCTACGGAAAGGGTTGTGTTGTTTGCACTTAGAGGCGCATCACAAAATTCAGGGACTGTCTTCTCTTTTTTTGTTTGCTTGTTTGTTTTTTGGAACAAATAAAGCTTTACAAATCCCTACTGTAGACCACACTGGGATTCCAGATATTTGGCACTTGATGTTTGCTGTTTATTTTTATCTCACTTTTGTGATGGGTTGACCCAGGCTGGATGCCAGGTGCCCACCAAAGCCGCTCTATCACCCCCTGCCCCTCAGCTGGACAGGGGAGAGAAAATATAACGAAATGCTCGTGGGTTGAGATAAGGACAGGAGAGATCATTCACCAATTACCATCACAGGCAAAACCAGACTCAACTTGGGGAAATTAATTTAATTTATTTCCAATCAAAATCAGAGTAGGATAATGAGAAAATAAAAACTAAATCTTAAAATACCTCCTGCCCACCCTTCCATTCTTCCTGGGCTTAACTTTATTCCTTAATTCTCTACCTCTTCCCTGCACAGCAGCGCAGGGGGACGGGGAATGGGGGTTGGGGTCAGTTCATCACCCGTTGTCTCTGCTGCTCCTTCCTCCTCAGGGACAGGACTCCTCACTCTTCCTCTGCTCCAGCGTGGGGTCCCTCCCATGGGAGACAGTCCTCCACGAACTGCCCCAGCGTGGGTCCCTTCCCCGGACTGCAGTCCTTCAGGCACAGCCTGCTCCAGTGTGGGTCCCCCACGGGGTCACAAGTCCTGCCAGAAAACCTGCTCCA
>JAVJGG010000005.1:29199534-29226465 GCA_035590195.1 Aviceda cuculoides
CAGCAAAGCCCTTGGCTCTGGGTGAGCCCTGCTCAGCAGTGACGGAAACAGCCCGGCGGTATCAACACTGCTTCCAGTACAAACCCGAAACACAGCCCCGTACCAGCTGCTATGAGGAAAATTAACTCCATCCCAGCCAAAACCAGCGCAGACATCCGTGGGCACCCTCAGGGCTTGAAACTGCTATTTCTGAGCTATTGGGGTCCTTTTTCAGCCTGCTGTTTCTTCATATTTCTGACATACAGCATTTAAGCCTGTGCAGCTATGGGAACCTAGTTTTCAATGAGCAATGAATAGGTTCCTAAAATTTTAATAGGTTTGTTATGTCAGGGGGGGACGTACAAGATTTCCATATTAAAGGACATATCAGAAGTACTGGGAGTTGGCAGTGTAGCACATAAGACCAAAGAAGGCACTAAATGGACAGACTGCTCTAAAGGACTTCTTTTTCTTGCTGAAGCATCAGATCATACCAGCTTCTGTTCTTGCTTGTTGTAAGGCACTTTTAAACCATACTGGCAATATAAAGGACTTCAGTATTATTTGGAAAAAATCCCATACCTCTTTAAACATTGGATCTAGTCAAAAGAATAATTCTATAACAACAGCACTGTATTTCTTCCACCCTTTACTCATCTCCAGAGCCAAAGTATTTCTTGCAGGATGCGCTCTAGCTCATCCTGCTATCAGCAATGCAGAGCCATTACAGCAATCAGATGTAATCTGCTTCATCACCAGCAAAGCAGTTGCGAGGAAAATTTCAGATTACCACAATTTTTATACTAATTCAGCGAAAGTGTACACGGTATTTAAAGCACGTCTTGTTTTTCAGTCCCAGAGTTGTATTTTCAGGCATAAAATTTGGGTGGCTTACTTAGCAATTTTGTTTTATTGAGTGAGCGCATACTTTGCACAAATTACAAAGGTTGAGTATGAAGCACCAAGGTAGCATTTTTAGCAAGTAAATTTTGCAGCCAGGCACGTTTAGCCAGAAGCCAAACTTTTAAGCTGATTTTCATGTCGTGTTGAATTGGTAGAAAATTAGCTGCGACCAAAGAGAAAACTTCGGTGGTTGAGCCTTATGGCTAAAATAGCTAATGCCCTTTCCTGTGCCAGTACAACCACTGGTACTGTATTCCCACGACTCCCTCTGGTGGCAAACGTCCCCATCCCAAGTGCGGGATAGCATCTTCCCTCGTTTTTTTCTGATGCTACACATGGGTTAGAGGCTTGCTGGTGGATTCTCAGCTCGTTCGGGCAGTGGAAATGTTGGTAAAGTTTTTGTTCGAGTTATAAAATCTCTTTTTCTTACTTTTAGTTATATATCTACCAGTTCAACTGAACAAACAAACTACTGTTAAATCTGCATAATATTGAAAAGACTGCAGAAAAATGTTAATTTAAATGAACATTTTGTGAAAGAAATAACATTTCTGGTTTACCTACTTCCCTTTCATGTAGCCCACCATTATATAAACACCTCGCAAATGGTCCTGGTTTGTCTCAGGCCAGGCTGCTGAGGCAGAGCGGCATCACAAATCTGAAAATAGGGAACTGCAGCCTAAAGGAGGTGGGTGTTTTTCCCAGTTTGGCATGTAAAGTCAGTGGCATGGTGGGAAAATTAAATCTGAATTTTCTTCTTACCTGGGGCAATTTACACCACCCAGTTAAAAAAAGGGACCTTAACGTCTACTAACTCACTTTCACATCCAGGTTTTTCTTTTCCCACCGTTGGAGACGGCACTGCCTACCTGCTGCAATCCTCGCCGGACCATCCCTCACTACCTGCTGCCTAGACACGTAGTAGCAGAGCCTGACAGTCTCTGTGTGTCCAAAACCCTGGCAAATGTGGTAGGAATTTGATGGCAAAAGACCCATCATGGTCCGGTCACTCGACTTTATGAAAACTGATTGGTACCAAAACTATCTTACATAATTAAGTCACTTTAATGATGGCTAAACTCCTTTATAAACATTCCATTGCAACTTTTTTTCACTTATGACTTGTCCTTTCTTGTGCACATCTGACCTCACTTTCATCAAGCAATGCCATCGTGGCTAAAATAGCAAGAGAAATTACAGATTTTAAAGAAAGAGTGATCATCATCAAACTCACTAGCTGAAAGGAAGATGAAAATATTTCTGTTTACCCTGCTGTCAAGTCAACTTCGTTTTATTTGTTACCTTACACAGATTAGTAACCTGGGTTTTCACAAGGGCACTGTGCTGAGAAGTCACACTCCATACCCACACCGAACACGTAATTCCTCCTCTTATCATGAATAAATCATCTCAGCTGAGTACATAAGGATGATGTGCAAAAGCAGCGTGACTGGCCCAAAAGGTAGAATGATACAGTGGTGTGTCTGAGGGATGAAAGGAGGATGAGGTATAATACGTGATGATGTACTGGTGATCAAAACAAGAGCAGTCTGCCATTAAAGAATAACGTGCTTTACTGGAGACGGGGAGACTGGGGAGGTCTCTTATGTCACCTCTGCTAAACAGGATCCTACTATTTTTAACATTTTAATTCAGGTTAGAATTCAGGTCTCTCTCTCAGACACACACGCATCCCTGCCTATATATACGTACACAATATATGTGACATAATTTTCCACTGCCTCGAATGGAAATTTTTATTCAACGATTTCTTATTTCAAGTTCTGAAGAAAGGTAGTTCCAGTTACGTGATCCTAATTAATTCATTATGACGAAGGCTCTGGTCTTTATCCTGTAAGTACCTATGCATGGGCTTTTTATGCTTGAATTTTGTTTTTCCAGATGAATCATACCTGTTGCAGCTCCCGTGAAACGGAGGCATGCCTGCCCCTGGTGATGTGGAATCAGGATAATGGTGCAGACAGAACCTGAACACATCAGTCCTGTCCCTGTCTGACAGAGAATAGTCAACTCTTGCAACATTTTTTGCCCCGTTTAGGTTTTCCCTAAATTATAACTTCCTAGAGTAGACTGACAATGATAATACAAAGGAACGCAGACTGCCAGCTATGAAAATTCATCAACACCAGAGGCCATTCCCATCCCAACATCATAACCATTTGGTTGCATTTCTCCCTCCTGAGTTTTTTTCTCCAGCCAAGTGAATCTTCTTTTTCTAGCTGAGTGGATCAACTACAGCTGAAGGCAGAGCTACCTAAGCCAGCTAAAAACCAGAGCATTCTCCTGCTACAGGGACAGTGTGGATCCAAACACCTACAAGCTCAGGAATGGGTAGAAAATCAGAGTTTCCTGTTCCTGGGTAAGTGCTCCCAAATGTCAGGTGTAAGTAGGACTGTGGCAACTAATGAATTAAACAGCAATGTTGCCTGCAAAGCCTCTGGATTTTGTCTCAAGCATTCAATACTGGGGAGCCCTACACTGAACTACTCTGTAAAGTGTTGAGTTATTGGTATCACACTCTGTGAATGACATGAACCAAACCAAGAAAACACAATAACAATGCGAATGATGGAAGGGCTGAAATCCAGAACTTACAAGGAAGGTTATGGAAGAGTTAGGGTTGTTGGTGGAGGTCATGATCAGAAATTTGGTTACCTCAAAGACTGACTGCCGCTAAGTAAGAAGGATCTGTTATCCATGTCTGTGGTGATAAGACAAGAAATAGTACTCTTAATCAAAGAAAGGATAATTAGGCCAGATATTAAGGCACATTTTCTTGCAGCAAGGTAATTGTGCACTAGAACAGCTCACCAGGGGAAACAGTAGATTCTCCGTCACCAGAAGTCTTGAGCAACAGGTCCGATGCAGACACAAACTCATTCAGCCTGGGGCTAGCAGAGGGTTAGATGATCTCCAGCTCTCACTTTTAGTGTTATTTTTCTAGGTGTTAGGATTCTCAGAGCACATGTAAGGGGTGAACCTCTGAGGTGGAAAGACATCCAAACTCTATATTGCTATAGGTTGTTCTTCAGGAAATAGAAACATGCCTGAGTGAAGTAGTTGCTTGTATTTAGGTGCCTGAAGAACTTTCAGACTGACCTTGCAAACATCTCCAGGATAAGGCAAGAGCAGGGATGCTCTCTGCAAAAATGTATTGCACACCAAGTTTACAGCTGAGCACAGTAATACCCATTCACAGCATACTGCCACGTGACGAGCAAGGAATTTTAAACTTCAATGAAGCACGACTAGCTAATAATAACAATTGCATAGTTTATTTATGGATGTAAATTTGCATAGGTTCCTCAGGGCTGCTGAGGTCAACAACCCAACAAGTTTTCTTCTCCCAGCTCTGCAACAAAATTGTGTAGTTATGTATACCAAGACATACAGTTAACTCTAGATAGATAATGTCTTACCCAAGCAGTAAATGTGTACAATTCAGGTTTAAACATGGTAAAATTCAGGCACAAACTCTTTTCCATACCTGAGTTATACAAAGCATCCACAGCCTATCTGTTCCACCTTTTCTTCCTGCTCTGGTTCTTTAGTAATCCATCCAGCATTTAACCTGAGTGTTTCAGAGGCACATCCTCTCTTAAATTCTCCCTGAGTTCAACCATCTGAATTGTAATTGTTTCCTGTCCATATCATGACCTCCTTAAATATCCCTGTTTTTAAGTACAGTATGCACTGATGGTGGATCCTTAGCTAAAACTACCACATCCAGGATCACGTACACTTAAGCAGTCATCAAAGGATAGTGTAAGCAGAGATTCACGGTCTGATTCATCTGGGGGTTTATGTACACAACTCCCTGAGCCATTAGCTGTTGACACACTCCTGGGTAGAAGTACTTATTAGTGGAGCTAATTTTTTGTACAGAAACATATATCGGCGGCACCATATAGCTAACTGTGATGAAGACACACAGAATATAATTTGGATGATACCCTTGTTCTTTGGTGATTTTATTCATCAAAAAGTCATGTGGAATAGATATAATTAACATCGCTTATCTATTTTCTTACAGCATTCGCAGCATTTTAGCTGAGAGTGTTGCACAGAGGCACTAAAGAAGCCCTGCAGCGTCCGGCTGAGCAGTGCAGCCAGGCAGAAGAAGAGTCGGGCTCCTCTCCCTGCCCTGCCAGAGGTCCCCCTCGCCACCTCCGAGGAGCCTTGCAGCAGCAGCAGCTGGAGCACTTGCAGTACAAAATACTCCTTGCTTTCAACTGAGGTGAAACAAAGTACTGGCTCCAAGAAAAGATAAATAAGCCTTCCAACCCGTGATATAAAGAGAGTGATGTAAATGAGAAAGGGATGAACTGAGCAGGAAATAAAATGGAGACGGTTTTACACTGCAGCTGTTCTACTTACTGTGTGCTGGAAGCCTGCATGTTGAAAAATGCTTATTTCTCCCTGAGACAAAAGCACTAACCTTGTCACATTATGCCCCAGCCACTATTTCTAGCCCCGAGCCCGTCTGTCCTCACCCCCACAGCCCTTCTCCTTCCCCTTCCTCGCTGCTCCCTCAGCCGCAAGCTGCAGCCCGGCCGCAGCAGCCGGCCAAGGGGAAAGGTCTCCCTGTAGGCTTGCAGGCAGTGGGTACAAGGTACTTACCGAGGTTCTGCCTTTGGTCTGTCCCTTTTGCCCGGAGCCTGGTCCCCAGGCACGCTGCAGGCTGGCGCCAGGACGCTGGCTTCCCTCCCTGGGTCCTCTTCGCCGATGAGTTTTTAAGTCGGCGAGCCGTGGCTCATCGTACGCCGGCGGCTGCCGGAGTGCCAGGGCAGAGCAGAACTTCTCGTTAAGGTCTGTGGTCATTCCTACTACTGTAGCAATGTTACTGAGGCACTCAGAGGAGGGTGATTTATTGATATATTGCAAAAGCGTGTACTTTTGCTAACAGGTAGTTAAACGATTGAAAGCGATGTTTTTATTCCTGTAAACTTGCTTACTGGCTCAGTCTAGGAGAAACAATGAGTACACAGAGGAGAAGGCTGCGACCATCTTTTTCTTTTTTTATAAAATGCCCCATAACTAGTTTGTCAAGGTTGAAGGATTATATTTATGAACAGGTTGGCTCTGGGAATAGTCTTTGCTTGTTTTTGTGGTCAGATAGGAGCAAAATCTGCTTCCCACATGTATGTCTTTCCATCTACCAGAGTAACATCTTTCCCTAGGGAACTTCTGAATTATCCTTTTTTCCACATCTTCTTTTCTCTACTTTTCTCCAGTCATTGGGTATTTTGTTTTCCCTTTTCACTTACTGCAATATTTTCATGTACATTTTGAATCTACTTCTTCTTAAACTCCTTGGTGATTTAATGAAATTCATATGTCTTTGATTTCTTTCCAGAATCGCGGCCTAAAACATATTTCCTATCCTCTCTTTGATGTTTTGCTTTAGGGGAATGTTCTTTAGATGGACTATTCTTAAATGGCACCCTCTGTAGAGATTCTATTCCTTTCCTTAAGTATATTTTAAACTCCGTCTTAATAGCGCACTCTAGTATTCACCTTTAATGTCACCCTGCTTATCACGTCAAAGTAATGTTTGTCCGTAGTGCTTCACTGAGGTGTAATGAACAGTCTATCTGCCAAACATCCGATGATTTGCATGTGAGTACACTGCAGTGTGGTTTCTCCTGAAATCACACCCTGTCTGAAACAGAACTAACTTTGCTTCTTGACAAATAAGCAAACTTGTCTCCAAGCTGAAATAACGGGATCTCTTACCAAATTTCTAGCGAGAGGATTAAAACTCTTCGGAGCACCCTGTGGGGAGACAGGTGAAGCCTAGAGAGAGCTGAGCTCCTCCACAGCCTTGTAGACCATCTCCTGGTGGGAAGAGCCGGGCGGAGCAGGCGTGTTAGTCGGCACTGATTCCCCACGCACAGGTCATACGGGGCCCTGTGGTTACCATCCTCCCTGCTGGCGTCTCACTAGTTTGACTCATAGGAAGGTCAGATATTTCAGATTAGAATCTCACTAGAGATGACTAAGTGTTTCCATAACATATGCATCCCTCAGTAGGCTGCTACCACGGTAATTTGGGCTGCTTCAGCCCTAAAGACCGGCTCTGAAATAGTCCCTTCTCCAGGCAAGCACCTCCCCAGCTGAAGAGTTCAGAGCACCCGGGCAAGGGCAGACTGCCCAGCGCTGCTCCAAAGGCACCTCCAGGGCTAATGTGTTTGACATTGTTTTGCTTACGCTTCCTGCTGCAAATCAAGACGACACTTAGGAAATTAATATATAAAGCCCCTTTATTGCACCGCTACATCCCGTTAGCAGTTCAGAGACCAGCTGTGAACGCTTGCTTGCCAAAGCCTCCTATTGACTTTGTGAAAGCACAGAGCCCTTCATCCGACCATACGGAGACAGTTTTTTAACCTTTTTTCCCCACACCTTCCCACTTTTCCCTCACCAGTGTTGCTGGCCTCAGCTTTTTGTAACCCAGCAGAGATGCACTCTCCTTGGAAGGACGAGGCAAATCCATCAAAATCTAATGCTCTGCCCCATTTGAAGCCGTTCAAGAAACAGCACACATGAAATGAGGCTTTCTATTATGGTTTTCAGTGAGTAAATATACATCAGAAGGGTGTCACAGGGGCACTGCACTAAAAAATTTATGTTTTGAGGGGGCAGTATATACATATTTTCTTTAATAGAACATTTTCTGTGCACTTTGATCAGAATACACTTATTGGCAGAGATAATTTTTCAAAAATAATTACTATTGGAGCTGTTCATAGTATTAGTTTTCATAAATTCATCCAGTCACAATTAATATCTGCCTGTCAAGGACCTAAAAGGGAAGGCATTCAATATTTCTTGTCTCTAATTTTAGTATGATCTGATTTTCCTCTGGTTGCCTTTCCAAACACCTGGGGCCAGCCATATGAGTAAATTAGATTGTGCTAAAATGCATATTAATGAAGCTCAAGCAATGGTTCCCTAAAGGGACAGTAAAACTATATATAGCTCCTTTTTTTCCCCTCTCTTGGCTAATGTGCCTTTCAACACATTAAGGTCCTAGTAAAATCACGCCATTTTGGAATAGCCAAAAAAATACAAAGAAACTGTTAAAATAAAAACTGAGAAGCACATTTATTTGAAGTGTATAAATGATCACACTTTTTAGGACTTGCATTTTTAAATTACTTCCTATTAAAAACGGATTGGATTTTCTTTTAATTGACTTTTATCCTATCAGAAAAAAATAATATCAAGATATTTGGAGTAGTAAGAAGTGGCATAGTCATTAATTGCCTACAGTGATCTCTGCATTTTCCTCTCCATAAAAAACCATAATGCTCATTATAATGGATAGCAGTGGAGGGTGGACAACCAATTATCACGCGTGACCCTCAGGATACAGAATGAAAAGAAAGAGTTTTGGGAAAAGGGCACTGGAATAAATCCCAGTTCCTCAAGGAAGTCCCGTGGTGTTACCGGGGACTGTCTACAGCAGCATTTCAGTCTGGAGCAGGAGGGTGGTTTTTAAGTGAATCACAGCTGATGACACCTCGGTTGGCACCACAGAGTGGTCATGGAGCACATGCACCAGCTTCATTCAGGAGAAACTAAACTGGAAGAGAGACTCCAGAGGCACATTCAAAGTGCACCGACTGCTAATGGGCATTCAGCTCACAGAAATAGACCAGACGAAGTCCAAAATGGAAACCTCCTAAATGTGCGGGCACTGGGTCCTCAGCACCACCACTTTTAAACCAGGTGGATGCAGAGGGAACTGCTTGCATGACTAGGGAAGCCCAGGTTATCATACCAGAAAAAATTGGTTTCGTAATTAGACCAAAGGTTTAGAGAGGATGTGACTCAGTGATAAACAACAGGAAGGGAAGAGAACTACCAAGTCACAAAACAAGCTGACACAAAAACAAGTGAGTATTAATTGCTCACATCCTAGAAATTAGAAGGAAGATCTAAACACAGATCTAAGGATTAGAAGGAAGATCTAAACAGAACTGAACTTTTGGAACAACCTTTGAACTGGAATATCATGGGTTAAGGGAGCTCCAAATGCTTTTAAAATGCAGTTTATGGAAGGAATTGTATAATATGGCTGCTTTTAATTGTAGGGGGCAGAATCTGACAGTTTAATCTGTTAGAAAGTAGTGTTTCATTCCTAAGCATTTTCAAAGGACTGATGTAAGTCATCCATATTATTATAAGCAAACCACATTTTAAACAGATTCAAGTCATTTTTAAGTGTCTTTAAGTGTAAAAAGAGGGGGGAAAAATATATAGATGACTTCTCACTGTAAAAAAGATTGGACAAATCTTTAGGATGAGGAATAATGTCTCTGTTAAATTTTAATTGGATGGAAATATTGAAAGTGGCATATTTGTTAGTTGCCTACAGCAATCTCTGCATTTTCATCTTCACAAATACTGTAGTGCTCAATATAGTAGATAACATCTATAAGCAGTGGAAACAATGCAATGGTCATGCAATTGCAGCTTGTGGATCTGCATGCCAGTTAGCAGTCCTGCCTATTTATGCATTTATTTCTAATGCATGGTGTAAGGCATATCAGAACAGGCAATCAAGAGCAGAGACACTCAGAATCAGTGGCTACTTCTCCAAGTGTTGGCTGTCAGCCAGGGGTTTTGCCATGCATGATTTTCAATTAGAAAGAGAAGATGTGGATTCAGGAAGCATTCACGTAGTTATTAACGTTTTCATTTTCTTCTGAGCACCCTTCAGAGTCAACAATTGAAAATACAGGATAAGAGCTCTCTCTGTATTTAATGAAAATTTGCTTTCTCCATTCTACTCTTCTTTCCCAGTGAAATGAAATTTTTAAGCATGCCAAAGTGTTACTTCAAAAACAGCATTCAATTTTACAACGATTGAAGTTTCATTCCGAGTATTTTATTATTCCTATTATTGGTTTCCTTCCCCCACTACCTGTGCTAAGTTGCCTTCTCTACCCTCAAATACCTACCCTCTTGCTCTTCCCTCTGAAGGCAATCCCAGCCTCCCTGCCAGAATCACCCCTTTGCCACCATGGGCAACGTTTGGAGCCTACTGGTTTCCAGCACCAAGAACTGTAGAAGCGAGCATCCCTGCTACCTGCCTCCTCCCTCCCTCCCCACTACCACCCATCTCTAGGGGCAGGCAAAACATGGCTGTCTTCTCCTGGGGCTGAGCAACAGTTCTTGAGGTAGGATATCTTGGTAGGAAGTGGTCATTTGTTTCCATTGATTGCTCTGGACACCCAGGACACTGGCTTGACTCATTTAGGTGCTACCCAGCCTTGATGTGGGTAAAACTGGAAGTAACGCTGGCCCCTCCAAGAAGTAAAGGTTTTGTGAAGGTTTTGGGGGTCACTCGTGATGAAATGGGCAGCCAGCTGGGAGAAGGAAGGTCACCCAGATGCAGGTGCACAGGCAAAGGATGGTCTCATTCAGAAGCAGAACCATGCTACGAAGAAAAATTGGTAATTTCAGTGTGGTCTCCTAGGAAAGGAACATTAATTCAGGGCTCCCACAGAGTTTCCTGGGAGCTCTGCTTTTATTCGGTAACCATATGATGGTTCAATTGGGCTCTGAAAAATTAAAATGCCAAACATTAAGTTAGTGCACATTAATAAATGCAGAATTAAAAACTAAAGAGAGAATGGTAAGAAAGCAAAATTTGACTAAGATATTCTGACTACATCAGACAGTGTCTTTCTACAAAAATAATTCCAGGTCAGTTAAATTGCTCTTAGAAAAATTAAATCTTATGCATAAAATATGCAAGACCTTTAACTTTTCATCTTTTATGTTTTAATTGTATGGTAAAACATTATCTTGTTAAAGTAATTTTGTGCATTTAATTTTGAAGCCGTTTTCAAAAGTCAATGACATGGTTTTAAAATATAGCACATCAAACGATATTTCCATCAACATACAGCAGTTGCCATAAACAGCCTTAATTTCCAGTCTAAATTACCGTTCTAAATATATTCAGACAAATTAATGCAATGGAAAATTATAGAACCCAAACTGTGTATTTATTTATTGCAACATGTTTCACTTGCATCTCGCCTGCCGTTCATACAAGGTTACTTCAAGTTTAGTAATTTTCTTTCATTCTCATGCTCAAATTGAGAGGAAGACATGTCTCCAAATGTTCATAACTGAGTTGAAAAACAGATTTTTGGACTAATCTGTTCACTGGAATATTATTTCCTATATATCATACAGTATAGCTTCATTTAAACTGTTAACACTGTGTTCAGCTGTTTAAGACTTCAAGTAAGTGAACAATAAGTAAAATTGGCCTTTCAGGTTACGTGGGGGGCGTTTTTGAAGCAGCCAGCCCTCCAAAGAGTAGTGAGGTGCAGTGAATTACCAGTACACATGCGGTTTTGTTTCGCAGCCTGTCTCCTGATGACGGCTTCGTAATTGGTTTTGGAGTGACACACGGTGCGGGCAGTCTGAACCAGGGCACTACTGAGACTGGCTTCATTGAGAAAGGGTTGTATTAATTGAGGACAGGATTTCTAATAGCAAAAATATGTCTTATCTAGTGATATACCACTAATCATCTCAGGTTGGGACAATAGAAAGTCGATTAGCTCCCACAGCAAACGTTAATGCTGAAAATCAAAAGAGGTGAGTGTTAAAATTTATTTCATAGTCCTCAAGAAGAAAAGACTTCTACTTTACTACCAATTAAGACCTGGTTTCTATGAGACAGCAGACCATCCTCTCACTCTCCAGACTATTTTAAAATTAAGTCTTTTTCTCTCTTTCAGACATTGTAGCTTACTATGAACAAAAACCCTTAATCGTTCAGTGTGTCACCTTCTGTTTGACAGGAGGAAACGAGGAACTATTACTGTGTCTGTGGATTTCACATGGAACTGGGGAAGACAATAAAAAATGAAGTGATTTTTTTTATAAGGGAAAATGAAAAGAAACCATTTATAAGCAGTGGAATGAATGGCTGTCTTTTTTTGTGTGTGTGTGTGTGTGTGTATGTGCGTCTCACAATTGAATTGCTTTAGCCTCACCTTCATTCTGTTACTTCTTAAATCTCTCACTTGTTGTACTTTGATGTGGTGCAGGGGGCTGGAGGTGGGAATGGGTATCAACAGACTGAGGACCTTCTGCCCCTACATGTCCGTGTGAGCCGAGGAGAACTGCTCCGCTCATCCCAGGGAGGAGAAGGCTTTGTGAGCAGCACGTGTTGTGTGCTGGCCCCTCGCAGGAACTCAACATCCTTAAACATCATTAAACTGATTGCGTTGCCAGGTGTGGCTAATGGTGGTCCAACAGATCAAAAGCTGGTCAAGGGAAGCTGAGGTAAACAGAAAGCATCATAGGAAAGTGGGATAAAAATACAGAAACAAAGAGAATAAAATTACATAGAGTAATGAAAGTTGATTGCAAAAACAGTTGAGTCAGTGCAAAATCAGCTGGCTCTTCCACATCTCCTGTACCTTCCCCATCACCTTTATCCCTTCTTCCATTTGCCTCATAGTCCCTTCAGCTGATGAAAATGCTTACTTTGTCTCATGTCTGATATCAAGTAGGAATAATTTGGAAAATCCCAGCCGGGACTTGTCAGGACCAGGTGTCTCCAAACATCCAGATTTGCCCTGGGCACAAACTGGAATTTGAGGTTCTCAAAAACACACAAAGCTTGTGGTGAATGACTTCAAGTCAGGCAACCAAAGTTTGCCTGCAGTCTGTCGGACCATTGAATATATAGCGAATTGGGAGCCAATAATATTATTCAGTCTGGGAAATTCCCTATCAGATATGTGATTTATCATAAAAAGTTTGAAGTCGGAAGAGCCACTGCTGCTGGCACACAGGTCAACCATGGGCATGCAAAACTGATTTGTATGGGCAGTATACGGTCACCAGCCCCAGGTGTACAAAAGCTCCTTTTCCAGATGCCTTGCAACTGCAAAAGCGTGAGGAAAGCCATGTCCCATACGTTTTTTATGCAGTGCATGGGATTCAAACATACAGTAGAGGAAATCTGTCCTTTTCTCTGACATCTGGCAACCCTAGCAGCAACTGTGCTGCCTTGCAGGCCCTTTCAAACCAGTGCCCAGAGCTTGGACCTTGCAGACGTGGGTCTTGAGGTGGCACTGAAAGAGGTGCTGGTGTAGATACGGCGTCAAGAAGGTCCAAGACAAACTTCCAGCCACAGCCTGTGCTTCCAGCGTCTGAGAAGGCCTAAGAGAGAACGATTTGGGGGTCATAGACTGAGGAACGAAGCCAGAGATGGCCGCTGACAGGACGGGAGGGAAGCAGGGGCTCAGGCAGGAGCAGAAACCCCACAGAAGTCATGCCGGGTGGGAGCAGAGGCGGCACCGAGCCCGGGCCGGGGGTCCCGCGACGGCTGAGGGGGCCAGCACCCCCCCCCAGGCCCCGTGCACACTATGGCCGCGAGAGGGACAGTTCTGGGGCCTGGGGCACCAGTGCAATGGGGCCGTACACCTGTGAGACGTACCGAACCACCCCCCACGCCTCTCCGCGGGGGTATGCTCGGTTTGGCTAGCAGCGGCAGGACGGGGCTTGGGGCCCAGGGAGAGGTCCGAGGCTCGCCAAATTCGGGGAAACAAGGCCCCGGACAAGAGCTGGAGCAGGCCTCACTTGTCCGGTGCTTCATGTGGGCTTTTGGAGGTGGCGACCTCCTAAAAACAGGCTCTGGGAAATTAACTCCCAGCGGACATTTTAACCACTGACTGTGCCAGTGGAGATGACAATGAATATGTTTCAATTGTAATTTCCTTAGAAGGAAAAGCTGGCCACGGAGAAAAATAGAACTGGGTTTAGGCCTGAAGAAACAGTTTAAAAGATTGTTCTATTCAGGGTTTGCAAAAAGTCATAAAAGCAGGTACAGAAGCGACGTACAGCAGCTTCCAGCAGCGTGTCATCCCAGGTAAAGTGCTCCAGCATGGTTCTTCCTCCTACAAAGGTGAAACAAATGTAACAGCAGCTCTAAAACAAAAAACAGATTTGCCCCAAAGCTTCGTAATGTAAACAAGTTTGAAAATGGTTCTCAGACTGAACTCTGCTCAAGCACAGCATCTTTTCTGCCTTGCTCCTCCCTGCCGCCCTGCCTTACCCAAAAATAATGGCCTGGGAAAATGAGGAGTTCCTGTAGTTATTCTTGAAGACTGTTGTATTCAGATTTTGGTGAAGTAAGGCAGAAGACATTAGAGCCACTGAATATTTGAATTAGTCTCAGCAGGTCAATTACTACAAAGATTTTCTGCTCTAGTTGCTTGTAGAGAGACGTGCACTTCTTAAAATCTCAGCTATTTTCTGTTTAATTTATTTGCAAAGCAAAACATAACAATGTAAAACAAATCAATTGAACAAAACAATTTTATTGGAGTTCATATGCTACAAGATGTACGAGCATGAGACCTCGAGCAAGACAAGCAAGCAGTCCTGTGGCTGCTTTCAAAGACCTCTGCTGTTTGCAGCAAGGCAGGCTGAGCACACCAGCTGTTTAACAGGTTTCCTCCTTGATCAATTATTTAGCCTTTCCTTTTATTTTGCTGAAAGTCCTCCTTTTTTTTTTTTATTTAGTACAATCGCTACCTTTAATAAAGGGTGTATGCCTGTACTTCTGCACATTTGAATTTAGAGCACTATAAATCCCTGCTTTCATACCTCTGTTTCAGTGGTTCCTCTCTACCCCCAGTAGTTTGTCAGGCAGGGGAAAGTATGAGAAGTCAATAGAAGTTCCAGCAGATCAAAGAACAGGATCTGTGAGGCCTCCACTGCCTGCACGTCCAATATTGTGTTGCAGTCCTCAGGGGCTGAAGCAGAACCTTTCAATTGAGAACTTGCACTGAAGAAGTTCCAGAATACCAAAAAATGGATGAAAGCCAAAGAAAGTCTGTAGGCTTGAGATCTGCAGGAATAAAGGGAGAATTAACACCATCACACACAACCGCACTTGCTGCCGTTAAACAGAGGAGATAATAAAGAAGATGTCTGAGGATAATTAGCTAAAACTGTGCTGTAATCTTCAATAAAAAAATAGATACTTTAAAAAAATTCCTTCCAGAAATCTTGTAGCTTGTGTTTATTTCTACACCTTTTTTTTTTTTTTTGCTTTTATTCAAATACTTTATATACACTTTAGATGCAGTTGATATTTAAATTTTGTTCAATCCTTTATGAGGCTCAGTGGACAGAAGCAATTCAATCAGAAATAAAGAAATGGTGTGAACAAGCAGCAAGGGAGTACCTCTTCATGCAATGTACAGAAAAATTAATATCCACAGAACAGCTATTAAATAGGGCAGATCTTTTTCATTGCTTCAGTAGTAAAGCCACACTGATTTTGTATTATACACTTGAGAAAGATGGGTGACAGAGCTGAAATTTGCTAAGAGAGGGCAGAGGAGTGAGTGTTCTACTTATTTGTAATGATAAATCCCACAGTAAACCACTAACAGCTGTTACTTTACTCACATTAATGATTTCTGCTTTCTTTTTTTTCTTAAAAACCTGATTTTGTCAATAAAACAATACACAAAACACCTAGTTTCACACTTGAGAAGTAGAGAACACCGAGTAAGAGACAATTAGTCAAACAAACTTATCAGTTTATATCCCCGTTAGAAGGGAATTATCTCACCATTAATGATCAACAATTAAGTAACTATCCTAGAAACGGTCTTCCTTAAAGACCACAGGGCCAACGGTAGTGGAGGGAAACTGGACAAGCAAAGCAACAGAAGAGACACAGGCACTTGCAAAAGCTGCACGTCAACAGGAGCCCTCAAAACCCAAACACCGGGCAGGCAGGTGCCTCGGCGCCGAGAGGGCAGGGGCAGAAGGAGCTACGTGCCCGCCGCCAGTCACAGCTCCTCTAAGCTCAGCGCAGCCAATTTGGGATTAAAATACCACATAGTTACGTGCCGCCCTCTTTCATGTTCGAGCTATGAAACAAGGCGTTATAACTGCATGAGCTAAAGCCGGAAAGTCGAAACAGGAGAAGCCCCGGTTCGGGGAGAACCTTTCCAACATGCTGAGCAGAAATACAGGTCTGGTCAAAGCAGTTGGCTTCTTTGCAAACTCTGAATGGTGAGAAATAGCTGAAACCTAAGCTATTCAAATAGCTTCATCTTCTGATGCGCTGCCATTACATACCTTATTCTCAACAGGAAGGTTCTGCATAACGACACCAGCTTTAACTCCTTAATACAACCGTACAAAAACGGAGTTTAGAAGTACAGGATAGGACAAATCTCCTCCACAGCTCCAGTGCAGACTGGGGTAAAACCACCTTTTCCCCATGGGACCTGAAGCTTCTTGTAATGTCGAGGTCACGTAACAACCTCTTCAAGACCGCATCTAATCTCTCCTCCCTCAAAGGGAGGACCACATTTTCAGAATGTTATAACATGAAGATTTATAGTTAGTTGAACCGGGAGGACAAATATGGCCTATTGTTTTTCATCATCTAATCAATGCTTCTGCCAGTTCAAGGCATTAAAATTATAATGCATTTGCCTAGTACTTGCATAAAATGGTGAGAAAGACACCAGCAGAGAAAATATACTCTTCAAAATTCTCCATACTACACTACTGCAAATTTCCTATAGTGTGGAAGAAGAATCCATATTTGCACAAAACCCACAATAATGCAAGAAATAAATTAAAAAATAGCTGTTCCTCCCAAGCATAGAATGAAAAATGGAAAATGGGCAGGGGAGGAACTGGAAAGGAACGTTTACATGAAATATCTTTTCTCAGAACAGTGACAGAAATTTAAAATAGTATTTGAAATTCTACTCTTATAGTTGCACTTCAGTTTCGCACATATTTTGACATACTAATTATAGAAAGACAAGTTATTTTAACTTAAGATTGCATATGAAAATTCCTGAAAAATATACAGATGTAACACCCTGGTGTGTTACACTGGTTTATAGGGTGGTTGGCATTGCATACAGTGATGACATCCTATATGATATTTATATTCTATTAGAGTAGCTGGTAGCGGTAATAAAGCCTAGATATATCCTCAGTTTTAAGGTTGTTTGATAACACACTGTTGTTTTAATAACTTCATAATGAATCTACATAGAGATGGTGCGCTGCCAAAGAAAAATGAATATGAGTTTATTCTGTATCAGCACTATAAAATTAGGTCTCCTTTTTAATCCTATTTCTGGGCCATACAAATATAACCTTTATACTTGCTTACAGGTCATTAATAATGACACTTTCCACTTTTCATTTTGTCACTGTAGGGATATATAAATAGGAAAAAAATGTACTTAAGCATGTTGTGCACACCAATTTAAAGATGTATATATTCTTAGTTATGAATATGCAGTGCTGATAATATGTCTAAGTAAATTATATATATATATATATTTCTTACTCCTCTATTACAGCTTAGTTTTCATCAACAAGTAATTAGTGTAAAATTTTCATTTTTTCATGTTTCCTAACAAGGTAGTGGAAGAATGCAACCATGCAGCCACCTATTATTTTGTAGTAAAAGATGCTGCAATGGAAATCAAAAGCTACATGTTGCAATTTTTAACAGTTAAAAAAAAAAAAAGAAACACAACAGAAAAACAAACCCACAAAAACGCATTCACACAAATCCCCAAATGCAGCTTCAATGCTGTGAGAAAGCACTAGCTTTTCTTGACAGTTTAATAGCTGAAACAAAAGTGAGAAAGCAGAACACGACACCTACAAGTAAGCAAGGGAAGGTAATGTAAGGAAAGATATCTGATCATTACCATGTAATCACAGCTGGCAAAAAAGAAACAGATTTCACATGCAGATTTCTATTGAACTGAAAGACCCAGCGAAGGCTCAGCTCAGTCCCAGCTAATGGGGTCTGTCAGGAGGTAGAAACCACATGCGACATCGATTATCTTCCCCGTTAGAGGAGAATTGCTTCGGAGCAGGAAACGACAGAAAATTTCAGTGTGGCCCCCAAACCCCCGCGTGCCTTACGCCTCCGCAGCGCGCTGCCTCGGAAGAGCCAGTTGCTGGTTTGTGCAGCACAGCTGGACGGGGAGGACAGACGGACGCTGCCGCGCAGGGCTCTTTATGTGCAGAACAGGAGGGGGTCTGGGTAGCAGGTTTTTCCCCTTATCGAGGAGGTATCAGCACGGCTTTATCTGTTCTGTACTTCAGCTGGCTGGTGTCAGAGCACCCTGAAACCTACTGCCTGTCTACAGCTGGCTCCTTATACCCATCGCGCTTATGGAGATGACCCAACCGGGCTGGAGGTAGCCAAGCAGAAGAGCTAAGCCACCTCTCCAGAGCCAACAATGTGTGTGACCCACCACACACTCCCTCTGTTCCCATAAACTTATGATTTTTAACTTTCATTTGTGAGGTAAACTTATATTTTACTTAATTTGCAAAAAAACCCACCTTTCACAAGATTTCTGGGATGACTGAGAACAAATAAACAATTTTACTACTCTAATGTCTTACCTCTTATGTGTCTCACACACAAGTCATCTCTGGATAATTTTTATGGAAGTTAAATGGAACCAGAAATATTCATATACAAAAACTTTGATGTATCCTTTTCAAGTTTCACATTACTGTGTCTTATGAACTGGGAGAAGTTAGAAACGGGGCTACGTCCTTTTTAGAACAAGAATCAGCAGATCTATCACCATTGAAAAGAACCTTCCAAAGTGCCTCTTACCCACTATATAACATTTAATTTGAATAAAATATATGAAGTTTCTTAACTGCAACACAGATGCAGGAGTGGGAGAGGCCTGAGCTGAAGGTATATGTGAACACTTGGTTATTAACAACTGCGTAAACAGAACCATTAAACTCAAGCAACCTCTGATGTCTATGCTGACAAAACCCACTCAGAATGTAAACCAGACAAGTTGAGTTCAAGCTTGAGAAAAGTATCAATATTCAAAAAAGTGATTTCAGAAAAGTTTACTATGAGATGGGTAATGGCTAAAAAAATAAACGTTTGAAGGAAGAGTCTGACTGAGCAGTCTTGTCCCAGTTATTTTTAGCTAGTGTGACATTCTGGAAAACTGGAGGCCGCTACAATCAGCTGCAAAATATGTTAATTCTAAAATTATTTTTCTACACAAGCTGAGGGGAAAATGAGGTGTAAAATAAATGTTACACTACCTTGTATCAACTAGTCAATCTTATTAGGGCACAAAGCAATTTAGGTGATAGGCTGAAAATTGGCCAGGGCAGAATGCAGACAAGACCCAATTAAGACAAAAAGCAATTTGAGTTTACTGAATAATCTATAAAAGGCAATAACAAATTACAAAAGCCAGAGAAAATTACAAGTAGGTTTTGTTTTCAGTGCACAATTAGAAGTATTGAAAGAAAAAAAAAAAAGCATAATGTTACCAAATAATTAGAGTGTGGTTACTTCACATTCAGTCTTCAATGGTGAAGGACAGAAAATGTATTAGCAATTTAAATAGGTTTCTGCATAAAACCAGCTGTTTTTTGTTAAACAGAGGAAAGTAAGGGCTCTGGGGTACTGAATCCACAGAAAGACAGATAACGTAGCACCTCATTTTTAGATGCTGGGTCATGAGCTGGGTTTCTCGCTCTGTTAATGGCCCTGCAGTTGGTGCCCAGGCACCCTACAAGTGGGCAAAGTCAGGCTGCAGTTCACTGATCAAGCTGGCTTAAGGATTTCTAATGCCAAATCAAAATGCATGAAATGACCCCAAAACAACACATCAGCCAAAAGATCTCACAGGGTTTGTGCCATTACTCCTTCCGCAAGGAGGAATGAAGACAAGGAATAACCCAAAGTCATGACTGAGGCAGGCTCGTGCTGCCCGAGCAGACCAAAGGTTCCCTTTCCCTGCCACGTAGCTTGGAGTACAGGAACTCTTGCCATAAGAGAAATAACTGATAGAAATTCCCCCAAGCCAAAGATGAAAGCAAAAAATTGTGATTTTTTAACTGGAAGATTTAGGCATGTCCACACTCGTGCGCTGGCTCTTGCGTATCTTTTCCAAGGCAACTTATCCATCTGTAAGAAACATGGACACTTAAATGAAGGTGACTTCTACAAAGCAACTGACTCCGAGGCACCTACCTACCATCAGAGTATTTAGATGTTTCACTAATGTATGTATGTGCTCCATCACTAGCAACATTAGCAGCTCCAGTCTGAAATACAGTATCCTGGTTCATGAGACTTGTCCTGCACAAAGCTACAAAAAGCACAGTAATATTACATATTTTGTTGGCATATACATTTCACAATATTCCAAGTAAACTTTGAGTGCTCCGTGATGCCAGTGGGCAGCTACTGGAATTCCCAGAGGCACTTTGGTGTCTCGGCTGTTAATTGAAAGGATAACTTCACAAGTCAAGCTAGGAGCTTCTCCAGACCTTTATACAACTTGCATCACCATAGCACAGGCAAACGTTATCTCATCCAGCATAAAGTTTGCAGGCATAAATATAACCCGAAGGATTTTTTTGAACTTGCAAGGTATTTTTGTATTAAATCAGGAAGTTGTACCAGGCTGAAACGTGACCAGAGAGAAAACTGAATAGTCTTTTTTTCCTTCGCAGTTCTGAAAACAAGTTCTAGCAATTTAACTACTAGGTAATAAATGACTATAAATGAGTAAAGATGATACTGAAAATACACAGACAGGATTTGTGACAGGATTATCAGTGGCTGATTTATCTTTGAGTATACATTAGAGCAGATCTATACCAAAGAACAGAAGTCCTTAATGTTTTAGTACCTATTTCTCAAGGGAAAGATGCCATATTATTATTGCAGTACTTAATAGAATATTCACTGCAGTTATTTATTCCATTTCTATTTTAGGTAGGTCTTCCCTTATCAGGAAAAAAAAGGGCAGTAGGAAATGCTTATTAGGACTAGGGGCTTTTTTATAAGGAAAATAACATGTGAAATTAATTTAATCTCTTTCTGCTTTGAAATATGTTGCAAACATTAAGATTTTCTTCAACACATTATGAAAAACCATTCAAGGATTCATTTCAACAATAATTCACATCCTAAACCTCATTAGTAAGTAGTTTGCTGCCAGTAGTCAGTGTTAAAAATGAACTGTTTCAATTGATTAGACATGTCGCTTTGTTGGGCTTTTTTTTTTTTAAACTTGATTGCACTGATGTAAATCAGACAATAAATTTGACCATGTGAAGACAAGAATTCAGTACTAGGTTTCACCAGTATTTTGCAATATACAGTTAATCTCCATTTTAGCAATCACTCCTACTAGCTAACTTACTTGCTATGCTTGCAGAATGCAACCACCAAAACAGTATGAAAACAGGCTAAATGAGCTTCTTAACAAACGGGGTAGCTAAAGCCTCACCCAATCTTTATTCACTGGAGAGTCAAATTCACCTTTCTTTTTTTTTTATTTCACATTGCGTATTCATTTACACGAACATCATGGAGGTACCAATGGAGGTATCACTTTCTATTTGTGCAAGTTACTACACAGGGACTGCAGCGGTAGAGAAGGGGGAACGAGGTTTCTCTACTTGCAGACCAGGGAAGCGTTATCAAAAGCAGAGTGCAGCTTTACAGCTAAAGCTTCAGTGACAAATAAGGTAACTCAACAGAAACGGGAACTTCCCAAGAGCAGCATATTCCATAAAATCGTATTTAGTTTCTCTGCCTTTATACGTGCAACTTCTAGAGAGCCATGCTGTGCTGGCTTTTCTTCAGAAGGAGGGAAGGAGCTGCAGCACTTCGCCTTTTCTGCTACTGTGGCTTCAGAGACCCCGTTAAGGACACAGAGCTCTGCTGTGATACCATTGCCCCATTCCTGAAGACAGGTAGATGACGGTCTGTCCTCCAGGTCTTACGAGCAGAGTCCCTCTGGATCACAGAGACAGACCTGCCCTACGTCAAACTCTGGGAAATTGAACTCTGCGACTTCTATTATAAATTGCCATTTTGCTCCTTGGGAAATCCCTGCTACCTTACCAGAACAAGCCTCAGCGTCCGAAAAGCCACCTCAGATAGCAAAAGACATACTAGGCTGAGTGAATGCACTGACCACACAGGTGCTGTTTACAGGGCTGGCAGACACAACCCCAAAACATACTGCAGGATTAATTTTTGGCTGCACTTTGTATAACTTAAGAGATAACAGTTTACACGCTCTAGCAGTCATTTGAAACACAGTGTTTCCTCTCTCTTATTTAAAGAGTTTAGGAGAAAGAAAAAGAAGTAATAGGAGCTTTCTAAATATTTAATTACCTTTTTGCATTATCACAAACATCTAGAGCAACCATACAGTCCTGAAGACTTAACCTTCATCTGCCAAAGGAGGGTTGCCAGATTTTAGTAGTACTCCGTGTAACTATGTAGTACTCTGTATTTCAGGTCAGTTGTGAGCTGAGGTTCACAAAGATGAACTGGATGGGGTCTTGTAGCAAGCATTTTGTATAACATTTCTCATATGGTTGCTAGAGGAGGGTTCATCTCTGCTCAATAAAGAGCTATGAAGCAAAAGGCAATCTTTCAGTCCTTACTGTTGCTTTCTGGTAGGTTGTTTTCTTCTTCTTTTACTCTCTGTGCTAGAAGACAGCAGTTAGATTTTGGAAGACCTAAACACTGATGTCGCACCAGGCTGAAACAGGAGTAACAGCTGTTCTGCAGAAGAGGGTGTCTCCCCACTCATCACTCAGTCCCTCATTGTGGGGAGGCAGAGCTGCAGCTTGGATTTCAGCTTCTCGTGACATGGCTGTGCCAGTGCTCCCGCAGGCTGCAAAGACCTGACCTTTCAAATGTAAAAATAGAAAACTGAGTTCCCTGGACAGAGAACACAGCTAGAATTTGAGGCAGGAGGACATTTAACTTGTTTTCCTATCAATTAGATAGATTCCTTAGACTACATATACCCTTCAAACTCTCCTAAATTAATAACATTAAAATCTTAATTGGTAACCAGCCCTTTCAGCTTCCCCCAGGCAATTACAACAACAGAATTAGACTCAGGTAACTCAATTAGACACCAGCCTAACCCAGCGCTCTCCAAGCAGGTCTCTAAGCAAAACTCTCAGTGAGCTTGATGAAAACAGCATTAGGATTGCTTTGCTGAGGTCAGAAAGCATATGCCTACAGTAATCAAGAGTTAAACTTTCTCCTTGAAGGACAAATGCTGTCTTGTTTTTTATGCTACAAACTTCTCTGTTCAGTACTTGGACTCCTCATCCATTCTGACCCAGAAATTCTGCTGATCTGCTCAGTGTCGTATGAGGTTGACCTTGTTCTTTTCTTGTTTCCCTTCAGTCCTGCTTTTTGCCCAGAGTTCACATATAAAAACACAACATGAACATGGAGGGGGTGTAAGAAAGGGCAGCTCCAAAAATCTGCATGGACATTGCCTCAGACCTCAGTCTGACATAGGGCAGGTCTGTCTCTGTGATCCAGAGGGACTCTGCTCATATGACCTGGAGGGAACACCATCGTCTACCAGTCTTCAAGAACGAGGCAATGGTATCAAACTTGGGGCCACATTAAAATGAATCCTTAGCCCCTCGCCTCTAAAGGGAGCCGAGGATAAGGCGCAGAGGCATCGGTGCAGTACACGGGGAAAGGCAGGTGTCTCCAAAGCACCACCGAGCTGTCCTGTTCCCTGAAAACTCGATGCATTGCACGTTGGTTTATATTCACTGGCTAAACTCCTGTGACTTTGCTCCAGGACGACAGCTTCCTTGCTCTGGGGAACACTCCACCCCTAAGCTATCGCCCTAGACTCCCACCTCTCTGCTCCACGGACACGTAGTGACTGTGCTCCTGCTCCTTGTGCCCTACATCTGCAGAAGGGGCGGGAGGTGCCTCCCCCAGTGAGACAAGCAGTTCCCAGTGCCATTTTCCCAGGCGGAGGAAAGCTGACGGCCTGGGCTCGCTCCCCTGCCCTGGGCACCTGCTCCATCTGCTCGGCTGTTATGCAGAAAGTGGGAGGCACGACCAGACGGAAGGCAACGCTTCTAAAATTATGTGTGTTTGCAGAAATGAGTTGGAGCTCTTGACGCAGGTTCACAACCCCTTTTTTTCAGGCTAGGCATTAGAACTCCAAAAGGGGCAAATGTTCAGCTATCCCCCTGTGCTCAACATCCCCCATCACTGACTCAGAGGAGATTCCTGTTGTACAAGGGCTGATCCAACCCCCCTCTCAGGCACTTAATTCTTCCCATTGTCCATACAGGGAGCCTGTATGCTTCACTGTATGATTGCACTTTACTCCAAGCACTTAGAATTCGGGCACTGGAGCACTTAATTCGTGAGTACTAAAGCCCTTTATTATACCTGCTCTCCATCAGTAACTTACTGATTTTGCTTAAGAAGCAAAATTGATATACACAAGGGTTAAAAGGATTAACGGAAATCTACATTAGAGATTTGCACCAGATGAACCAGATTGATTTTTAAATCCACTTGATTAAATGGGTGTACTTTTTCAGGACTGATTCATTTAGCAATTTCTCCCTCAAAGGCTTCACTGATATTTCGCATACAGTGACTAATTACTTTTCAGAACACTGTGTACTTGTTCTCTGCTTCTGTGGACTTTAGTGACTTCTGCACAGTCACTACATCTGGGTAAAGTGGGTATAAAGTGCTATTCTGCTTGACAGTATTTCATACCGCTCTGCAGGGATGTGCGCAGGATCACAAAAGGGGCAAGAGAGCGTCTGACAACTGCTGTTGGAGGTAGAGCTACAAACAGTGGAAAAATACCTTGGCAAAGCCTTCCCAGGTGCTGGGGCCATCATACTGGCTTTGCAGGGTGAAAAAAGCAAAGTCAAGGTGGGAGCAAAGTCTGGAGGTGGTTGAGCCCTTGCTGTGGAGAGCACAGAGGAGGAGGAGGAGGAGGAAACGCAGCCCTCCACCACCTGCCCATTCCTCTGCCGCCACGCCGTAGGGCGCAGAATGGTCCCCAGGACACCTGCGGGACAGCTCTGGGAGAGCTGGCATCCTGCTGCCTTCTTTATGACAGAGGCAGATGACAAGAGATAATTTAATATCAGCTCTTCCCCTGTTTAACATTCGTTTTATGCTAAATTATTTAACCCCTCGGCTCTACCACTGCGCCTGGGGTTTACGCCCCCGCCCCCCCCCCCTTCCTTAACTTTGTAAGCAGTTTTTGTGCAGCTCTGTCTCAGGTTTACGTACCTTTTTTTTTTCCTGCCTTCTTCATGTACAAGCGGATTTCAATATAAAAGTCTGACAAGTCTTCAAAATCCTCTGAAAATTCTCCTCCGCAGTGAAGTGCACGTCAGTGTAAAAGTCTTCTAAAACCTCCTAAAACCTCTCCTCCTCAGTGATGCCCACAGAACCCAGACAGGCAGCAGGTTTGGCTGGCAGTCACATCATTGTCCATCACGCTAACTATTTTCTCATTGCCAGCTTGTGCTCCCTGCTCCTTTTAATTTTATTTCTGTGCTATGCCTTATCTTACACAGGAGCTGTTTACTTCATGGGACAGGGGCTGAATTTATGTTGTTTGAAGCACACAGATTTAAGGGAGCTACAGCTAGGAAATACCTGGTTTTTACCATCCACCATTTCCTTATGCAAAAGGGAGCGCACTCGGATGCTCCCCTTCAGAGGAGAACGGGGTTTGCCGACCAGTCTCAAGGTATGTTTGAAAAGGACAGTTAGTCCAGCGGAGAGCTCATTTAGCCTGTGCCTGCTTTGACAGGTACAGGGAGATCTGCATTCGCTCCCCTCACGCTTACCCCGGTGGCAGAAGCACATTGGATACAGCGCTGGAAGATCCGACATCGCTGGATGTGAGCCAGCACAGCTCTGGCTTTAGTCTAGATGCACTCGACTAACACGGGCACAGCGACAGCCTCAGACAGGGCTCCAACAAAGAGGTTCAGATCTCCGAATTCATCCAAATTATGGTAGTTATATGCTGCCCTAAATTCACCTTCTCATTAAAATTAATGCACCATACTAACATATTTATGTAATACCAGTAGTCTCATGCTGCCAGCGCTGTCGCGAGCAGGAGGAAGAAAGCCTGTGGTCAAAAGAAACCCTTTAGAAAAGTGTACAGAGAGGATCTTATTTCTTAAACATCATCACCTTGCTCATTGTAGTGGTTGCACTCACATGCCCCATAATGACAATGGAAGCAAAACTGGGACAAAAGGTCCCCGGAGATACATCTCCAAAAGCACTGAGGTATATTCTTTTGCACTCGGCTGCAGTGCAGGAAACCCGCCTGATGTCTGTGGCATTAGTGCCGGTTCACCCGAGCGCACACACCAGGAGGTTGGTGTCCCGAAGCCTCCCCAAGCCAGACTGCTCGTTTCGGAGCCGACCTTTGGGATCCAGTTGCTCTCCTGCTTCGGAATTGCTAGAAATGTTAAAATTCACTCCGAGCCGTGTTCACAGGCCTTCTCACAATGTTCTGAACTTAACAGACAAAGAGATCTCTGGAAAATTCATTTTAGTTTTCTTCCACGTAGCCAGACAGGGACAGAAGGGCAGTTTATGGCTACAACTCCTCTGCTTCTTCGAGGCGGCTTGAAGCCAATTCTGAAATTTCCAGGGCTCTTAGTGCCACAACATGCTCCCTGCTAAAGCTGCCAGGAGCCACTCGCGATTGTACGCGACCTCCGTCGGGACCAGCAGAGTGCGAGACTGCGTGGTCTGAAGGAATGGAGACTAATACTTCAGTGAGGAAGAGCTTCATGCCAAGCCCAGGTCCGACCGGACTCTGACGCTGACTGAAGGAATTAAATTGCTGTCCCAGGGTCCTCAGCTACAAAACAGCTCCCTGCCCGCATTGGGCTGATGCAATACTTGCAGCACAGCGTAAACGGTGTAAACCCCTGTCATACCCTCACCATTGACTTTAGCATTGATGGATAAGGTGTGAATCACGGTGGAAATTAGTTTGGCATTTCTAATTTGTTACAAATACTGAGCAGTGGAAAGAAAGGTCACGCCTGACCTCGAAGAGGCGATGCTGCAGAGAAAAGGGCCTTTCAAGGTCATGTAGCTACAGTGGAAAGGAAAGACAA
>JAVJGG010000005.1:29226475-29253703 GCA_035590195.1 Aviceda cuculoides
CCCCCCCCCCCCCCCCCCCCCCCCCCCCCCCCCGCCCGCCAGCAAAAAGTATGTAAAATTAACTAAGAAGGGAAAAAAAAGCCAAGACAAGGAAAGCTTTTTTAGAAGAGAAATTACAAATTTAAAAAAACCAACAGGTTGAGGAAAATCCACACACTCAAATAAATTTTTTAAAAAAAGGGAAAAAAACCAGAAATATAAACCTTCCCAAACTTTTACAAGAGGTCTTTCCCACAACACTGCTCTTGATTCTTCCTGCTAACACTTCATGCGCATTCCTAACGTACTTTTAAAACCACAAGACCTTATTAATCAAATATGGGTATAATATGGATATCTTCCTTGCTAAAAAGCCCAGGAAAAATACCACATAAGGTCTAGGAAAGGACTGGTATCTGCTTTTCCCATTAGCCCCATGGATTTGAAGACTAAATGAATATGATTTCAATACATAACGATTTTATTCCTTCTTATTCCCAACCAATCATCCATTAGAATCCCTAATATATTTTGTAAGACGCCACTCTTAAGAGTTGACAGCACTCAATAAAAGAAGATATTCATAACATTTAAATAATCTCTATGAGATTAATCTCAATTTTGAGGTTGCTCTTTCTCCCTTATGATTGACAAGGTTAGCAACTCTATGGTCCCTCCTTTTTGTTCATATTCTGATTGGACTAGTGACTGTGACATGACATAGATTTTCTTGTCCTGCTTTCTACTTTGGATAGTAATTCACCTCTTCCTCTGACAATTAAGATATATCTTGGAAAATTACTATTCTATACACTACACTGAACATAAGCCAAAACAATTTCCAGTTCAGTTTGCAGACCCCCGAGGAAACTACTAGCATGGGCATATTGCACCCTCTATAAATGAATGCATGAATTATACATCAATGTTATACATCTCAATTCTTTTTAAATTATGAGTTGTTTATAGAGTACATTAAGATTATACAGAATTTAACATGCAAAGTGACCCAAAGCCTGTCCTCCTGAGTGCATAATAAAGGCGCCAGACTGCATCGACAGAGAATATAGCTATACCATTTACAAAAAGAGAAACAATGTGAAGCTTCAAAAAGCAAAATACAAGGAGTTCACCTGTGTATCAGAAAGGCTTCATGGCTCCACTGAGAGACCATCAACAGAAACCAGTAAACATAACCACATCATCATAGGCCTTAAGTGCATGAGTCAGCACTATCTAGTTTAGTCTATTGAAACATCTAAAAGTCACATCCTTCCCTGGAAACCTGTGAAGGTTAGCATGAGATGTGGGTTCTCCAACTGTATGTTATTTCTGGTCACAATCCAAAGCTAGTGTAAAGCTTTGAGACACTGAATTACACAAGCTACAAATTTATGATCCTTAAATTAAAGATTTCAAGCACAGGAGGATCCACCTTTCTGAAGAACTAATCCCAATGATTACAGTTTTCTTGGCATAACATAAAAACATCTTTTTCAGAATGTAAACGGCTATATTCCAAGAAGTGAATTTCAAGAACTTCAGAAAGAGCAAGAACATCAAAAAAAGAAATCCATGTTAGTAATGCTGGGCAAATGGGGATGAGGATTACGAAGAGCTTTACCAAGTACGTATGTGAAAAAGTACTAGGTCTAGGATTGGGGCAGAAATTAGCAATGATTCAAAAATTACTACAATATTGAACAGTCTGGAAGTCTAAGCACGTGGTAAGAGAAGATGAGCCACTAATGTAAGCAGATAAGTGCAAGTAAAGGAAAACATGAGGACCTTCACATTTAGATGAACTGCTGGGCAAAGAGCATTAGGCAGCTTTCTGCACTGCTCAGTATTTGGGGAGAGCAATTAGTGAAAGGAGGAACCAGAACATACCCCCCCCAATTGGTTTTGAAAATTAACATCAAATGGAAAAAGACACTTTCAAGCTATGATCCCCAAAAGTCTATTTTTAGTATTCATGAAAAAGACTGCCACTAATTTACCAGCACAGCTAAAGTAAATGGATATACTGAACACTAAAGATAGAAGACATTTTCAGAAATTATGCTGAGGAAAGGCAAATCTGGAAAGAATTACAACGGGGTTGAATTAAGTGAATAATTTTAATGCTTTTTTAATTAAAACAAGTTTCATTCCAAAATTACATTTTCATTTCCAGTCAGAATGATACATTTAACGTGGAGTAAATCCAAACAATTTTACATCTCGTTTTTATGCTTGCCCCACAACAAATCCATTACTCACACAGGTCTGGTAAGTACCTTTCATTCAGACTAAAGGAAGGAGTAATTAAATATTCCTCTGTGTGATGACACCTGAAACAGAAACTCCTGCCCAAGGTTAAAGCCAGTATAGTAAGCAGTTAAGCCAGTTCAGTCAACAGGCTTCTCTGATTTCTCAGTTGATTGCAAGGCAATGGTTTGAGGCATAGATGTTTTTAGCTCTGGGTTATTAGAGGCTGAGGGAAACCAAAGCACTAAAAGCAACCCAGCAGACAGCACAAATTGGATTCATCAGGAGCAAATGCAGAGCTTAGTGTTGTACAGGACTAGTTGGAAAGTCAGACTTGGCTACCATAAGTTAAAAAGTTGGTCGTGGAACTCTATTTGTATACTGTGTTAGGGCAATTAAGCAAACAAAATTGTAACAAATAAATACCAAAGATGATCAAATTCTGCTATTGATAGAGAGAAGCCGGAAGAGCCTCCAAATATTGGCAAACCATTTGTGCCAAAGGACAAGAAATTACTATGAAGCCAATGAAAATAATACATACAGAAAAAAATCTGTATGAAAAGGCACAAAACCAAAGACACAGAACCTTGCCGTACTCATCTAAACTGGCCTCCCAAGGCACAAGGCCCTCATGAAAACAAACACTGAAAGATACATCTACGTACGTAGAAGATATTTATACATATATATGTATGTATAAAACCCTTACTGCTGTCTTGGACCAGGCCTTTGGAAAAAGACTATTTGGATTAACAGTAGCCCTGGCTATGCAGCACCGTTCAGGTTTCTGTGCCATTTTTCATGCCACGCTTTCAGATCATAACACAGCAAGAAAAGAAAAAAAAAAAACAAAACACAGCATCTGTCATATACAGAGCCCATCCTATTTTTCCTGGTAAAAGTCGCATATGCATTCATTCATCATCAAGTCCGTGAGCTTTTATACATGAAGGCAGTTCCCCATCTACCTGGCACAGGGAGTAATGAGATCAGAAGTGATCCTGAATCAGTCTCCAGCAAAGTGCTGCCTCACCCCCTGACTTTTCTGTTGTGATAGGCAGATTCATTGTACCTGAGCTGACAGCTGCTGTCTTAACCCAGCTGCATACCACAAAATGTCTTAAGGGCCTTACAGAAGAGGAAGGTGATCTTGAGCATACTGTATTTATTTTGCAGAGAGACTAAGACTGTGAAGGTAGGACAGGTCATGTGCTCATGGAAATTTCTGTACTTGATGAGATATATTTCTGACAGCACTGAAGAAGTCAGGAGAACAACCCAATTTGCCTTATAAAAGGCCCTCCTGTCTGGGATTCAGCCATCGGCAGGGATGGAACGGCACCTCAAGGGCACAAAACACTGAAGAGCAGCAACACTTTACTTTCTGCAAGCTCTCACATCACTAGAAACAGATCTTTCACCACATTATCCCTGGCTTTCTTGTAGCTCGTGCGTAATAGATGAAATGTTGGCAAAAGGACGGCAGTAGAGCTTGAATGCATCTGACCCAGCTTGACGTTGCTTCTCTCTACAAATAAGACAGAAGAAAGCTTATGATTGATAATGTTCATAAATACTTGTTTGTCCAGCATTTTTATGCAGTACATGCTAAAAACACTGTAAACAAGCAGCCTGTGAAAACATTGAAGCTGTTTGGAGTTAATAGATGCATCCACTCTGGCAACTCTAATGACAATCATCAGCTGCTTGCCTGTTTTTAAGACAGTATGTTCACATCTTACTATACTAAGCAAATGGCCAGATACCTTGAGCTAGCAAACATATTGGTCCGTAGCAATCTATCCATCTACTAATACTTATTTCTAGGCCCGTGTTTTTAGATAAAGCACATTTCACGATTGATATACTGATATCTCCGTGCATGGCTATACATGGAAAGAAGTATTCTTCATTTATGTTTGCTCAGAAGTAGTAACTCACACGCTGTAAAATTCTGGAAAAAGAATAACTTGTATTTTTAAGACATGCTGGCAGACAAGCTGATGTGGGGGAGTCTAGTGCCTACCATCATCCTGGTTTTGATGCATCTGACAGTTTTCAGTGATGCAGGAAATACCTTACTGGCCTAAACTGGTACATAAGGCCACCCTTGAAACAGGGCAAATCACAAAAAGCTCATTTAGATTTAAATAGCAGGACAGCTATTTTGATTTCAGGACATTCCCTTTGTTTTATAGCAGCAATTGTCTCACATGACTGAAATATCATAGGTTATTCCAGGCTGAGGAACAGATTGTAGCCTCAGCTTTTTCTTTCTAGACTTAAATTCCTTTGTTACTTCCATAGGAATGATTCCCCAAAACCTTAGGATTACTGTTGGCTGTCTAGGATTCCATCAAATTTTCAAAATCTTTTTAAAGCTGGACACAGTATTCCCAAGTGCAAGCAAAGCTCCATGAAGCAGAATTATTTTCCTGTCCTTAAAAGTCATACTCTATTTATATGTCTGGTACAGTACTCATTTTTTGCAACTTCATCACATTGTGAAATTCTGTCTCATTTGCTCTCCATCACCCTCAGGTCTTCCTCTGCATTACTGCACTTTAAAACTTATGATTAGGGAACTGGCCTTAAGTAAAAATAATGAACTCAATCAGCCCTTACCCAGAATTTTGAGAATTCAAGCAACCCAAGAGAATATTCCCCTACTCTCCTAAGTCCATCTTCCCTAGTCACACTGTAAATAAGCACATTTACTCCCACCACACACTAATCCTATTATAATTACTTCTCAGAATACCTTTGCTGTGGGTTGAGAGCAAATGGAGAAGAAAATAAAAAACTGTGCCAGAGGCTCCAGTTCTATGAGGGAAAGGTAAGTGTTCCTTACAGCTCTTGGTGCAAGCCTACCACTCTCTACCTGAGGGTGGAAACAAGAATTGCTGCTTCATTATAATCACCTTTGCTCCAGCATCTTTTCATTAGCAGCACTTCTATGAAGCATTTCTCTAGCACCTCTGGTTTCCCTCAAAGCCCCACACAGTTGGAAAACTCCTGCTTGGTGGCAATTGAGCATTTTCTTCTGCATGGCAAAGGGGCTCTAAGCTGTTTAATTTGGGAGTATGCTGAAGTTACATTTTACATTATATTTCTGCAATCAATACTGCTAGAAACTTCCACGTAAAGCAGAGTAAGATGATATTCTTAGTTGATGTGATTCTAAAAGTTGATGCCTCATGAAAATCACCAAAATAAAATAAAAACCATACACCACATTACAGCATTATTTACTTTGTATCAACAAAGTTAACTGCTGCAAATTAGCTTCCTGATTTGAATGACAGGTTAATCAGTCTCTCCTCTGCTGATCGCATTCCTACCATGCAGCAAACTTGCGGAAAAGGAAAGCCTATGGTCAGCTGCTGTTTCTACTCATGTTACACTGCACATACTGAGAGAGGCTAAGGGACGTTCATCCCTGGAAGTTTTCCAGACTCGGCTAGACAAAGCCATGGGTGATCTGATTTAGTTCCAGGATGAGTTCTGCTTCAAGCAGGAGATGGGGTAGATGATGTCCACAGGTTCTTTCCAAACACTTCTGGGAATCTGGTCTGTGAAAGCAGCAGGAAAGTCAGTATCTCAGTGCTTTTTAGATGTCAAATACTGAGTAAGGGAAGAGGTGAAAATGCATCCAAAAATAAAAACAGAATCAAAGGATGCCTTGTTTTTCCTGTCTCGCAACAGCAACAAGAGCCAGGAGCAGGCAGAAAATACAAAAGATCTTTTTCTCTGGCAGCTTGGGTGGGTGACTCACAGCAAGTAATGAACTCTCGGCATACTGCTCCTGTCAGTACGGAGTGAATTCGCCTTCTCAGCCCTGACCGGGGCCACCAACTGCGGGCAGAAAGAGGGAGCTTGGCTTCTTCCTAGCAGTTTTGTCAATAAGACATAATGCCAAGGACAGCTGAAGACAGCAATCACTGAAACTTAGACTTTGCAAAGCAGTTAAAAACCAAGTGACAGGAAAGCAGGTTGAGAAAATCCCAGCACTCACATCCCACAGCTGCTCTGAATTGCAGTAAGCTGAATCTCTCCCCAGGCTTTTCTTTCCAGAACTCGGAGTGCCTTTGGATCCCATTAACCTTCACACCTACCTACTGCCGGTCAGAAGAATTATGATGCATGTTCTTGTACTTCTCTATCAGTTAAGTTCCCAGCCAAAAATTGTAGTTTTCCTTGTGACTTCTAACTTGCAAACCAAACCTGAAGATTAAACAAAGGCAGCTTTTCATGCGGGGAGCAGGAAACAGAATTTGAGGTAATTTGCAATTAATTTATTTTTCTCCAGTTACTATATATTCTTATTGCAGGCAAACACCGAGGCACTGATGGCATATGTCACTTAGAGTGCCATACATTTTCACATGTTTATATACCTGGAGAAGTCTGTTCATGCTCTTCCAAACTAATAGGAAGACAAAGTCTTGCAGTAAAGATTTGTTTTTAAACTTTCACTTGTGTTTTGCAGAACCGATGGATTTGTATATCAGCCAAACTTACTATTACATTTATTAGACCCAGAAAGTTGAATTGTATTTCATCCGACCTTCAGCTACGGATACTAGCTTTTAGCCTCCATAGCTCAGACAGCACTACGCTAGTGTCTTGCTTCTCTATGTAAACAGTTTTTTTCTTATATCTTACACCTGAAGGCAATAAGCATTATGGCTGTGACATCTGCTGCCATTGCAGCTGTGGCTGCAACTGGTTTTCTTCCCTGGGGTGAACAAACAGCACAATACTTAGATTCTGAGAGGGGGGTTAATTTATTGTAGACAATATCATTATCATCACCAATCATATTTTATTGTTTTTGAAACAAGTTGTTTCACAAGAAATATGATTTAAGAAGTATTCCCAAGAAGCTTCCAGGTTCATACTCTGGGAATGGATCCTTCTTGGCCACATCCTCGAAATGTCTCAGGAAGTGGCAGTGCACTTTCCTCTTTCCTGAGGTGTTCCTCCTTTATTTTAAAGAATAAAGTCCTTTGATACTGCAAGAGGTATTTTTATTCCATGCTGAAACAGTCCCTCCTAAGAAGTCTCTTCCTCGCTTATGCTTTCTGACCTTCTACGTCAAGCCTAGTTCAGTTCAGTTTTAAGTGCAGCAAACTCACAGTTGCAGTGAAGTAGGACGATTTGTGGATGCTTGTGAAGTACACACATATCACAGGATCTCCTGTGGCTGTGGTGGATTAGTCTTAGTGAACGTGGCGGCTCCTTCCAGCACTCCTAAAACAACCCACGGATGCTGTTAGTGATCTAGCTGCCACTCAGGCACTTGTCCATTAGGAACTGTCCCTGACAGATAAGAAGCTACTGAAAAGCGGTCATGAGGAATTAATTATATTTAATTCCAATTAGGATAGATCTGAATCTGTGACTTCAGGGTGAAGGAGAATGAGTTCTGTGAACGAATCTGCTACCGTAGGATGTTCTGAGGAAAGCTGCATGATGTCAACGGTTGACTCCTTTCTGACAGCCAGTCTCTGCTCAAGGACAGGTAAGGGCAAAACAAGTGAATGCAAAAGTAATTATTTAGGGAAAAAAGAGACAATATCAACAAGACTTGGAATTTTAACTGACATGAAAGGAGGTTATGCTTATCTTAAAGATGCAAATGTTAGTAAGTAAACACATTTGTTTTCATTTGTAGATAGCACCATTCATCTGTTTGCCCTTGCTATGTTGTCTAATTGATCACCTAACTGGCTGATTGGATTAAAATGTGTTCCTGGTATGTGCCCTTTCCTCATCTTAGTTTCTATTTCTTAAAGTTTTAGAGCATATTAAAAATCAGTTTACAATTATTTTTCTGATTGCAGGCCACGCTTATAGTATCTCTTGTTATTTTAAACACATTGTGAGCTTTAGAAAAATGTTATATTCCTCTGTTATGTTGTTATGTTTTTTATCTCTAAGTGCTGTATTTACTTGGTCACATCCCACCTACTGGTAATTGGTTCCTGTGAGAAATCTACACTTTTTATTTACAGGAAATCTGCAAGTACTACAATTCAGCTTCACTAGTACAAATCAAACGTTCTTTGCGAAACCGCAGTCTCATAGATATTATCTGCACTTAGCCTACAGACTGAAAATCAATCTGGTGAAATTTAGAAAGACAGATATTTAGCATAAGTTTTAATTTTTCTTTTCTCTGTAATTCATTAGGTCGCCTCCCATCATGTACAACAAATCTTGTAAATTTTTAAAAAATAATCAATACTCGGCTAAAGTTACCATTTCAAAGTATGCACTCTTCAATTATGAAGTATTATTTTGTGATTAAAATATCGAATTGGGAGCCAGAAACCATACAGTATCAAGACCAAATAACCTGACTTATGGCCCAGTTCTTCATTACCTTGCTCTGCCTTAAGGGTCTATCGACAAGCAGCAACTTCTTTCTCAACTCTTCAGAGATGGACGGCTCAAAACTTGCAGTGCAGTTTAGGTCCCTTTGTTAATTTTGGAGGGTGTCCTGGGAATTATAGGATCTCTGTGGCACTCTAGCAGAGGCTACCCTGTGCCAAAATGGTTGAAAGATGAGAGTCTTTGCTTCATCTCCACATTGAAACCAGATGGCAAGAGGAACTTGAGGACTTAAATAAAGGGTCCTCTGAGATAGTAGGTCTAATACCCTATATAATGCAAAGGGTCATTTTTTTCTTAGCACGTAAACTGTGCATAAGTGACTACACAAAGTGTGTGACTTGACAAGAAAGAGATGACTCAATTCTCTTGAGATAGAGAAGGTGATGGAACTGGATTCAATCACCCCCTGGTTACTCTTAAAGAAATCTCCTTCATTAAAAGTGATATTCTGATCAGCACTAGCTTGAGGCATATATGCTACAGGCCAATTTAACTGTGGCTTGTGAGATGATGCATTTGCATCAACATCTCATTTTCGTTGAGAATACATCATTTAAAATACAGTCTTGCTCTTTGTTAAGAAATCTTCAAAGTCTGAGTGAGATACAACTAATGATCTGATTTTTTGCCTGGAAATAATGTCAAAGGATAGTACTGAAGAGGGGAACTGTACTTGATCTAGGGCTGTAGTGTACCTAGAGCCCAGTTTGCCCTAATCCTGCTCCAGCTGTAAACTTCAATTTAGTCACAAACCTCTCAGATTTTCTAGGTTGTGTGTGACCTTCACTTAACAGGTCTCTGCCTCATGCTTCCTTCCTTGCATTGGTGTCCAAATTTCATTAATTTACAGCACAGTGCTTCCCTTCCACGCTGGTAACTGCCATGCTAGACAGAGCTGGGCCATAAGAGGTGGTGGAGCCAGGGAGGGGCCACAGTAGGATGGCAGTGGGTCATCTTTCAGTGAGGCCAAAACCAGAGAATACTTCCTACGCATCAGGAATTCTCCCCACCATATGACCCTGAATATGGGGCCTTGCACATTGGCCAAGATGCCCATTTTGAGGCTTGTGAGTTGCTCCTATGGCACTCAGGACCGCATTCAACACAATTACACGAACAGTAAACAATAGCGTAATGTGCCAATTAATTTATACATAAGATCAAAAAAGCGGTTCTTTATTTTTGGCTTTATTCAGTTTACAAATCTCTTCTGGTTGCAATCTCTGCTGGTCTTATTTAAGGACTCATCTCTACAAGTACGTTTAGAAAGAAATTTACATCAGACTTCTACTTATATGAAATTATAAAATCACACAAGAAACACTGAAGAACTGAAGTGAGAAAATACTTCCACTGAGCATACTGACTTCTATTCCTGCAGTCAGAATTACAGCCATAGTTCCCAAACTATGCAGTTATTTTGCCCATTTATCAATCAAGATTTGCATGTTTACACACCAGATGCCAACATGTGATCCAATGGCCATTACTGTTTTTGCGTCAGACGAAAGACAGATTATGTTAGTCTGGAGCCAACTGTTTGTAAAACTATTGTAAAAACAGCATATGAGGAGTAATAGTAGTCACAAATCACTTACTAAGCATATTGACCCAAGCCTTGCCACTAAGTTTAAGAGATTCAAATTTAGACCTGATAAGCAACTGCTGTCAGAAGTGGTAGCTGCTTACGGCAGTCATCTCTGAGACTGAGCAAGCACATGTGAATTCAGCAATCCCCAGTAGCAAAAGAAGACTTCAGACTACAGCCATTTGCTTGTCGCCTTCATTCAGGTGCCAGGTTCTATAGGAAGAGGGTCTCAGAAACATTCACAGATGACCTGGTAACTTGAAATATTAGAACAGCAACTATTATAGTCACTGAGCATATACTCAAGTGGAGAGAATGAGAAGATAATTTATTCAAAATAAAATTCCACTAAAACATGACTCACTGAGGATTAGGTAACACTTTTGGAAGTCTCTTACACCATATCAGTAACACAGACATTTTGGAAAGCCCCTCTCTTTAACATTTCAAAAATTTCATCAAGTTGCTCAAACTGCAAAAAAGGAAACCCTAGCACTTCTATAGAAGTCTCAGCAATGGAGAGCTTTAAAAGCTCACCTGTGTGTTGGTACTTCTCTTATTCAGGGCAGAAGAGGAAATTATGCTGGAGTACAATTCAAAATAATAACAGGATGAACCTCTGTATTCTTTCTCAACAGCCCAAAGATTACATGTTCCTGTTACCTTTGGAGTGTGTTAGAAAAATCCCTAGTGCGCAATTTCCAGCTAAGCTTCTTCAGGAAGAAATCTAGTTCCTGTCCTCCAAAGGCCTTAAGTGATGTAACATCAAGCATAGAAGATTCACAGGCAAGGGCGAATCATAGAAACATTTATGTAGTCCTCTTAACCACTAATGTAGGCAGACCCATTCAATCCCTGGGAGCAAAAGGCTCCTCCAGCAAAAGAAAACTGGCCAGGGTCCCATTTGTGTTCATCTATATGAAGAAGCTATTGCAAAACAAACAAGACAGGTGTGATTTTAATGTACAATAGCCATTTGTCTTGTTTCTCTTAGCACTCTGGCTCCAGCAGGTTACAGCGGGGTGGCTACAGAAGCTGCTGTTCGCAGCTGGATGCATGCCCCTTGTTCAGAGGTTTCTGCCTCCATTATAAGGCTAGTTCATGAACCAGCTGCTGGGCTGCCACAAATTACAGACTAAAATTTGGGAAAACCATCAGGCGTAAAATGTGACCAAGAATGCATCCTCATCCTAGGTAATCCTAGGCATTCTAAGCAATGTCAAGGCCATAGAATAAATGAAATTTGTAGGTAGCCTTAAAAAAAATCTGTCAACAGGGATTCGTAGGATGCCTCGTGCTGGATCTGGGAACAGGGTGAAATGTCAAGTGCCCACAGGAGTCCTCCCAAACATGATTTAAATATAATTGGTGTCCATACCAAAACCAATGTATTTGACACCATCTAATTCGAGCTGCTTCTCTCATGAGCCTTCACAGACCATTTATAGCCTTTTATATCAAAATACAACCTGAAATACTTTTAAACCAAAAATTTATTCTCACCTTTTCACATAGGTTTTAGTATTGTTCAGAATTTAAAAAAAAAAAACCAAACTAAAACAAAACAAAAAACCAAACCATTAATGAAAAGGCAAGCTTCAAAATTATTTTTAAAACACATTTTTGGTCGTGCTTTTAGTTCTAGTTCAGGGACCTTTAAGTAATGATGGATAAAATTCACCTTTATGAGTACAAATGCAGCTTGAAAGGTCATGAGTTATGTAAGAAAATTGGCCACAATTACTTTTTTTGATGCTTCGAAATTATTTCTATGTCTTCTAATAAAAGGCTGTTTCTATTTATGTAGAAAAGCCTCCAGAAGACCATTCTAGATTCTGAAAAGGCAAGGACAGCGATGCTTCGGGAACCCGTTAGGCTGCGTGATAAGCCTCATGCTGCATTTTGCTGATCAAGTCAGGCTCCAAGAGAGGCAAATATTATAACTTTATAATATGAAATTATGTTCCTGCTGAGCATATGACCTGGGAGTTGACAGCAATTTCACCTGGATTTAAAGGAGTCATTCAGCAAAAATCCACCTTTCACGTTCCAGCAAGTAGGAGCTCTGCCTCTGGTTCTTACAACCTTCTTACATTACCTCCTAAGTTTTAATTTTCCCCATTTTGTAGTATATTGTCATTATGGCTTCCAAAATAATGTCTTTTCCTTAGTGACCAGAGCAGAAAAGCATAAACAGACATTTTTATTATAAAAGTGTTCTTAATGTCATTTTTCTGTAATGAAGCCATCAACATTTATAAGGAGTGTTTGCACTGGTTTGAAAACTTTTCTGACTAAGAGTATCTACACGCGATACGTTTCAAGGAACAAGTCAAAATGGCAAATGCAAGCACTCCAATACTGGATCCCCAGCAAAATGTAGCTGTTTTTGAAAAGCAGAACTGCATTTTCTGTAAAGACATAGGCTCCACTTGACAACTACAACTCTGAAGAAATCAAGTATTTGCAGTTAGCTCTTCCCCTCCCCTTTTTTTTTAATTAATGAAAAAGACACGGCACCTGTAGGGGCTGAAAAATATGTTGTGGTTGTCATTATGGAGCTGTTCAGACCATACAGCTGGGATTCAGCCAAAGCCAGATGAAGGTGCAGGCTGCCGTGTGGCTTGGAGGTGCTTCTTCCCCCTCCTGTTAGGATGCCAGTGAGATTACGGTCGTGCTCTGAAACGCTTTGAAGCTGCCTGGGCAGAAAGCGCAGAAGCGTTGTAGGTCTCAAACTCCATGAGGATCTCATGTTTTGTGGTGCCTACCCTAGCTTTGTGTGTGTCTCCTCCACGGTTTGATGGATGTGTCTCTCAGCCTGCATTTCCACATCACCCCATCCTCCCCAGATAAATGGGGTGTTCTTGTTTTCAGCGCTGCCAACTCTCCTGACGGCCGCAGTTCGAACCTTGCTCTGAGGCAGATGGCTGCTTTTCCTCACGTGTTTCCTCCTTCCTCAACACGGCTGCCACCTTCCATTTTGGACAAATGGGTTTACAGCAGCCATTTCACCTCCGTGTTTCTCAGCATGGCTTCAAGGCCGGGCTTCGGCACAGGCGCTGCTCTCCGCTGCTTTTAGTGAGACTGAAGTTGTGCCCAGTGACAGTGATGGGAGTTGCGGAAATCCCACAGCAAAGCAGGAGCTGGCACCAGAAGTCAGACTGGGGTCTTGGTGAGATCTGAGGGGGCCGAGGCACGGTGAGGACGGAGGCCTGGTGCAGCATTGCCATTGCAGGGGCTCAGGTGGAGGAAATGGTGGGAGCCACGCAGGACCTGCTGGGGGAGGGAAAGCATGGCAGAACAGCAAAAAACTCTGCATGACAGCCCCTGGTCTCGTGTGGAACTGAGGCTGAGGTGCTTCTGTGGCCCCCACGCATGAAGCGTCCAACGAGAGCTGAAAGAAGGGTGTTTGAAGATAGATATTTACTTCCTTGCTGTTTGACAATTTTATTTTCTTAACCTGCATTTAATGTAATGATTTCTATGTAGCTCAAACACACATATTTTAACTTATTATTAAACTTTTTTTAGCATTTGAGAATTCATTATTTTAACAAGACTTAATAGTCCATCCATAATTATAGCACTCAATAATGGAAGCTTATTGGCCTAAAGTTTTTCTAGGTCTTAACAAGATGGTTAATGTCCAAGAACACTCTTACATGTAAAAAGAGGTTATAGGCATTTTTATTAACCAGAAATCTGAAAGACTTCAAGTCTTAACTAAAATTCGAACATCAATATGAAATGTATGTCTCCATTAACAGCTACAGTACCTATTTCCTAATTTATCAGTTTACCCTCAACAAATTGAACTGCTTATTTAATTTTATCACTACTCTACCTATCTTTAAATAAGCATTTGAGAACTTCTCTCTTCTTCTGCAGACTGTAGTCCCATTCATACCTCAGGGAAGCTGCTATCAGATCATTCTTAATCCATAGCAATAGGAGATAAAATTTTTAAAAAATCTAGTGTGGAGAATGCTTACTTCATGCTATTTGTGTCACAGTTGTTTTATTAGGTGTTCTGGAGAAGAAAAGAAAACCCATTCTTCTAACAGTAGATTATTTGGGATGCTCATATGGGAGAACTATTGTGAGCCTTTGTGTACTTACTGTCAGAAATTCTGAAAGAGCATTAATATTCGTGGTTTCATTTGTCCTACCACCAGTCTTTGGGCTCCCAAGTCCTGATGCTTCTGATGAAGAGAGTACTAACTCTTCTAATTTTATCGATAATATCTTAGGCATTAGCGTCACTGAGGCCAGATTTACCCAAACCTAAAGCATGAACTGTGCACAAGCTGAATACCATGTGTGCAGGGTAAGTAAGAGCTTTGGTATTCCTTGCTCTTCCTGAAGTATATTATACTGCCTGCAATATGTTGTCCCAAAGATAGAGCTCTGTTTGATGTTGTATGAAGAGACTTTGTTGTTGTTCTCTCATCTTCTTAACTGAAAACTTGACTTGAACTTCAGTAGAGTCCTAAATAAACCACATGACAGTATTCAAGAGGCAGGAGAGATTAAAAGGAGTTGGGCAATCTTTAGAATAGACAAGAACAGTTTATGCATACTAGAGATGTATTTCCTTTATAGGTCGTATCTGATGATACCCAAAATATCTTGTCCCACACCCTCCCAGAACTTAGGAGGGGAAAGAAAGAGAAAAGTGAAATGACGCGGCATACCCTGATCTATCCGCAGCATCACAGAAACAGATTATTCTCCATAATTTTTTTTTTTCTGTCTCAAAACTTCACATGCAACTTAGTCTTTCTCTGGGTGCTTTTTAGCACCCACAACTCCAATCAGACTATGAGGTCATTTGAGTTTATGAATCAGGCTATGATACCTGCAATACAAGATTACAGGATATTGCAGTGTTTCCCAAGTTGAAAATGACCTAATGTACAGCTACATTACTATTGAGCTGAACTGGAATCATACATACCTGACCCATACAGGAAGACTGGAACTTGAATCCCAAGAATTGAGAACATCTTTAAGGCTCTAAGGTTCCACAGTTGCACAAATAACCAAACATAAAAGCTTTCCTACTAGCACCGAATTTTCTTAAAGTTAGTGTCTGAATTGATTACTCAGCAAGTTTATGCATAGCAGCTGACAGAAACATGAATCAGTGCTAAAACCACATACTATTTTGACTGACATTGGAAGAAAACCAGTTAGACCTGCTGGATGTTTTGACATCTCTTGCTAAATCAAAGTGATTTTATGAGTTAATCTTTTATGGCAGCAAGAAATCTGCTAAGAAGAAACTCAATCTAGAAAGAGTAGCTAGTAGTCTTTGTTAAAGCAATCATTATATTGACTCTCTTCATTTAATAATTCATACATTTCAAATAACAGGGGAATGTGATTAGACTAAAATCAATGAAAAAACAGATTTTAAGGGAATTCAGGATTACTTTTCAATAAGTTATGTTTATATTTAATGATCTTTGTTAATAGAGTATTAAGTATGTCTGCGATGCTCATGTTGCAAAGAAGTTGTACAATGAAGCAGAGCATTTATTTGAAAAACCGCATTATCTCTGCTCAGCGTTAAAGGATTTTTTTACTTTCTACACATGCACATAACATTCAGAATAACTCAGGTATAAACTACTTTGCTGGTTTACAGTAAACATTTCAGTAGTTCCACTGAATTTAATTCCCATTTTACTATTACACAAGTGACAGACTGAAATTAACAAGTTCTTAACTTTTCCCTCCTGTGTCAAAAGAAACAGCTCCTTTCCATGGACAGACACAGGTGGTATCTCCTGGCCACAATGGAGGCAGTGAATGTATTGTTTATCAGAAATGCTGGCTACTCTTAAAATTATTCCTGCCTTACTGCAACACAAACTAACAAGCAAAAGACACGATTTCAATAAATAAAGTCTCCTACCAATATCTAGTTCTCATGGTCTTGAGGATACATAATTAGACTCCACAGTGAGCCCCCATGCGTGAATGATTTCTCAGCCTTCTTCTCCAAGTTGGGTGTCTCTGCCTACTTGAGGAGCAACTTTAATTGGTCCTTCAGTAGAAGAATCCTCTGCTTTCCAGAAGCAAAATGATTTCTGTAAATACTGGGATACGCAAACTGAAGTCACTATCAAGCCTATTTTTCCCACTAAAATACACAAGGGACTAAGTAAGGGGACTGCTGATGTAAACTTACTTTTAGAGGTGTCAACCTCCAGGAATGAAATCCAGGATCTGTAGTTATAAAATTATTGTTATGGGGTAGCAGTTTTAATTACTATGTAATTTTAATTACTAAATTACTAAAGTGTGTAGTCTGGAGAAATGTAACAATAGACCAGCTCTTAAGAATTGTGCCAGTGCAAATTCAGGGATGTGACTCTTTCTTTTTAAACCAAATTATCTTATTTTCATGGCTTATAGGATTCCACAATTAATGAAAAAGAAAAATCATAAATCCAAACCAAATATGCTATTGCTGTCTGTTTGTCTTCCCTTTGGATACACGTAGCAAAAACAGTTCCACATCTAACAAAGAACCTTTTATTCCTTTTAAGTTACCACAGTGTTTCAGTATTCCATTAAAATCATTACCTGCTTTTGGTAATACTTTTGCAGATTACGTTGCATTAGAGACTCTTATGACTATGTCATCACACTGGAGAGAGTGTTGTCTAGAAAGGTTTCTTCTCTTTGATGCTGTGTCATTTTTTTGGTTCCTTTTCAAACAACCAGCATCTATAAGATAGAAGGGATGAAGAGGCTGAGAAGACTTGATTGTCAAAAGTACCACTGAAATAGAGATGGAAACACAGCACTGATTTGTACAGTTCAGAAAGTTTTTAAGTTACTTTTCTTCCACAGTTTCCCTGGGGAGAAAGACTGAAAATATAGGCTGCTGTCACCCTTCCCTCAGGAAGGAAGAGCACTTCCACTCTGTGTAATCTCATAGTGAAGATGCGGGTTCGGATCCCCTCGGGCAGAGCAGGGATGCGAACTGGTTTTCCCACATCCTCAGTGAATGTTCTAGCCACCGGAGTACTGGAAAGGGCTGGGGTTATTCTTCCTCCTGGCCTGTGAATCGAGACTTTTGCTTCTAAAACTATTCATGAAAAGTGATGGGCACTGAAATATTGCAGAAATGTCAAAAGCAACTGTTCTAGTCTGCACTAAATCAGCTTCTTTTTTAAGGAAAGTAACTAATACACAGAGGATTGTTTGTCCATTTTCTACATTCAAGATAGTAAGTCCAGCTGCTCAAAATGATTCTTTCCCAGATGGTCAAACTCCACTGTCCCCATCAGGACACAGGTAGTTTATTGCCTTATCACCTTGGAGTAAGTGCATGCATCCTTATCACTTTTTCTGCTCTTGTGCCTCATGGAAAATCACAAGATTTATGTTCATTTGTTCCTTGACTCCTCCTGTACTGTGTTCAAGAAATGTATTGAGCACAGATGTTTTTTCTCCACCTTGACAGAGCACTGGGTCATCAGTTCCAGGCCTGCCAGAACCGGTCCTGCTTTAATTGCCCGCTCCATCACGCCCCGGTATCTCCATGCAGCGCTCTGGGGAAGCGCCTCCTTCGATCGCTTTGCATTCGGAGTCTGTTTCTGGGAGCCAACTCTCACCATGTATTCTGAGGTAAGTATCTGTGTATCCTGAAAGCATAAAGCCTCTTCCTCGAGTATTCCTTGATTTTTGTTCCTGGAAAAACTTGACATCTGGTAAACACTGTTTACTTGCTTACTGAAACTAAGCTTCTAAGTTACTTCTTTAAGCAGGAAGAATGTGCTCTTTTCTGTCACTCTGGTACTCCTACTCTTCCAAGAAGGCTCCCTCAGTGCCCTCCTAGTAACATGCCGCACAAAAAAAGACCAGCTCACAGTTTTCCTCTTCATCCTGTGCTTCCTCAAATCCTACACAATGTAAAAGTGGAAGGAACATTAACCATCGTGTAGGCTCCCCCTTAATCAAAAGGTTCCTAGTAGTTATCAGTGTAATCACTGAAAAAAACCCAAACTGAAATATTCTAACAATAAAATACATAATGGTGTGTAAATACAGTAATGGAAGATCCAAACTACACTGAAGTTTTTTTAAGCACTTACTGAAAAGTAACAGAACTGAAAAAAAGCTGGATCTTTAGGTGTAATGTGCAACACACTTTGAGGGCAATGGGTGCGATGCAGTATTTGCCTGCACAGCTCAGAGTGAAGTGAAAAAGGGATGTCTTTGCAGTCAATAACGATGAAAAGCTTTTGTTTGGACACTGTCATTTTGTCTTGATAATTGCACCTTCAAAAAGAAGTTTGTCAGAAAAGCAGAACAACACGTGCTCTGTGATTAGCTGTAAAATCTTTTTTGCCAGGACTGACGCAGTGCTGATAAGGATCTGTTATACACCCCACTGCATAGAGTTGCATGGGGCACTGACTTCTCATTAGGATGAAATCTTGACCCTACCCAAGTCAGATTTGTCACCGATTCAATTGTAGCTGCAATTAACTCCTTAATGTTTTTTAACATCTTCAGAGAAGACAATTAGCTGCTTCTGGCCAAGTCAAACAAGCAAGCGACTTCATGGCAGATTTCCCTGCCGTGATCTCGTGAGGAGTGGTTTTGTCTATGCCGTTTCCAACAACGACTGAAAGAGAGAACTGAAGTACTTTGGGTTTGGTGAAAGGTCGGAGCTGGGCAGAGAGAGCTGCAGACGAAGGTCTTCCCCCGTAAGGGGCAGTTTTGTAAGGCTGCAGGTGTTGCTCCTATGCTGGTGGTGTATTTCCACCCAAATACCGTCAGAAGCTGTACTCTGTCGAGAAACGGACCCAGCAGTGCCATGAAGGCGGAAAAAAGCCTGTACAAAACTCCGTTCTTCAAATGCCCGCAGCCACACCACCAACACCAACCTACCAAGGTTCCCTTCACCTTATTTCGAATTCGGTTTGTTTCCGCAAGGTCTTTTGTAGGTGGGGAACAGGTTTTACCACCCTGCGTCTGAGGGATTCACACCCAGACCTTTTACGGGGGTCCTTGGGGTATCACACCAACCGGGGTAACGCAGGGAGGAGCGCGGAGCCCCCCTCCTCACTACCCCTGCACCCTCACCCTGCTTTTCACCTAATTGCCCCCACTAGCTTATTAAGCACCGCAGGGTGACCCGCTCCAGTTGCGGGGCGTGGAAAGTCCTGCCGGAAAGAACCGAGCCCACACCTCCGGGCTGCCCTCAAGGCCGACGAGAGGCCAGGAGCCGCCGGCCGCCCCCAGCGGCCCCGCCGGCTGGGCCCTGAGGCGGCGGGGGCGGCTGAAGTAAGACTCCATCTCCCGGCATGCCGAGCGGGGCGGCACGGAGGAGGGGGGCAGCCGGCGCCCGGGCGTGCGGGTGAGGGGAGCTGGATGTGGGTTGGGGTGTGCTGTCTTTGGGGGGCTTTTTTTTTTTTTTTTTTGCATCAGAGGTGATATGTGTCGTGGGCACCCAGGGAGAGCTAAGGAAACAGCGGGCTGGAGAGTGGGATTTTACTGCTCGGCAGCATCTCACTGCTGTGCCAGGTCCGTGCTGGGTGGAGGACCCTGTATGTGATGCTGTTGGGTACCGTGATGCTATTAGCTACAAATTAAGCTTTGTAGCTTGGCTGTGATGGCTTGAATCCTCTCCTGCCCTGTGCAAAGCTTTCAGGTCCTCACTGCTGGGAATTAGCTCTCAGAAATCTTCTAGCTTGTTTGTGGTTGCTGTGTTCTGCAGCAAGGGGTAGGTCAGCTTAGACTTATTTTTTTACAAAGAGCTTGTGAGCCTGCAGGCTCCTTGTTGCTCTTTTTCTTTCTTAATTGGCTTTGAGTGCATATGTGTGGATGTGCATGTGCCTGCCTCCCTCATCAGCAGCACCCCTGGTATTCAGCGGAGTAATTAGAACATCTAAATCTTCCCTATATGTCATCCAGACTTTGTAAAATTAACTGTGATTACTGGCACCAGCCTGCAGACGTGCCGGATCCCACCCCAGCTCCCAAGAAGCGTAACTGCTCCTCGGGAAAGTCTTGTGCTCGCTGCCATGCGCGAGCTCCTTCCTACTCCCTTTTATATCAGCGCAGAGTTAAATGACTTTCGCTTTTGTTGACTCTGGGACGATTTAGGAGTCGCCGCACACAACTGAAATCAGAAGCGCTGCTCGGTTGCTGAGCAAACCGACGCCCTCGTTTCGGTGGCGGCTCTCGAAGCGGATCCCTCCCGACCCCCGGCTGGATTCGGCAGCAGGTTGGGTTCCCTGGGTGCTGGGGGGAGACCTGGTCCGTGCTGCCCTGCCCCGGGGTGCAGCCCGCGGTGCAGCAGTGCCCTCTGGCAAAGAGCCCTGAACCTCCCCACGGGCACGTGTATGTCTGCGTCCGTGTATAATTGTAGATATTTACTATGCTATGTATAAAAACAAAATGCTATATATAAAAATTCAGAAATGCGGGCTGTTTGGAGGACCCAGGTTTATGCCTTGCCCCACAGAATAGCATTATTTCTGCAGTCTTTGAACACAAATGGCCATTCACCCGTTTGGCTTTGCCATAGTCGTGCGTTAATGACCTGCCGTGGGAAGGTGCCAGTTCAGGTAACAAAGTGGGGGCAGGGGAGGCTAAGGAGCAGGTATTGATCATTTTTAGTTTCTTGTTAAATGAGGTGGGAGATTGACCACTTACCCATTTCCTTACCGCACAGGTTAAGTGGTGTGAAGAAGTACAGAATTTTTCTTTCTGAAGTTTTCTTTTCCTCCCTTTCTCCCTCCCAGCCCAACTGGCACATGGAGATCGACACCACGTTATCTTTCCAGCTTGAGTGCTGCCCAGATGTCTTTCACGTTTCTCTGTCTTTCCTTGAAGATGCTGGGTCTCTCACACTTTTCCCAATTAAAAAAAAAAAAAGCAACCACCAGGGAACTAACTTGGCTAATGACTTTGCTGATTGGAATCATTAAGGACATCTCAGCATCATGGCTGCGCTTCTCTCTGCTTTCAGGAGCAATATTGATTGCTGATTTAATTTAAATCTTGGACAAAAATCTTTCATTTTTCTTCGGAGATCTCCAACGTGGCTTGCCATGAGAACCGGTCGCTGTTTCCTGGGGGCGTAGCGCGGTGGAATAGCAGGCAAGAGGGATGAAGAGCCTTGGGAAGCGTCCAGGCACAGCCGTGACCTCCGGGCAGGGTGGACGATCCCCCCCGGCTCTGAGCGGGGAGGGGGGAGCTGGGGGGGGGGGTCAAGGACCTGCCTCGGGGGTGCTGAAAAACTGGCAAGTGTGGGGAAACTGCTTCAAAATTCAACCAAAAGGAGGCAAGGGTGGCATTTTCAGTAGGGAAGTCTAGTGCTCTGGTGTCTCTCTGCTCTCATTATATGCTTTCCAATTGCTCTTATATATGCTTCAAAGGTTAATATATGTTTGTGATGAGTGCACTTTGTAGAAATGTTAATTAGCCCGGGTGCAATTCAAGGGATTCTTCCCTCGATAATAAATGCTTTTTCTGTATTTTTAGCCACCATTTTTATTAGTACTTGCTCTGCTGTTTATCCAGAAGATGACTCGAGAGAAAAGGCTGGTGGGGGCTGCAGTTTGCCCCCCCGGAGCAGCAGAGGCTCGGGTGTTTTGGAGAAGGTGTCCGGCTGCTGCACCTCCGAGAGAACCGCCCTGAGACTGGGACCAGCAGCAGCTGATGGTGGGGTTGGACTGTTTAATGGCACTGGGTGATTTAGGGACCCAGAACGGAAAATGGGGTGCTCGCCTGGGGCGGGGGCTGCTCTGCTGGAGCAGCCCGTTCTCGCGCTGGCACTCTGCTGCGTCCGTGCAGGAGATGGACACGCGCTCCCCAAAAGCTTGCGGATCTGAGGTCCTTCCATCCCGGAGCGATGCAATGTCCAAAATCCCTCTGGTTCCACTTTGGTGTGGGCTTATGGTGCATCCAAAACGCCTGTGGATGGGGAAACTCAAGCCACAGACTTCATCTCTAATCTTCATGGGTTCCTAAGTGAATGCCCTTCCGTTTGCAATGTGGGGGGACAAAATGGGATTTCAATCAGTGGGAAGGGAGAGGCGATTTCCCAGCGCCCATTAGCTGGTAATAATTGCTTTGAGAGCAGAGGTTTAATCTCAGGATTTCATACAGAAGCGTCGCTCTCCAAGCGAGTTTCCAGGGATGTCTGTTCTCGCCACGGTGGCCGGTCCCTTCCCCGAGTGCCGCATCCAAAGTCTCCTTAAAGACTCCTTAAACCCAGAGCCCCAGAGTAGGGCTGCAGCGGAGGACATCTCCTCCGGCCCACCCCGCTGCCCGGGGGGATTGTGGCCTGGAATCGGCAGGCAGGCACCCACAGCGATAACACCCTGTCTTGGAGCAGCCCCCCCGCTTGCCTCAGCCACCAGATCTTTGCAACGCAAAGGTCAGTTGAATTCCTGACAGTGTAAAAATGAAGTTCTCTGATTGATTGAAGGTTCCTCTTTAAGACTTCAAATAAATGTGTTGGTTTTACTTGATAGAATGCTTTAAAGGTCCATTATAAAATACCCTTTTATATGAGAAGTAATTTCTTTACATCATTTTTCTTTTCCTTAATTTTTGTGGAACTTAATTATCCTCCTCCCCCCCCTTTTCTTTTTAATCGATTTTTTTTTTTCCTTCTTTTCCCTCCCCAGGGGAAAGTAAGCAGCATTATTTAAAGGGACACAGCGATAAAATACAGTGGTATGACAGATACAACGGATGGAAGATGAGATGGATCCATCCATCTCAGACTTCCAATGGCTCCCGTTACTCATTTGATTTCAGTCTCCCATTTTCAGGATGAGCAAAGCTGGAGGACAGTGGGATGCTCAGGTTCAAACACGGCATGGGAAGTTCAACGCACCTTCCCCACGCTCCTGCTGGGAAGGGATGGGGGTCCTTGGGGCTGCCAGCCCCCATTTCCCTGCTCCCGCCAGCGCAGTTGTGTCCTGCTAAAATGCAATGGAATAATTCCTCAGGGCGTGGTTGTGGCACCCACCTGAATGCCAAGTAATCATCTTCACAATTAATTCCCCTGCCCTGATACGCCTTGCAGAAAATCCTGAGCACGCTGGAAAGATATTTGCTGCCCGTTTGTACGGTGCTGCTGAGAAGGGAAAACGGGGAGGAAAAGGGGAATGATCCCATTTGAAGCTGGGTGACCAGTGGCTCCCTGCTCCATTAGCAGGCGTTATAACTCACGACGACATCCAGCTAAATTGAGACTAAATAGGAGTGAGTTAGTGACACTTGAGGCAAGGGCCGATGCAGACCCAGGCTGTCGGCAGGGATGCGGCAGCGTGGTGCCCTGCCTCCTCGCAGGGAGAGGCCAACCTCTGACGGGGGGGCAGGCGGCTCCTTCGGCTGCGTTGGGCTCGGGCATACCCGAGCAGTGCCCCGTTTCTGTGGGCAGTTTTGACACCAAAGCCCTGGCTGGCTTCTCTGCTTGCTTTGCGGTTTCCTCTGTCTGACGTTTGGGTTGCAGCGACCTTTCAAGCTGATAGTTTGGAGAGACTCTCCCCGCACAGGGCTGAAATGGACCCGAGAGCTCCCCTCCTTGTAAGCAATCAACAGTTTCAATAAATGGCTTCAAGTAACAGCTAAACGGGGAAGAAAAAGCTGGACCACAAATACTCTCTGCACGGGAAAAGCTGTGCTTGACGTGTGCAGGTGACTCACGGGAAGAGAGAGTCTTTAAAGCTAGGCTTAAGAGATCGAACCGAACAGGCTCAATTAGTTCGTTGGTTGGTTATAGCCTTAGCCGGCAGAAGTCACGCAGACCCACTCCGAAGGCAGCGGCGCGGCCGCAGCCGAGCGCGGGCTGCGTCCGGGCAGGGGATGCAGCAGGACCACAGCATCCCTCCGGCCTGGCTTGTAGAGAGCGCTGGGACGCTGCCGGTTTTGGCAGACCGGTGCAGTCTCACCTGCCTTGTGTGGGGAAGCCTTGTTGATGTGGCCGTAGAAAACGGGGAGAAGGGATCCCGAAATGCATAGCTCTTGCCCCAAAATGGGATCAAGCTGCAGGGACAGGCTGTGCCTCCTCCCTGGGTGCCGTAGTCCGGCGTGTCGTTATGTTCGGCCTTAGAAAACTTTCTCTGCTTTTTGAGAAGGTCACTTGTCTCCCCTTGCTGTGGCTTTGCTCTCTGCTGGAGCGGAGCCGGGTGTTTCCCCGTAGCCCAGCTCCTGCTCTGGGGCCGGAGGAGATGGCTCCTCGTGCCGCACGGCCCGATGTGCCAGGGCCGGGCTTGCTGCTCAGCAGGGCTGAGGGAACTGAACAAGACAACGTGCTTAATTCCCATATTAAGAAAAAAAAATCCCGGTGTCTGCTGGTGCCCCAGGGGATGGTCACCACAGACCTCCGTGTCTGACGAGGTGCCAGTTCTCGTGCAGCGTGAGTAATGCTCCTTGTCAGCTCTGATAAAACCTGAAATCTATCACCAGCCCTTTTCTCCAAAGGTTTTGTTACCGAGGAAAGTAATTACAATTTGTCCTTAATTCCAGAAATGTGCCTAGAAAACCAGCCGGGAGGAGGGGACTGGTCCAGGGCAGGGCTGTGGCAGAGCCACAGCCGTCTGCCACCTCCCGGGGTCCTGAGCAGCCACGTCGGTGGCTGTCGTAGCTGGAAATAGTGGAGGGAGGGTGATGGAAAGGGGGGGAGGTGGCTGCCTGGTCCTTCAGCAGCTCCTGGCCGTGCTGGGGAGGTGAGTTGTCCCCTGTGAGCATCTCCTCAGAGTCCCTGCCCTGGGCTGCAGAGCTGGTCCTCTCGGCTGATGGATTACGCAGAATTTGCTTTTCAACCCCGGTTGTTCAGCGGAAGGGGAAAAGCCTCCCTCTGTCTCTGGATCTGATGCAATGAGACATCTGACGCGGAAGATGAATTGAGGGCTGCATCTGAAGTGCCAGATACATAATCCATCCTAAATAGGCTTCATTAGCGGTAACAATTAAAGTTACCATTGTGGATTGGATACGTTTTCTATTAACTTTGCCCTTGTCTGCAACTCGGACTCACCTCGTAATAATGAGCTGTGTCACTTCTGATCTATTTCTCATAATGGCTCCTTTCTCCTCTAAATCTGGGCAAAATATGATTTATAGGCAGGGCTACCGTCTCGGTGTCAGCCACCCGCCTTCTGCCAGCGGGAAGGGGGTAAATGTTGTCTGGAGTTTACAGCCTTTGCTGGCTCCTTATGGGTGGCAAAAGCCATCTTGGGGTTGGGATCTGGGGTGATGTCCGTGGGCTCGGGTGTCAGCAGGCCAGGGAGGTGAGCTGGGGCGGGAGCCTTCCCGCGGGAAGCCGTCCTCTGCGTAAGCCATCATCCCGCCGGAACAAAAGGAACGAAACTACCGGAGGATTAAGTCTGGCGCTCTCCTGCCGCCTGAGCGTTTCTTTTATCGAGGGATTTATGGCTTGGCGAAATACATTTTTAATTTCCTATTTTTTATTTTGGAAGCTGGAAGGGACTGGAAGGGAAGGGGAGGGCAGCCCTCCTGGCAGGCTCTCGGGGTGCTCCAGCGCTTTCGTTACAGCAGGGTCCTCCGTGTACTGGCCAGGGGGGTGGCAGCCAGGGTGGGGGGGGTCGAGCTGCCCAAGGGGGGATGCTCTGCCCTTGCTTTCCTTTGGGTTCACGCACAAAGAGCAGGAGCTCCCAGGCAGGGTTCGGTGCAAACTTCTCTTGCTGGCGGGGCTTGGGGCTCACCCAGGAGAAGGCATTACCGAAAACCCCGTGTTTGAAGTAGCCCTGAGCCCCAAACCCCCTGGCAACGATCCACCTGCCTCTAGCTGGACGTGCCCATGGTCCCCGTCCCCTCGGAGGGGCACGGTCCCAGCAGGCAGCAGATGCTCCTGCAGCCGAGGGAGGTTTTTCCCAGGGCAGATGTTTTTCAGAGGTTTTTTTTTTTTTTTTTTTTGCATCTCTGCTTCACTTTTCTTGCTTCAACCCTGAGGACGTGAGTGTGGGTTTCTAATGGGCATGTGTGCCCTGCCACTGAGGGTGGCATTGCCCCCAGGTCCCGGTACTTGATGTGGTTCAAGGGATTGAGGCTGGAGTCATCGGGTCTTGCCGGAGCTGTGGGCAAGAGGACGGCTGGAAACCTGCCCCTGCAAACCTGCTGCCGTCCCCTCCGCGTCTGAATCTCCTCCGTCTGGGATGAGCATCTAAGCCTCTGCCAACAGGAGAGCAAGCCACGGTAGCAGCAAAAACCCTCCTGATAAATGTCGTCCCCCCCCTTGTGAAGCTGTCATCTCATTATATCAATAGTGATTAAGAGAGGAAACTGGCAGTTAATCCCCTGCAAGGTATTTTGATTATTAAATTGAGAGTGCCTGGTACAAAGCTGTAGCATATTAACTTTGCCTCTGGGCAGATACAACGGGAGGCAGTAGGGATGTGACCCTCTTCTCCAGGGCACAGTGTTTCAGAGGAGCACTCTCAGCCTGGGCATCTTTGAGTTTAAATAATCCTTGAGGAGTTGTTGGGGTTTTTTTAACGTGAATCCCATGTTTCGTGACAAATACGTTTCCGTCAGCCCAAGTCAGACTGCGATGCTTCGGGACCTTTCCTGATAATCAAAAGCAACATGTTGCCTCTTTGCTGGTGAGAATTTATTCCGTCACCTGGCCTCAAAGAAGCCACCTCGCCAGGCAGTGTCACCCGCTGGTGCCAGTGCCGTGCTCACTGGAGCCACTGGAGTGCTCCGGTGTGGCTGTTGGCGATTGCCTCCCTCTGCGCGGGCAGTCAGGGCTCGCTGGGGTCCCTGCCACCCCCTGTCCTCGTCACCCTCTCCCCGCACGCCCGCCTTTCCCGGAGCGCGTCGGAGGGATTCGCATCGTCCCGAGAAAACGCTTCCCATCAGCGAGGCAGCATCGCTGCCAGCAGGCGGTTGCCATGGCAACGCGGGTCTGTAATGGCCCCAGCAGATGATTATTGTTATTGATTATTTTAATCTCACCCCGGCCCCTGCCGCAGGAGCCGGAGCGCTGCGACGCCACGGCT
>JAVJGG010000005.1:29253803-29281637 GCA_035590195.1 Aviceda cuculoides
GGTTGTGGCTGGGAGCAGCTCCGGGCTCGCTTCCTGCTCCTGCCCGGGCGACCGGGGCCGCCGCAGCCCCGCCGAGGAGCCCCGGTGGGGTCTGCCGAGGTTTTGCCGCTTTCCGTGGGCTTTTGGCAGCGGAGAGCCCCGTGCTGGCTCGGGAGGGCTCACGGCGCATCTCTAGGAGGTTTTCCTGGGGGGTGTCGGGGAGGAGGATCGGTGTGGGCGGGTAGTGCTGCGAGGTGAAACCGTGTGCTGCACCCGTGTGTGGACGTGGGTCCCCGTGGACCGGCGTTGCCGCTCCGTCTGACGTTTGGTAGCTCGTAGCTACAGCGAGGCCTTTCCCCACAGGCAGCGTTTTACAAACTGTGGACCCGCGGGAGTGGGGAGGACAGTAGGTCATGAGTGCCAAAAGATCTGGAGGGGCACGGGTCTTCGCGAACTCCTTGTGCCTGCCGTCTTTCAGCCGTGGAGGGGTAGTTCGGGCTGGAGCACTAAGTGAAAGAGCTGGGGAAAAGCTGTTGTAAGATAAATTACTCCGAGACCTTGAAAAATCTACTTTGTCATCGGTATTAACGCCCTTATGCAAGGTTCTTATGGGTGGTATTGGAATGCTTAAAACCTCCCAGAAGTGCTTTCAGATGAGTGTCAGTGTCAAGATTTGTTTGCTGAAATTTGTAGCCTCCTCAGATAGATTATAATGGTCTGTTCAATCTTCTTTATAACACAGGTTACAAAAAATTCATCCATTCATTCTTTCAGTGAGTCCACAGCTCTTTGCTGACCTGGTGCGTACTTCAAGAAGGACACTTACAAAATGAGAACTCTTCCTGTTGTAGGCACTAGTTCTTGCCTCTTCTCTACGTCTGCATATGACACTTCTGTTAAAGTAACAAGGTCGTTCTGTTTTCTGGACTTCAAAAGTTTCCCTGGGAGCCTGCCCATGGGATTTGGGCACAGATATCTGCCTCTGTAGACACTGATCAAGAGTCACTGTTTATTTTGGCCTTGGTGAGCCAAAACTGAAGGGAGGATCTCCCTTGTTCTGATATTTAGGTGAAGGAACATATAGTAGGTTTTAAAAGTAAAATCCTGGCAAAAGAGCCCAGCTTTGAGCAGTTCCTATTTCTCTGTTATTTCAGAGTGCCTGTAGATTGAGACAGACAAACACTGGCACTGTTAACTTTAAAAAAAATGTGAGCAATATCTGTAACAACTGATTTTTTTTTTTTAGATGAGAGCCTAAATTACATGGAAATCTGCGTAAGCCTACTTCTCAGCAAAGAGCAAGTTAGTATGCAAGGCTAAGTTGTGCTTTATCTTTAGTTCAGCGTAACTGGTCAAATGAAAGAGCAAATAGTACTCTTAACTTACTTCATACATCCTGTAAATCATGTGTTAGTGAAAACTTCACAGTGATTTTTCTAGTCACTCTAAATTAGCAATGTATGTATTTTCATGGAGAGATTTAAAACCCAAACAGTTCATGGCATCATCTCTATGCAACGAGGAGAGCTCCACGCATTACCTACTCATCCAATGGTAGGTGGTCTTTACAAGTTACTAGCGATAGTAGTCATAGTACTTCACGTTAGGTTGTTTCAACTTCACAATTTTATTTGTGGAGTCTTTTCTCCCTATATTTCTCTATGCTTCTGAAAGCAGGCCTGAGAATCTCCTTCCTAAGTGCCTTTAATGTCATTCTGAAATTGTAATACTAGCACACGCTTGACCTCTGAAGGATCTTTTCTTGGGTTGTTTTTTGTTTTGTTTTGTTTTCTAATACTCAGAGACACTGACTGGCAAGTATGTTACCCTGACAAAATCAAGAGTTGACGGTTTGCTAAAAAGAAGTAAAAAAGCAACAAATGATCTGTAATTTCTCAGTACAAATGGAACTATAACTTGGGTATGAAAAAGCAAAGGTAAAAAAATGCATCCTTGCTTATACGCTAACAGCTCGTTACACAGGGAAAGCTTCCTGTCTCCACAGTGTAGTGCACCCACCTCCATATGAAGCAGAAACGGTTATCTGTATTATTCCAGAATCTTGTGTTGTCTTTTTTTGTTTTGTCTTTTTTTTTCTTTTTTAACTCTGCCTCTTCTCACGTTTGCTAGAGTTCTGTGAAGCTGGTTTCCATTTTGTCTAAATAAGCAAACAGCACTAGAATTGCTGTTGCATGGACTTTGGTGCTTTGTCTGTAGATACTAAAATAGAATTGCATATTAAATTTGTTGGTAGAGGAAAAAGCATGTTAAGTATCCTTCTGAAAGCTGTATGATTATGTTGCACAGGATGGATAAGTAAGTCTAAGAAAGCCCTTGGTATTTTAATATGATCTTAAGTTACTGTCTTCTCTTAGAAGTGTCAAAGGGAAGTAGATATGTCCTTGAGACACCGAGATGTTTGTTGATAGAAGTTATACCGGCTTGATTTCAATAAGCTGATTTCTTTGAGAATTCATTTGCCTTGCTGATGTTAGCAAGCCTTGAGTTTCAATGAGCAATTGTAAAAGGGAAACCAGTGTATTATCTGACTTGCTTATAAGTGGCACCATTGTTATAATTTTGTTTCATTTCCCACAATGGTTCCCCTCTTTTTTGAAGATGAGCCAGTGGAAAAGTGACAATATGCTTCAAAACTGCAAGCTAACATGTTTCTGAAGAAGTTGCATACTTGTCAAAGTGCAAAAGCAGTATTTCTTAACTAGAGATGCATCAACAATTTTTTTTGCAGTTACTAAGGAATTACTAGAGTAAAGTTTAGTCAGCATCATGTCATCTAAAGGGATTGATGTGTTTTTCTTGATGAAAACTGTAACTCTTGAGATTCATCAAAGCTGAATCCTGGCTTCTTTTTTAACTTCTGCTTTTGTTGAACTGCTTTTAATTGTAAGTACGGTAGATGGATTTTGTATGTACTTCTGTGCTGTGGCTCATGTCATATCATAGTCCCAGAGCATGACAGTGTATTTATGACAAGCATTTGCCATGTTCAGAATGGTTCAGCTTTAAGTTTGCATTGAAGCGCATTTTTTTTGTTTTCTTCAACAATTTTAACTGTATGGCTAGTACTAACCTTTTCCTATTTTGGGGATACTGCTAATCTAGTGCGACTTGTGGTAGGGATATTTATATTTTCTCCCTTTTTTATTTCCTTTTCTTTTTGACCTTTTCAATTTCCTTCCCTTCCCCTCATGGCCTGCCTGTTGTTAATTAGGAAATAAGGAAGGGAAGCATGTAATCATAAATGCCATGGCAGATTTGGTATTTTGTGATTATAGGATACTCTTTTTTTTTTTTTTTTTTTTTTCCCCTCTCTCCACCACTGTGGACGCTAAGGTAGTATTGTATGTCATATATTTTAAAATGGTTTAATGAAGTTTAACAAATAAGTGTGGATTTTTTAGTATGAAGAAAAAAATGTGTATTTTTTTAATTAAGGTGATTGGTCCTTGTCCACACTGAGTGAATGTCAACTAAATTAGCTAATCATTAGCTAATCAAAGTTATTTCAGACTACTTTAAGGCGGTGATAGTGTGAACATTGAACCTGTCTAGCGGTTCCTGAAAATACATGTCATTCCTCAGGTTAGCCTATAAACTTTGTCTTCACGAAGAAAACATTCTTAAGTGAGAAGAAAACATACTGAGGTGTAACGGGTTCACGTAGGAGCGTATGTCATTAGCATAAGACTCATGTTTTTCTGAAGTTTTACTCCTGCTTCCTGTCCAAAATGGATTAGTTTAATCCTAATTACCTTACACACCAGGGTAAAATCCAAAAGCTGAAACAGCTCTCAAGTGCTCCGTTATTCACTTACGAGAAACTTCAGGGTCCTGCATGCTTGACACAAGCACTTGAAAGTATGGAAATTAGTGTTTTTCATGAAACCCGAATTTTTCCTACTAGCCTACTACAACATGGGGATGGGGAAAAAACCAATGTTTGGTTTAGTCTCTTGCTCTTGGTTCAGTTGCCTGGTACCATAGGTAACCCCACATTTTACAGGATTTTCCTCTATGCATCTTTTAGGCACCTGAAGCCATGGGCTGGAGCACGTTGTATCAGTTGCATATATGCATATATGTTGTGTATATTGCATGTATGCTGATGTCTGCCAAGCCTGACAGACAGGCTTGTGAAAGCAGATTTAGTGGTTTTTAGGGAACTAAACATGATCTATTGAACATCTGCTATGTGGTATTAGTTTGTTTCCAGTTGCTTGTAGCAGCCAAGTAGGTTTAATTTTTACTGTGATAAAAATCCCTGCCCCTGATACTGAGGCAGCCTTTTTTTCTCCGAGTTGTTGACTACCTTTGTAGTCATGCAGAGCTGTATTTATCAAGTAAACATTTTCTGTGCAACATGACCCTCAGTTATAGATGGTTTTCTGTGTAGTCTGGACCCTCTACTTCTCCCTGGAAATCCCTTATTGAGTACAAGTAGAAAAAATTTGCTGAGGTATCTGTAAAGGTATTTTATGAAATATTTTGCGGTGTGTTCGCTAAACCATTTTATTTCTCTTTCCATACACCTGTTAAGGCTGTTCAGGCTTAGAATCACACAGAACTGGTATTTGTCCTGATACTAGTCATTGTATCACAGAAGCTGATAGAAGCATTTTTAGGTGGCAGTTTGATTCGTTAAAAGAAAGATTTGTTGAAACTTCAAAGAAATGGTAATAACTTTATTAAGAGGTTTTTCAAATCCAGAAAGTTAGGAAGAATTTACAGGACCCTGCCTGACGATAAGTAGCCTGAGTAGGTGAGTGGTCTAGACATTCATGTGAGAAAAGTGTTCTGAAGTCAGTTGCTTTATGGTCTCTTCCTCTCTCATGTTTTTCATGAAAAACCTTGAGAGAGCTTAAGTTCTTCCTGATGTGAAACAGGAAACATTTTGAAATAGTGGCATTTTTCACAGGGCAGGAAAACTTTGTCACCGAACTCTACACGGTAAGTTAACAATTACTCCTTTTTGTTAAATGTAAGTGGCTTACTGTAAACCTAAGTTTCCAAGATCTCCATTTGTCTTCCCCTGCTTGCATTAATTTCTTGGAAGAGGGAGACATTTTGCAATATTAACTGTTACATTTTCAAGCAATAGAAACTAAATTCTGTTTCATTAAACTTAAAATACAATTAAAATTGGTGCAGTTTTATGACAAGCATTAAGGTACGATTGCCCTTACAGTTTGCATACCGCAGTTTTACAGTGAAACTTTCATTAGAATAGTATTTTACAATTTGGAGTTTTTAATCACTGGTATCATTTAGTTAGCCCACAAATTTTGAAAACCCACTGGCACAGACTTGCATCTGCTGAACAAACACCTCTATGTAACCTCTTTCCCTGCTCCTTTAATGCCTTGGTGGGGAAGATGGTGTTCCTGTTGCAGGATTAATGAATCTGTATCTGTGCCTCAGCTGCTTCCGATTTTTGCTCCTGCTTTTGCACAAATGTGCCAAAATTAGTAGTTTCTATTAATGTGTTCATCTCTGCATTGGTGTCATTAAGGTGCAGCACAGTCCATCCCAGAAAGTCGGGTTTGGGGAAGAGGAGAGAGGGGTGATAGTTTCCAATAGAGTAGATCCAACACCTGGGGGCAGTAATTGCTTAAACCACCACAAAGAGGCTCCCCACTGTTTGTGTGACAGCCATCAGAGATTTATAGCAGATCGGAGACATAGATCATTCTTTAGGGTAATATAAGCTGGCCCCCAATAGATGCTTTCAGTAGCAGATGAATTGTACCCTGAGAGTCTGTTTAGTGTAAACAGATAGATATGAAGTTTACCTGACGGGTCAGACATAAAAATCATTTGGTCAAATGAATCCTTTCTGTGTGAGTAAAAGGGAGGAACATTGATGTTGAGATAGAGAAAATGAGATGCTTGCACTTTTTTTGTTGTTGTTAAGATTTTATTGTGAAATATTTCAGGTAAATCACAAGAACTGTAGAGCAAACACTAGTCAGACAAGAGAAGAAAAACATTAGCTCTGACTGCTTGAACTTTTTCCAAGTTGAAGTTCATGGTCAGTAATTAGACATGTAAAATTGGAAGACAGTGGGGCCAAAAATACCTGATTTTGTCTTTCAAAAAAATACTGGATATGCTGTTTTAGTAAGACAGGTGTTCAGTAAGTGTCTAGTTTATCTTGTGTACACTTAAAGTTGTAAATAGCAGGGTATTAGCTGATATTCCTCGTGTAATTAATTTTATTAATCATTGCCACACTATCCAGACATTTAGTAGTACAGCTAAACTTCAACTGACCAGTCACTGTTAGTGAGGAAACTTTGTCAGATATTCATACGCATTTGATTTCAGCTTTAGCCTAGTGGACAGTGTAGGGTTGCTTTTCCCATTTACTGTTCAGAATGTTGTAGAAGCTAGTTTACTGTTTCCAGCAAGTAAGTGAGAGGCAGTCTTAAGAGGCTAAAAATGAGATGGATTTTTTTCATTTTGCAGTGCATTGCCATCAACAACAAAAAAGAAAGCTCAAAGATCTTGCTAGGCGTTGCTATGGCCAGCAGCCTGTCATCTGAAGTTATCCAGCATAGTCATGGACACTTGTTAATTGTGGGGATAGGTTTGCTTTTTACAATGAGCAATTCAAAAAGCTTTATTAATAACTATTGTACAAATATGAACATGTCACTTCTGCTTCTGTCTTTCATTGTTAGTCAATGTATTGAGCTTATTTTCTTTTCTACCAGAGCCATCAAAGGTGTACGTAAGAAGGCAATGTGCTGTTAAATAGAAGTATTGAAAAGGGAGTGGATTGAATCTGGGTTTTTTACGTTACCAGTTTATATCAGCATGTAGGTAACAAAGACTTCAAACCCTTAAACCCTTGTTTGGTCTTTTTTCTTTTTTTCAATTACAGCTACTTTAATTTCAGAAAATTGTAGTTTTCCAAAAGGAAGCTGTTCTAACTCCAGTTTTCCTCAAGTGTTAAAAACCTGTTTCTTTTGGGGGAAGTTGTTGATTAAGATCTAAAACCATGTTGCTTCTACCTGAAGCTTAAGTGCACACTGTCAGTTAAGTTTTGGGATGCAAAATCTTGTTCAGTGATGGATGAAGTATTTTATACATGTTTTTGAGATTGTCAGAGATGACTGCACTGTTTTTCTGAAGAGCACTGGTGGAATTAAGAAAAATAGTAATTACAAAACTTCTCTCGTGGGTGCAGATAGTACTTTTAACTCTATATGACTTAACTGTTTTATTGCTTGATAAAACAGAATGATTAGAATCAGTCGTTTGGGGTTTTATTACATTGCAAAATGAAAAATATTGCTTTTAGCAAAACTGAGCTCTGTTTCTTCTATATACAGAGGGTTGTGTTTTGTTTAAAATACCAATTGATACGGTTTGTTCCATCAGAAGTCGAAGAATAATAAACTCATTTTTCTATTTATTTCATAAACATACCTTAAATGACAGTTCCATTTAACACTCTATAAAGAAATGTCTTTTAAAAATAAAAAAGACAAACAATAGGATGGAAGAAGGCTGGATTTTTGTTCTTAAAAACAGACTGCCTGGAGAGAAGAGTTACGGTGTGGGATTGTCCCACCAAGAATGGCAAACCTGGTCTTCTCAAGCTGTGCTGGGGACCTTTGATGAGATTTTGTAAATAAATGTGGAATGAGGGGAGTTATTCCTGAGCTTATATAATTCCTTCTTCTTTATTAAAAATGTTTTCAGTTGTTGAAACTTACAGGTAACGTTAGGTCTCTATTGCTGTTACCCACACTTAAAACTATCTTGTAATTAGGATCATTTAAAAATAACTTCTCCATGCCTGACCTGTTCTCTCTGTGACAGGATTCAGCAGCTGCTGATTACTCTGTGGTTACATTTGGGGTATGATTTGGCTATTCTGCGGGCAGTGTTAATGTGGGTGGAAACTCTTTAGAGGGATTCTGTTCTAGGCAAATGGTATTGGATTTTTGTTATTGCATTAGAAAAGGCTGTGTTACAAAGAACCTACATGTTGGTCAGTCATTTGTTCACTGGCAGATTTGCTGGAAAGAGGTGGGCTCTGGGCTTTTTTGTTTTTAAAGGAATAGTTAATCTTCAAGGTGAAGATTAGGTAACATTTTCTAGGCAATTCCGGATAGAGAGACTCATAGAATGATAGAATGGTTTGGGTTGGAAGGGACCTTCAAAGCTCACCTAGTTCTAACCCCCCTGCCATGGGCAGGGACATCTTCCACCAGACCAGGTTGCTCAACGCCTCATCCAGCCTGGCCTTGAACTTCCAGGGATGGGGCAGCCACAACCTCTCTGGGCAACCTGTTCCAGTGCCTCACCGCCCTCACAGGGAGGAACTTCTTCCTTACATTACTCCTTGTCCTATCGCTACATGCCCTTGTAAAGAGTCCCTCTCTGGCTTTCTTGTAGGCCCCCGTTAGGCACTGGAAGGCTGCTGTAAGGTCTCCCCGGAGCCTTCTCTCCCTCAGGCTGAACAACCCCAACTCTCTCAGCCTGTCTTCACAGGAGAGGTGCTCCAGCCCTCTGGTCGTCTTCATGGCCCTCCTCTGGACCCGCTCCAACAGGTCCGTGCCCTTAAACAAGAGAGGAGACATTAAATAGTTTTAAAGAGAGCAAGCATTAAATAATTTTAAAATAATGTAACTGTAGTGATTTGAGAGATGTATGCAGCTCCTGTTATGAGCCAGTCTTGCTAATCACAGTTTTCAGCTGAATGTTGGCATAACTGATTCCTTGATGGGGATCTGAGCTGTATGAAGATCTCTGCAGAATCAGTGCTCAAACCAGTTTTTAAATTGCATGAAAGGTGATGTCCAGATGCATAGTAAGAGTGTTGAGTAGTGTTAAACTTTATGTTACGGTATGGTTATGAGTATGTGAGGTGAAAAGCACAAAAATCAAATATTAACTTTAAGATGTGATCAAAGATGCAAGGCTTTTGTTTATTCCATTAGATTAGCCTACCATAAACTTCTATTTAATTTACAGCATTATTGATTGCTTAACAGAAGATTTTATTTCTCTTATTTCTTTAGTAACAATTAGTTTTGTGGTGAAACCTTCCTGCATATTTTACTGCCTTTTTGGTTACACAAACAATGATTCATAAATAAATGTTTAACTCCACTAGAGTTAATGCAGTATTTGCACATGGATTATAATGTGTTGTTTGAAAAATTAATACACAGTGGATTATAATGTATTGTTTGAAAAATTTAATACATAGCTCTACTGTGTTCTGGGTATCGGTTTGAAATTGGATGCTGCAAGACCTGTTGTAGTCACTGCCTCAAAATCTCAGCAGATAGGAAGCATTATTTGCATTAAACCATGACATCAACTCAGTATTGGTGCATGATTCTGGAATTAGAGTTCCTGTAAATCTAATGTGCTTGTCTGTGCCTTCTCAAAGCTCACCCTGGAGAAGAAGTGGGAGGGGAACCCAAACAACTTAATGCCATGGTACTTGCTCAAGGGAAACTGGATCTCAGACCCTTCTTTGAAAGCCCATGCACAATGGTGCCAGTGTCTTAAGAAAAGCCTTTATCTGCAGTTGTTTTGGAGCTTACACTAATGAAGGGCAGAAAAATGGGCATCATATCAAAGCCAGTATTGACGATGGGTCAACAGCAGATGCCTGGACAAGAATATATGAGAAGTGCTGCTGGAGTATCACTGTATCCTTCCCTAGCATTCTGTCTTTCAGTGATTTCATGGTCTAGGAGCTCCTGAGTTAGAAATTGTATCTTTGAATATGGAGTTTGTCATGGATTTTCTTCCCTTAGTTTGTCCAGCTACATGAACTTTTAAGCTTAATTATACATTTTGTGAAGAAATAACAAATTCTTTTTTTTTTTTTTTTTTGCTTTGAAGCTGTCTTTTTATGCTTTTTCCTGAATGTCTCCTACTCTTAGAACAACCAGAAGTTGTTCCATGTTTACTTTTCCTCTGTCAGTTGTGATCTTGTGGAGGTCTGCCCTCTGCTACTTTCATCTGCCTTTTTCTTGCCTCTGTTTAGATGCTCCTCATACAGAAGCTGTGCTGTATTTGCCCCACGTTGCCATTTTCTGTATCTCTAGACCTGCTGTATTGGTAGATGAAAACAAACAAGAAGTGCCCACAGAACTGACTTGATATAGGATGTGTGTTGGAATTACTTTGTGATCAATTTTTCACTTTTGTTCTGCATGTTTCTCCTAATAGTCTGTATCTTTCGGTTTTATTTTCTTGTCAGCTCAGTGTGAAGAAGCTGTTACTGTTATAGGCAGGTCTGTTGTAACCCAAAGTTCACATCTCGGAGTGCTGGTAGTCAGCTCCAGGTCTGTTGCTGTATATCTAAATTTAAGATCCCTTATCTGTGGACTCTTTTGACCCTCATCTGACTTTCAGAGAGAGGTGCAAGTCTCTGCCTTGTTCAGCAGGAAATAAGAGTTGCTATGAGAGCAGGATTCAGTGTTAGGAGGTCTCGCTACTTTGCTGTAAGAAAGGTCTGGCTAGTTAAGAACATCTGGTCTTTGCATATTTCTTCTTCCCCATCTGTCTTAAGTTTTAAGGAAAAGTGGTGTTTGGAAATAGATTAATTGCTTAAGAATAGACCAAATGAAGTAATGGACTAAAGGAAGAACAGTATTAAACTTGGGATTTTGTATTTGTGATGTTTCCCTCAGTAAGTGTTCACTTGTTTACTTTTTTCCTTTCTAATTAGCCATGTATTCTTCAAACAAAACTTTAGCAACTTCATATCATTTGAGCATTTCACAGTTGACTGGAGCATGCAGTAAGATTCAGACTATTGTGGCAGAGAAACTAGCAAACTTTATCTAAATTGCACCAGGATTAATTGCCTGTTGAGAATACTCTTTGAATTTGGCTAGTGCTTTCTGGCTTGGTGCTGTATACGTTCTGCACTTTGTTGACATGAGAAATAAAGATTCCTAAGACTTGTGCTTGTTTTGCCCCCTTTGCTGGTAGGCCACTGTCTATACTGTTACTTGCTCTGTTTTGTCGGTAGAGTATGTTCTGTCCTGCATGACCGTTTCTACATAAGGCTCTCCAGAAGGCTCTGGAAAAGTGACCCACAGTTTTAGGAGAAACCCTCGCGGGGGCCTGGTTGTGACTTGGGTGTTTCTCTGCTCTGGTGGTCGGTTGGTGACCATGCCAGTGCCGTTTCTTAGAAAGCATTTCTCTTTGAACTTGGATCATTTGGGAAATAATGAGGGATACCACTCAAATATAATGCTACTTTTTTTTTTTGTCTAGTCTAGTTACTTTCTAATATATGCTTGTTGAATAGCAAGCAGAATATGTGATTTTTTTTTTTTTTACATAGCTTCCCTATTATGTTAAAACTAAATCATGGCCACTCCCTTCCATCTCAACTGCCATCTCACACAAGGGAGTATAAACACCTAATTTTAAACATGACTCATTTCGATGATTGTACAAGTGTGCTAGATGATTATTTTTGAAGAGAAAATTGCTGTGACATCCCTAAACCAAACTCAAATAGGGAGTAACCTGGGTGGTTAGTTTAAATCTTCTAAGTATGCAACTATCTATACTTGTCCATCATACCCAGTCTTACTATAAGTGGAGTATGGGTGAGGTGAGGGATTGTTACTGCTTTGCACACGAGGGAAAAAATAAAAAGGTTGCTACTGGAAGAAATCTGTTATTTACTGCTAATTAAAACAAAGCACATAAAAAAAAATTGCTGTAAGTGTGTTAGAAACAGGAATCTCTTACTGATACAATAGGTCATACTGTAAGGACAGGTCATACTGTAAGCTACTTTGAGGCCTTAGCAGACATTAATACTTAGCTTATGCTTGATACACTTTTTAAATATTTCTTTGTGATATGAAGGTGCTATAAAAACTGGTTCTGGAACCATGTTGTGAAAAGTGTGGTGGTTGACAGAGTGAAAGCTTAAAGTATAGATCTGCTCTTGAAAACTTTTTTTTTACCTGTATCAGCTTCTAGGTGCAAAATCAGTACATAATTTTTATTCTACAGATTTGTATATATTTATACTACACATGTGCATGCATTTGTGATTAAGAAACACAAAAGGAATTAGTGAAGATCATACCAGTGAGCATGTATTTTTCTATCTTAGGGTAGAAAGGTCCTTTCAGTAAGGTATACCAAGGGTTTGCGTGCTGCAGAAACCGCAATAGGAACTGTGGCTAGCCACTAGCATTTATCTTGTTTTTGTTTAGCAGTATATTATGTAAACCAAGTTAGAAGAAGTGGATACTTAGCAGCAAAAGAGGGGAAATCATCATGCTTAATTACTTTGAAGTGCCAGAACTTAACCTGCAAGACTTCTTTTCAGCAAGGTGAGGAGCATGGAAATAAATCTGTCCCTAGAGATCAGCAGATGAGTTTATCTGTGATTTCCTGACCGTAGTTGGTTTGATTTTTCAGTACTGTGCCCTAGAAGCTAATTCATTAGGACTGGATAGATTAGACAGACATCAGTGAAGGCTTGAATTTCTCTCCCACTGTATTCAAAGAAATCCGTATTCTGGGTTAAACTTTCTTTTCAGCATTTTTGCATGTAAAATCATCCACAGTGTTTGCCATGTACGTGAATGCTAGTAGGAAGCCTTTCAGTCTTTCATTTACAAAATGTTTGTCATGTTAATGCTCATGCACAGAAACCTGAAAGCAAAACTTCCCAGGGACTCGAATTTCACAGAACTGAACAAAATCAGTGTACTGAGAATATTGCTAGTTTCTCAAGTACAGGATAGCTCCTTCCTTCTCCAAAACCTGGAATTTGGTGTTGGACTAGAGAAAGGGGACCTTGTTTTTGTTACATGCAGGTAAAGTAATCTCTTAGTGCATTATGTAACAACTTTTAATTGGTAGATGGGGATTTTGCCATAGAGATAATGAGACACTTTGTATCTAATGTGCAATTGTTTTTTGTTGTTGTTTTGTTTAGTGGGAGACTTTGATAAGATCTGGCGTGAGCACTGTGAGGATGAGGAAACTCTGTGTGAATATGCTGTGGCAATGAAAAACCTTGCAGATAATCACTGGGCAAAAACTTGTGAAGGGGAAGGCCGAATTGAATGGTGTTGCAGGTAAATCTTAATGTATTTGAAAGATGCAATTGCCCACTTCTACTTGTAATTATTTTATAATACAAGGCTTAAGTGTTTTTTCCTTTTTTGCCAATGTTTAAGATTTGTTCTATAACATGTTAATGATTTATTGCTTCCTAAAACAAATACCTTCTTACTGTTCCAACTTACTAGGGAAATAGCTTATGAAGTGTTTTCTTATGAGGTGACCCTTTTCTTAAAGTATCTTCAACAAATACATTTCCCCCCCACCTCAGATACTGAAGCTGTTTGCAAGTAAACCTATAAAGTAATTTTCCATATATTTGGACCTGAACTAAGCAAATGCAGTGAGTATAGCTGAAATTTAATTTTCAGGGCTTTGGTTTGATTTGTGTCTATAATAGTGCTTGATCTCTAAATGTAAATCTCTGGTGCTTAATTGTCAAATCTTAACCTCCTGCAACAGACTTTAACCTCTGTGAAACTTGGTTTAAATAGATTTTAACTTGTTTATAACTTATAGGAATTTTCATCTGATTTTTGTTGGGTTATCCCAGTTGGAAAGGCCCAGCTGGAAAGTGAGTTCAGCTAAACTATTTCAGTCCTTGAGGAAAACAAACTCCTGAAAGAGGAGAAATGTTGGTCACTCGGGATTCCTGCGTACAGTTGGTATCCAAGGCATACCATGAAATCTGTACAGCAGAATAAAACAAAATATTGTTGAAATCTAACTGGGAAAAGAATTTATCAATGGTCCTGCCTTTGGGAATGATTTTAGACAAGTGAACAGTAATCTTGTGTGCCAGTCTGTAGGTCCTGCAGGTGAGTGTTGCAAAGTGCTGAGCAGAAGGCAGCAAAGAACAGCAGATGTGGTATTGTTAAATTTAAATTCATTACATGGCTCCTTTGAGCCCATAAAAGAAAAAAATGGTGGAGGGAATGACTGTGAAATAGTTGATCTAGGGTACATGTTGGTGGCAACTTGAGCTGTTCTGTGGCTTCTGGAAATGGAACAAGTAATAACAAGCTGATTTCCTTTTTCCCTACTATAGACTCCTAAATATTTGAAAACCATCCCTTTACATATCAGTCTTTTATCCTTTAGCTTAAAAAAACAAAACAAAACAAACAAACAAAAAACCCCCAAAACCACAAAACACATAGTTAAGTGTTTATTTATAGACACTTTTCAGGACACATTTTGTGCATCCTTATCCCAGTTACAAGAGAGGTGAGTCAGTTGTAAAGAACTATGCCCAAAAATGGACACAGTGTTCCAATGGCCTTGTCAGGGACAAATAAATTAAAGAAATATTATTGAGGTTGTAGTAAACCTCTGTTTATGCTGTTGACCTTGTTTGGTGGGTTTTCTGTGTTTTCTTGTTTGGGTTTTTTTTTAATTGTTGTGGCATTGATTTATGCTCACTTGTGATCCCCAACTGCCTGCTTCTTTTTTATGGGCTTCCTCAGCTGTTAGTTGTTTTCTTGTATTTGCGTTATTCATTACTTCTGTGGAAATGCTGGTATTTGTATTTTTCTTTACTAAATTACACTCTCTTGAATCATACTGAATGCTAATACTGTGATTTCTTGCAGCATCTCCCCCCCCCCTTCCCCAGCTTGGCATTGTTCGCAGATCAGTTAAAGGCAGTACTGACTGTTCCACTATTCAGGTTATCTGTGACAAAACTAATTGTACTGGGACCCAGCGCAGATTTCCATGGAACATTGCTTGATATTTTCTTACAATTTGAATGTCAACAAATATGCGAAACTTTTGTTTTCAACAGAGCTGTGTGCACTTACTTTAATTTCAGCTAAACAGTATTCCCTTAGCTTTTGGCAAGCTTGTCTGTTACCCTGGTAGGACAGGATGATGTTCCTTGTGGACAGAGGAGGAACAGCTGATGGCCTGTGTACTGAAGGTTTTTGGTTTTGGTTCTGTGTCTCACTTGGTTTCTGTTTGTAATTCCTACAAGATTTACAAAGTAAACATTTAAGTAAGTGTCCAGTTTGGGCCTTGCAGCATGAACTCATATTAAGAAGAGAATCCACCTGGTGAGAGACGCTAAAATGCTCTGTCTCAGTATAAAGCTTCAATTAAAGCATGTACCTATTCATTCTGCAAAGTCAAGGGGTCAGGAGTTTTCCATCAGTAGAAAAAACAGGGGTACTTTTCAATTCTTTGTGTCTCGGAGTGAACTGAGGTCTGGATGGCTAGATACCAGAACCTACCAGATTGACTTTGTGTTGTGCGTTTTTTTGTTCGTTGTGAAAGGGCCAAGAGGTGTGCCAGACAGATGGCAGGTCCTGTTGTTGTTACTCCTCCTTGTGTCTGCTGCATAATTGCATGCAAGAGAACTTGACTTGCATGAGAGTTCAGTGAAGGCTTTTGCTCAATGCTTTAACTGTGTCACCATGACAGCAGGAAGGTAGCTGATGTATTAGATGAAGTTTAATTTGGGAGTGGAATGCTGAAAATAGTTTGGAACCACTGGTATATCCCTGCTGAAGAAAGGATAGTCTGAGTTCTTTTGTTTTAATTTGAAGGAAGATCTTTTCAGAGATCTGAAACTGAGAAGTGGTTTTTTCCACTAGTTTAAAAAAAAAAAAACCACCACCACCACTTTCTTTCTTTCCTTCATTTTCCTTGTATTCTCTTAGAAACTAGCACCTGATAAAGTAAATCAGAGAATGCAGAATGATCACTAGAGAAGCCATGCGTACTTCTCAGGATCAAGAATAACAATTTTTTTGCAGTGTTCTCCTTTCAAAAGCTTTTCTAGCTATTTAGCTGAAGACACTGGAAAAATGCTCATTCTGATGTTAATTCTTAAACCAGATGGCATAAAACTTATTATTTTACTTCTTTGTTAGTTGTCGATTTAAACAAGCACATATCCACACTTCAGGAACTATAAAGGATGGAAAGCAGTACCTGATAGACTGTGCTGATGACCATATGCTGCATTATATAGGACCAGCTTGTTTCAGGGCAACATTATACAACTGTTAATTGGGGAGAGGGGTGGGGGGAAGAGGGATTAAAACTTTATCCCCTTACAGATGCGGGTTAATGATCCCCTGAGTGGTGTTGTAAAAAGCCTGAGCAACACTCAACTGTCCTTCCCTTCCTTTCTTTTTACATCGTTAGAAAACTGAGTACAGAGTAGCAAATGGTATTTGGAAATTAACACTTCTGTTTCTCTTTCATTTATATTACAACACAAAACTTAAACCAAAATAGGGTAGGATGATGTTTACGCTGAATAATTGTCCTAACAATTTTTGCTGGCATAGGTAGGCTGGTGAACCTTTGTATGGACATGAATGCCAGCCTGTTCTGGTTCTAGTTAGAACAAAATAAGCTAGACCAGCAGGTTTGCTTCTTTCTGTTGCTTTTGCATCAGTGTTAAGACTTGTGTTGACTTGGCTATTTTTTTTAAATAACAAAAACCAAATTCTGCACTTCTATGATGACAAAACATTATTTAGACCTGTATTTTTTTAAGAAGTCTTTTGACTATTTCATGAGCAAACTGAAGAAATATGGTCTTGATGAAGTTAAATGTCAGGGGAGAGCAGAACTGTTTGGAAAAACTTGCAAAGAATAGATGTTAGAAGCTTACCTTAAAAATGTGATTTACTGACAACGACTCAGTGTCTGCCCCTGCATCCATTACTAACCGATATTTTCATTAGTAACCTGTTAGAATAAAGTCTGTTTCTTAAATTTGCAAATGAGACCAAACAGAAAAGAACTGTCACTCTGAGAGCAGCGTTAAAATTAACAGTGGTTTTAACTATACTGAATATTATAAACTATACTAAATATTATTGACTGTACAAATACAGGCCAGGGAATAATTGGTTGTGTCAGTCTTTTAGAAAAGCATTTGGATTCTGTAGCAGGCCACAAGCTGAATATGAAACAGTCATGGGATGCTTTTGCAATAAAAGCAAATATCATACTGGAGTGTGTTAATGAGATTGTCCACAAGATGTGTGAAGTACTCCTCTGACTTTATTTAGCATTGCTCTTAGCCAAAATACCACCTTGGCCACTGCATTTAAAAAATAACAAACAGCTCAACTCCCAAGAAAGACAGAAAAATGATCAAAAATCTTCTAATTGTTTCGACAAAAGCCTTGGGTTTTTTTCTAGAAACTGGAGCTGTCTAGTCAAGAGAACGCTAAGTAATCTCTTGCAGGATCTTTGAGTATAACAGGTCTCTGCTAGAACTGGAAAGCTGATCCTGTTTGGATTTGGAAGATTGAATGTTTGAAGTCCCTTCAACACTGTTTTGCAGCTTTTTTGTTGAATGCAGTTAGTTGAGCGATTCACTTTCAGGAGGATGGAATTAAGAGAGAATTGGTGTAAACAGGAGGAGGGAAATAATTTAAAATAGAAAAAAGGCTTAGTGTTCATTGTTTGTGTTTGTATGACAGTCTTCTTTTTTGTTCTTAAGTACTACTTTTTTCTGACAAAACTGTATCTGTTTGTTGAACACTAAAGCTAATTAGAGCAGTGATCATATGATGACTGCTGGTTATTTTTAAGTTCTTGGAATCCTCTGGTGATGAAGAATATTGACTCCAGAAGCTGGGTTGGGGTGGAGGGGTGGACACAACACCAGGGAAACATCTGATTACAGACATAATTCCATTTCTCAAAAGGAAAAAGTCTCAAAACCCTATATGATTTTTTTTCTTTTCTAAAAGCAAAGACACAAACTGGACACTTCACCTGTCTCTCTGGCAGCAAACTTAAACAGTTCAGACCTGAAATGTTTATTTCACTGTTTGTGTAAACAGTAGCAAGCGTTAGCTCAGGTAGCATTTACATTGCACAATTCTTCACGAACAAGTATGTTAATTGTAGAGCTAATATTGTATCATCAAAGACTGAATGCTTAAATGTCAGTTAAAAATGGAGCCATGTCAGTTCTCAGAATTATAAAATAGATTCCTTAATTTTATTTTTCTTTGTAGATAATTAAGAGATGCTCTGTTCATTACTTGAGACAGTTGTTAAGTGTAAAGCCTTCTATAACTGCATACTCACAACCACAGTGTGATCGATGACGGCTTTTAATAGTGGTGAAGTTAAACACGGTGCTACATCAACAAGTTACCATGGGGTAAACCGCAGAGTGCCTTACTTCTGGTTAGCTACTGTGCTGTGACTGCCCATCTGCTCGCTGTTACCCCACGGTAAGTGCGAGGTCTGCTTCCACGAGGGGAGTACGTAGACGGCTCCTCTCGAGGCCTCGGGAGCCGAAAGGGCAACATGTAGTAATCCGGCCAGAATCACTGTAATTTCAGAAAGGCGTAAAATGAAGATAACCCTCGGTGGTTATGAAGTGCGGTGTTGCCTGGGGTTTTTTGTTTGTATGGGTGGATTTGGTTTTTTGGTTTGGTTTTTTTGTTTGTTTGGGGTTTTTTTGGCTTCCTTGTGGTACTATACAGGTATGCAGACTGAGATCTGAACATGAAGAATTTTATGCAGTCTTGGGCCTTCCTGTGGCTCTGGCCCCACTGTCCACCAGCGAAAACCCTGGAATAGAAGATGCTTCTCCTCATGGTTGACTCTGATAGTGTCTTATTGTGCAGACAAGGAGGGTCATTTAAGAAGAATATAGAATTATGAGAACTCAGTTGACAGGGGTAGAAGTATGGAAAAAGTACTGATTTGCACCAGTACAAAGAATGAGGAAGAAATGGCTTCTCAGTGACAAGAGAAACTTAGACTACACTTTACAAGTAGGTGGCTCTTCTGTGCAACAGCTCATTAAGTGTTAAGCTGGGCAACATACCAGCTTCTAGTGAGTTAGAAGGTTGATAACATCAGTAGTTGAGGAGAAAATACATTCTGCCAAGGTTGTGAACTTTTTGATGCGTTCTGACTTACATGTCAGGCTCAATGGCAGTGCAACACTATTTAAACTGCCATTGATTCTGGATGTTTTAAGAGATGGAATGAGAGAAAAGAATAAAAATAAAGAGACTGCAAGACACTAACAAAGTAATAAGGTAGCTGATAAATGGTGAGGGGGAAAAAGATATTTCTTTCTGAGTTTCATTTCTTTGACTAAATGACACACAGAACTAAATAGTTCTAAATTGATCATATGCTTACAGACAAATAATCCAATGTAGTGTAAAATACACTTTTATTAGCATACCAGCAATAATTCAGGTGTTTTTCTAGGTTCTCTTTTGTTTACTGATGTTCTTAATCTTTTTCCTGCTAAGTTAAATGACTGGCTCCCTTTACTTTAACTTCGTTAATTTTAGAATTGTTGTCTTTCTATAAATGCAATCTCTAATGGATAGAGTCGGTGTGGTTTCACAGTCTATATATCTGGGATTATTGCAGCCTGGACTGCTATTCATGCTTCTGCATGTGATCGTGCTCCATACTGTTAAGATGTGGATTTTATTTCTTTATTCCACCTAGCTTCTCTTTGGTCTGAAAATAGCTTTGGTTACTGAGGAATTGTTTTCTGCTCTAAGGGTACTGTCTGCATTTTAGACTTTTTATATTTAGTGCAAGAACGCCTAGGGCCTGCTTGAGCAAGTAAAACTTGCTTGTGCTTTCAGTTTTAAACAAGGTCAGTTTTGAATTTGAGGTCCTATAAGTACCTCGGCACAGAAATGGGTCCAGAATAACTTTTTTTTTCCCTCTTACGGCAAGAATTAGTAACCTTGGACATAATGTGCTACTGTAATTATACATTTACTGACTCAAGGTGGTCATTTCCTACCACGTTGGAGTAAAGCAACTTTTATCTGTACCTGTCTGATTGTGTATGTTTCCCTTTAAGAAACTCAACTCCAGTACTTAACTTATTTTTTTTCCCTTCACATCTTACATGGTAGAGAGGCTGTATATATTTGGTGCCTATAATATCACCAACCCTTAGATAAGGCCTTTGTATTCCAAGTCCTTGTTTCTATTTGTGATTTAAATGCAGCATTATATCAACATGTCCTTTCCTGAATCTGTGATGTGAAATACAATGTTATCTTAGTCCTGATTTGGATAAGGTGTTATTAAACTGCACTTGAATTTATGTTTTCTGGAATGTTTCCTTCAAATGTCTGCAGCTTTGTTAAAGGAAAATTGAGTGAATTTCAAGAAAGCATCATAAAAAAGGGTTGTTATGAAAACATCATTCAAACAAGTACTATTTCTGTAAAACTTTCCGTGCAAATACTTGGCTGGCACATCTAATTAAAAATACTGCTTTGTGCAGGGTGAGTCAGGCTTTTTAATTTCACAGCAAAAATTGTTTCCAATTCTAGTTCTATTTTGTGGACAAAATTCAGTTATTCTCAATCATAATGTTTGCTTCTCATACACTAATACTGACTACTGGTTGAAGTATGCAGGTGCAATTTAACTTTTTTGATTATATTCATTCCTTTAAACTGGTTAACATTTCTCTTCAAGTATGGCCAGATTATTTTGTTCTGGTTCCAATTAGCAAAACAGTTAAGTATGGGGGGAAAAAGCCTTCCACAATAATACAGCTACTGCAGATATCTGTTACTTAAAACCAAAAAACACCCCAGGCAAACTCAATTAAAATTAAAACCTGGTGTATGTACGCCCGGATTATGCTTCTTTTCCCCCACATTACGTGCCTTGCAAGACACAGATGTTTCAGAAGCCCCTGCATTTATGGGGAGCTAGTTATTAAATTTGCATCTTAGTAGAGAACTGTGGTGCTCAGGTGACAGCTGAAGTTTACCCTCTGGTGATGTTCTGACAAGGCTTCTGCTGTCTTGCTCTGGAAGTCTATCCAGATAAAACTATTTTGAATCTGTTTACTCGGCTGTGACTTATGGCCTAATTTTTGGAAACAAAACACCACTCGAACTCAAGTGTGTCTTTGGGTGTATTGCATCTTTCCTAAAGCTGCTTTACCAAAATTGCAGTAAACCCCAGATTTGTTTAAAAGCTGACAGCCCTTCTATCTTTTAAATCTCTGTCTTGTGTCTTATCTATAGTAATGACCAAAAATAGCATTATGTTTTTCTGGGGAATATTTTCTTTATGTCTTTTCAGTGTATGCCGAGAATATTTTCAGAATGGTGGGAAAAGAAAAGCACTTGAGAAAGATGAAAAAAGAGCACTTCTTGCTTCTAAGACCACTCCAGCTTTAAATGTTCCCCAGGCTCCCAAGATTGAAGATCCCTTGCCAAACTTTGGCTTGACAAATCACGAAGCTATAACAGAAGAGTAAGTTTTACTTGTTTTACAGACTTTTTTTTTTCTCCCCTGTTTGTGTGTTAAGGTTTACCTGGACTTTTTTTCTCCATAACGTATTAGATCAGTCTGATGTATTTTTAATAGTTAAGAAAGGGCATTTTCGTGTGAATATATACGTGTTTCAAGAAATATTTATGTTGTAGTATATTTTGGCGGATGCCATAAAAAAATCGCTTGAGAATGACAACTTCGTCATCTTCACTTAAGCGTTAGAGCAATTTCACTTTTGTATGTCATTGGTGTACAATGTAATTTATATTAAACCTTGAGGTGAAATAAGGGAGACGTTAATTAAGTTAGAATCTAATGGCTGTTCAGCGCTGTTGAAAAGTCAATTGCTTATGTAAGTACTAAGTGCCAAATGTAAATATCAGAGTACTTAAAACTTTCTCTTCATAAATAATTGCACAGAAACTCTTGATTCCAATTATACACTTCAAAAGCAATTTTGAATTATAACCCTTAATTTTAAATGTGCTAGCTTTCTGATGACTGGCTCTGCAGAAGTTGTAGTATCCTTGAGGTATTTTCCTAACAACAGTTTTAATTTTGTTTTTGACCTTCACTTGAGTAAGAATGTTATTTTTGGCATTGAGGAGTAGCTTTATTATTTCAGTTACAGTCCCACCCTCGTTTTTTTCCTAAATAACATGGGTCATGTTTGTGGCTATTCCATGTGCGATGGAAAGAATTTAATATTTTGCAAGTATAATGGAATAATGAATGCATAAGCATATTATCGTTAAATGTTACACTTACAACTTGCTTCATATTCTTTATAGACGAGTTCTTACAACTGTCTGCAATTGTGTTTTTTCTGTTCTGTGAAGATATTTTTCTCAGTATTGTAGCATGTCTTGTGTGATCAGCACTTAAGTTAGATACAGTATTAGTTAGGAAAGGAACAAGCATGTTACTAATGTTATTAGCAGATGTGTCTTTTGTGGCTTCTCATGTTTGTAAAGTAACTTGCCAAAGGGCATAAAGATTCCAAATACCTATGTAGTTGAAAAGTTACATGCAAACCAAAAACATTTTCCCCGTTGTTGTCCTATTATGACAAGACAAAACAGATGCTTCCAAAATGAAAGCAGTGGCTTCTCACAAGCTGACTTCCCCCAGACTCCTCTTTTTAGTGCTCATTTTGCTAAGGCAGCCTCAAAATGAATACCTGTTCTTAATGAGAACTGCCAGGCACTTTCGCGCAAAGGGCTGATGAGATACTAATACCTTATAACATCTCAATAATGCTGGCATTTGTTAACACATAATTTTAGCATTACTATAAATAGCAGTTTGTTGGTGCTCGTTTATTTAAATCGATAGGTTTGATGATCATACACTACTTAAAACTGATTTGTCTTCCAGTGGGAGGCCTTGTCATGGTAAAGCATCATCTCTCTCTTTGCATGTGCTCCGTCTTCATACTTCGTACTGTTTATAATGGCTGTTGCAGAGCTAATTTCACATGAGTTTCTTCTTGCTACTAGTAGTCTGTAGCCTTACCTTTTGTTCTGACTAGTGTGTATAGAAAGTAGTTAATAGGGAAGTTTTTATTCAACAATTTAAAAGTATTTGTTAATATGGTGAGTGATGGTGATTTTTTTTTTTTTTATCTTCACTCTCAAAACTTTAAAAATACATACATCCATAAAGGCATACCAGGCAAAGGCAAGATTCATAATATTTACCTGAGTAAGCAACAAATGATAGTAAGGTTTTTATTAGCTGTACAGACCTTAAAGCAACAAGGCATAGCTATGCGAAGTTACTACCCAGAGAAATCAAAATTCAATTTCTTCCTCTATGCGTTATAAAAGAAATTACAGTTTATCAGAATGAAAATGGATTATATATTACACAAAATATACTTTTCTCCTGAAATGCTTTTCTACCATGTATACACTGATCAATTAGTGAAGTCTGAATCTTGGTGAAGTCTTGGTACAAGGCATGTGGGGGAACCTGCACACACGCACATGCTTGTTCAAATACTGTCACTCTATTCTGGTAATGTAATGCTACAAGTAAGAGTTGTGGAGTTGTCTATAGGTATGGCTAAGCCTGTGACTTTTTGTTTTACTCTAGTAAGTGTAAAGACAATAATTTTGTTCCTCCCATATATAATTCTCTCTCGAGTAGTATTAAAAATAGGTTGCTTATGTAGGAGCTCTTTCTGAGCTTACCTTTATTGGCATGCCCTTGTAGAGAGACTGTACTTTGCTTGGTAAGGAGCAAAGCTCGCTCAGGAATAAAAAGTTCCGCAGGTAGTAAAAAAGGTGCTGGGAGATGCGGAGAGAAGTAGGAAGCACTCAGCCAGCTCTTAAAGGTGATGGTAGGAAACATAGGAACCAGAAGTGCAAAGTTTAGCACAACTCAGAAAGTCACTCAGATATTTTGATGAACCCATTTCCAGTTGCTCATGTTGCCCACCTCTCTGCCAGATTAAAATTGATGAGTGTCACAGAAATAACTAATGTGAACAGTCCTTTTTTACTTTGATCTATATGAAAAGTGTTGTATTGTCCACAGTACTTCCTTGCATCCCAAAATGAGTTCTTATGTCTCTAACATGTCTCTAACTGCAGCTGTTGTGAAGCTAGACATAAGTGGCTCACTCTTGCAAGATTAAAGTGGCTGTTATCTACTGTTTAACAGCTCCTCCCTTCAATAAATTAGTCCCCTCTTTGTTCTCTTTTTGAGTATTGTTTCTTTTCAATCAAATTAAGCAGTTCTGCTTTTATCCTTAATGATAAAAATCACGACTTTCTTGGTATGGATTCTTCTCAGGTGCTCATTTGACTGTCTCTTACGGTACAACCTATCATTCCTTCTTTCATATGTATCTCAGCAAGCTAGACCTTCCCATCGGATATCTTTACCTGTGGATGTTACGAAAGATTTGAGGCATACCAGTGTTGCCACTGAGACCCAGATGTATAGCTCTTCTGACAGCAGCATAAGGCTTCAGAATTTTTTTTCCCCTCCTGTCCTTGATAAATAATAATTTAAAACTGTAAACTAGGAGATAAGCACTTGAAGTGATTAATTTCAGAAATGTATGACTATAAGGAAAGTGACTTTAACTTCTCTATTTCTATCTACTTCCAGGAGAAAATGTCACTTACTTGTACAGCACATAGTTGAATAATAGGTGCATTTTTAAGGGGGCTAATAATCAAGAACTGCAGTGCATTTAATAAAGTTCTTGAAATAAACAAGTGTGGATATATTTAAAATGCACTCATTTCCCAGGTTATGTATACTTCTTTACCAGTTCCTGATCTTATAGTATTCACATTTTGTTTTTCTACCTGTACACTAATGCATTGGAGAACTGTGGATCCAAGATATGCTTGGAGATTACCTACAGTAGCAAAGTACTTCCCTGGCTTTTAATGTTGCCTTGGCTGAAAATCATTAGGAAACAGGAGGTTGAAGGGTGATTATCAATTAATTCAGCAAGACTATGCTTCTAACAAAGCCATTGGCTCACTGGATCAGTGGTTGTCACCTAGATAAGTTACATCCTTTAATGAGGAATCTGATTTAAGAGTTACAGTGCTGAAAAAGTAGGTATCTGAACCAGTGGTCTTCAGACCATCTGAATCGATGGTCTGTGTTCTCTTATGTTCAGTGACCGAATCTAAGTGCTTCTGAAGACCTTCAAAATGATTTCAAGCACCTAACTGATAACTGGGAGCCTGAGAATTGCTACTGAGCGGCTCATTGCACCTCTGTTCTGAGAGGCAGCAAAACCTGACAAGCAACAGGAAGTCAAGACACAAGCGAGCATCCAAATCTCTGCTGCTTTTAAGGTTTCAAAGTACATTTGCATTGAACTTAGACTACAAGGTTCCTCGGATGTGACACACCTATCAGACTGAATTTGCCCTGTATCAAATGCCTTAGATCTGTTGTCCATTAGTGCAGAAGAGAGTTTCTGGCTTCTGGTCAGCTGGGAATCCAGAGTTGTAGCTTTCTAGAAGTGTGCCCCTTCAGCCAGTCAAAAATAATGCTGCAGCCAAGAATGCAGGCTTTGTAAGAGAGGAAGACAGAATACATCACAATGATTTTTTTTTTTTTTTTTTTTTTTTTTTTCCTTCACTCTACCGTAGGTGAAATGGGCTCTCCTGGAGATTAGAGGGTTCTGGGTTGTGCTGCTTAACTTTAATCTGTACAAGTATTTCACTGAACACTTTAAATGGAAAATGTTAAGATCTCTAGAGGCAGTTTTCTCTGCACTATGGTCACGTTCCCTCTTGTGTTTCCTGTGGTCCCATGTGTCTTCTATTGCTGTTACCAAACACACGTTTTTGTATTTGAATGAGAGAATCTGCCATTAGTGTCTCCATTTGCTAGACAAGAGAGATGTGCTGGTCTGAGAAACCTCATACTAGCCCTGCGTGGAAAAAGACATTACTTGACTTCAGCCTGTGTTTGTGATTTATGGCCACCAGGATCTGAATGGTCACTCTGCAGTATTTAAATTCCTTTTGTACAGATTACATTGTGATCATCTTCATTCTGAAATAACACTCAGTACTGACTGACTGACAGGACAGCCTGGCAATGTGTGCGGTTTTAACTTAAAGATAAGTGCTGCACTATTTGCCTTGGTGATGCTGGTATTTTGACATGAGTATCCCCTGGATTTATTCTATTCCATGTAGAAGCAAAATCCTTAAACTTGGCATTATTATTCTGCCAAATGCAACAAGAAATTTCCTCTTCCTTCTCCAGCATCCTCTCTGTGATAGATCACTGGGAGTTTAGGAGGAGCACAGAGAGCCCAGATCTCTTTATTGCTGCTTAAAGATATTTTTTTCCTGCAGTATTCCTTACTGCTTTGTTGTTGCTATAAGCGCAACCATGGCTTTGTTGGACTCCATCGGCCCTGCAGATCTGTTTCTGAAAGTTTTTGCGATTATCTGTCTCTCTAGGGCTGAATCTTTCCCAGAAAGATGACAAGCGATATTTTGGAGATGCCAATTGGAATTGGCTACAGAAACTTGAAGCAAAAAGCAACATTTGCTTGCTGGAAAATGATCATTCTCCTCCCTGTGAATTCCCTGTGAAAGCTATGAGTTCACATTTTTTTGCCTCTATTAATGGATTTTGGGTGTTCTAAGATCTTACAAATCATGATGGAAATTTTTAGGTGCAGCCCCATAAATGGTCCAATAGAATGAGCTCAAACCGTTGGGTGCTAGTGGTGTTGTGTATCTTTTTTTTATTTTTGATACGTGGATGCACTCATCAAGTTGACATTTAAAGAACAGGGGGATGTAAAGTCTGTACTAGTGGACTTGAACAGAATTGTTTAACTCCAGCATTTACTGGTTTGTTGCAATTGCAAAGAAAGAATAAACAGCAGGGGCCTTCAATTTCAGAATGCAAGGAAAATAAAAAACTAAAGAACAATGTCTTTGATTGTAGAATGTATTCAACAGCTGAGTCCTTGATATTAGTGATAACTGAGTGCAACATTCAAATTCTAATTCATTTAAGAGGGACAGCTTATCAGGTTAGACAAAATAAGTGCCAGGACAAGGCAAAACCTTTAAATGTGGATGAGATAACTGACTGCTGGTACTTCTATACAGGTGCATTGATCTTATCTGATACTATGTTATATATACTGGTAAATGCCTTAGTCGTGAAGAAAATGCTTATGGTTGCAAACTTGAAGACCACAAACGTTCCTCTAGGCATTGGTCTAGGAGACTATTCTTTGGAAGATAAGGATGCTTTCAGAGGCAAGGCTGCAGTCACTATCATCAAAAGTTGCCAGGCATCTTTTTTTCTTTTTAAAACTATATATTTAACTTAAAGAAGAGAGCAATGATGCCTTTATCTTCGTAAAGGCATTTCAGATTGGTTTTGCAGTTGTGTCACAGATGATGTCGGAGCTTCCCAAGAAAACGCAAATCTCATCTGCCAGCCTCTAGCATATCTTCTGCTGTGCTATAACGGGAGCTTCCACCAGACAGCAGAAGAATGTCCTCTCTTCGTTGCTTCGGCCGATCTTCTTTCTGATCTCCCACTCCTCCATTTAGTTTTGGTTGGTTTTTTTTTTTTACCCCAGGAAGTTTTGGAATCTGGTTGAGAAGATGATTGGCCAGTTACTCAGTGTGAGGTTTGGGGTTTTTTTTTCCATTTTCCGTGATGTTTTGGAAGGGTATATATGCATCTCTGCAGCATTCTGGACCTAAAGTTTTAAAGTGTCCTCAGCAGTCTGTCAACCTCTTTCTATCAGTCTAAGCAGTAAGTCATGATTTCTCAAGTTGATTCCCCTCCCGCCCTTTTTTTTTTTTTTTTTAATCAACAACCTTTTGTTGTTTGGTACCATAGTTAAGTATTTAGTATTACAGCCATTGTCCTTCTTATCTATAATTTCACCTTGAATAGTAGGGTTATCATGCAGTGGCAGATAAGGAGATAGATTTTTTTTTTTTTTTTTTTTTTTTTTTTTGTGTTTGT
>JAVJGG010000005.1:29281737-29293134 GCA_035590195.1 Aviceda cuculoides
GTTCTCCAGAATTCTTATGGGATTGTTCTCCAGAATTCTTATGGGATAAATCATCATTTTTGAGTGCTTCAGAAGTACGATGATTAGGACTCTCTTTCTTAAACCAGATGGCTATTTTTGACTATTTCTCACTAAAAAGCTTTTGGATACTCCAAAGTATACTCCAAGAACTGATTGCATTGCATGAAATAGACTTTTTTTTCCCAAGTAGTTTTGAGGGAATACTTCATTTCATTTAGATGTTTAGAATAACTTCCCTACAACTCGAGCAGCCAGTTTCTAAGTTTGTGGCTCTGCATGGACTGATGAACTCTTTTACAGCATCCATTGAAAAGAGAATTGGAGTGAACCTCCAGCAGTCATCCATTTAAAAAAAAAAATCGCTAACATAAAGCAAATAAAATGTTTTAAAATTTTTGCAGGGAATAAACTAAATGCTTTCATTTTTAAATTTTTTTTTCCTTTTTTTTTTCTCACCTTGGCATACCATTATGTGTTCTCTTGTCTTTACTAAACCAATTATGGCACTTCAGATGCTCTTTAAAATGGGACTGACAAGTAGGTAGGTCATTGAGCGTTGCCATTTTTTTCTTTTTAAACTCCTGAAATTTTAACTCTGGTGACTTGTGTGACTTCAACACCAATAAATACGACAAAAAGGTAAGTGGAAAACACAAAGTAATAGAGAAAGCCTGTCTAGTGGACACACAAGTTGCCATTTTAGTTTCTTATGACAAGTACACAAGTTAATAGTATTACAGCTGCTCTGAACATAACTCTTCCACTTGAGGACCATCAACTTTACTGATGGAACTTGGTTCATTAGGTATCTCAGCAATTCAAGTAAGGCATTCACTTCTATTAGTCACTACTGCGGTGTTTTATGAGAAAATTTTTGCGTTAGTTATCTGAAATTGTTACTTATAACTTCAAAAATTATGTTTGATAAAACTGAATTCTTGCTGCTTCTTAGATTGCTCCACTCCTTGGGGAAGATCAGATTACTTGATGTTGGTAGCTGCTTTAATCCATTTCTGAAGTTTGAAGAATTTCTGACAGTTGGCATAGATATTGTTCCAGCTGTTGAGGTATGTAAAGTTTGCTAAATTTAATATAAATTTGATTCTCAGATATTTTAGAATGCTTCAAAATGACTGTAAAAAAAAAAAGTTTAATACTTAAGTATGTATCCTAAATATCCATACTTTAATAGGAACTATGGCCCTTCTACTACATCCTTTCCCATGAACAGGCTTTAAACTGTAGTTGTGTTTTGTTTTAAAAATCTGGTGGGGGTTTTTTGGGGTTTTTTGGGGTTTTTTTTTCCAAGAATTATGTCTTTATAATGCAGTTGTGAATGTTAACATTGGAAAATTTTAGTAGCCACCTTTAGTGGCATTTCAGGTGAGTCCTTGCATCCTGAAAGGCATAAATAAAAATTAAGTAGGCTTACGCTTAGGCATTAACTTCTCAGAAGTTGCATTTGCTGACAGAAGAAAATGATCAGTGACTGTACTTGGTGAGTTTTTCTGGTGAGTTTTAGTAACCAGAAGTACATTGTAAGGAGGCTTTTCTGTTTATTGCTAGAAATATTATTGAACTTCCGCAATTGTGAGGCCAAATTTATCAGCAGTTTTGGGGTATATTGCTTCATTTTCTCTAGGTGGTAAAGCTTTCAAATGCATTAATTCTGCTGCAATCATGTGTTCTTTCTGTCTTTTGCTCTTTTGTCAGTCCTAATAGCATTTATCAACCAAGCAAAATGACAAAGTGGAATGAAAATGAAAAGATACAGAAAGGAATACATTTCTGACAGAAAACAGAAAAACCTTTGACCATACCCATCTTGACCACTTACAGTTTAAAATCAGGCTCTATTAAAATCAGTGGCCTAAGGTAACTCTCTTTAGAAGTGGAGAGGTGAGAAGTGTACGAGTACAATAATACACTTAACTGGAAAGTAATGTTCTCTTATTTGCTGCAGTGTGGTTTACATGCTAAATGCATGGTATTTTGTTGTGGTTACCAGGTTTAGTCCACTAATGCCTAATTTATATTTTTGCATATATGCTTAGAGATAATGAAAGATATTCTTCAAAAAAAATCTGAGTTTGATAAATTGCCTTTTAGTGTCATCTAAAACACAAAGAAACTTTCAGTGGACTCCATCTTGCCTAATTTGAAGAATAGGCATCAGTTGCCCAAACATGATTGCTTTCTACCACTTAAGGGTGTAGGACTTCTGCATAGGGCCATTGGGCGTAACACAGGATGTAAAGGAGACACATGCCGCTGACGTGGCAGCCTATGGCAACTGAAATGGTAATACATGGCAAGTAAATTTCCAGCTAAGATACATAGGTCATGGGTGTCTACATCTGGGGTTCTAAGTTCCAATTACAGTCAGTGGAGATTATTAAAAATAATCAGTGAAACCTAAATGTCTGCTGCTTCACGGTAGGTGAGCTGTGTTCTGACCTCGTGGGCTGTGTTGACTCGCTCTCCAGTGACTATAATGGCAGCCTAGGCACCTGAAGCTACACGAGCTGAATCTAACCATTAATTTTTGGGTATGCCTAGTTAATATTTTACTATCTAATCTATCATGCTGCTTTCATAAGAAAATTACTTTCGTTCTCATGAAAATCAATTTAAATATACGGTGACCAAAACCATTACTGGATGAGTCCCAGAAAGGTCACTTCTGTGGATGTAGTGGAGGAATGTGAGTAATCCATGCCAGACACCAGGAGAGGGAGTAGTCAGGTAGCTGCAATTTCTGTGTACTAACCAGTTCTTCAGGCTCTCTCCCAGTACAAGGGAATGATAAGATAACTGGTTTCTTGTCATCTGACAATAGTTAGTACGATAGCTTGATGATAGGGAGGTCCCTGGAGTGCTACTGTGCAGACCAACGTAGTTACTGTGAGGCCTGTCTCGGGCTCACCAGCTTCTCTTACTTCCATTCTCTTGGAGACTTCGATGTGTTCGGGGCACCTTGAAACCTAGCTAGGAAGCGTTCTTGGAGTGACATGGAGTAGAGTCTGTGCACTCAAACGCATCTGCTAGAATAAGCTTAGGCCTGTCTCCAAAACAGAATTAATAGGCCCTGATGTATTCAAGTTGACTCTACTTTGAGCTGCATCAGCACCATAACCTCCTGAATAAATTTATCTTCAGGCCAGCAGTTGCCTGGGCTGACTTAAGGTTTCAGAATAACAGCCAGAGTGTTCTTATGGTAGTTAATGTCATCTTCTGACCTGAAAAATTGATCTGATGACTTAGTGGTAGAAGCTGAAAATAGAAGAGCTGGTAAAATCTTCTGATTTAGCAGATCTTTTAGGTAAGATACCAAAATACTTTTTGAAACACATTGAAACATAGAGGCTTCTTAGGAAGTCAGTTTCTTGAATAAAGTTGAATAGAGGGTTAAATAAGTCCTTTAATAAAAATAGATTAATCCACTTTCTGCATATGGAAATGCTTTGGACATAGCCTAAGTAATTGAGTAAAATACTTCGGCTGATTTGAGGAATAAGAAGGATGTAACTGTGGAAAAACTAGGAGAGGAACTGAAATGTTAGTTATATAATAAAAGAATTAATGTCTTCAAAATGTTTAGAATCTCTGTTTCATATGGAGAGAATGTAAACTGTAGAGATAAGGAAATGGAAATTTATTTCCATTAAAAGGTTTTGTGTTCTGAAGGGAGGAAACTGCACCAAGAAAAGATTAGTATTCTTGTAGGCATTTTTCACTCATTTTCAGTGTCTTTGGTGTAAGGTACATTGAGGGAAACATCCAGTATTAGAAGCAAGCAGGAAGGAGACTGAGACTGGGGTAAACAGAACAGGTTTCTTCTTGACCCAGTTTTTTTGCTGGCTATTCCTTCAGACATTCTGCTTGTAACACAGATGTTCCAGAGTACAATTAGCAGTGATTATTTTCTTAGAGGAGTTTAATTTGTCTACATTTAAAAAAAAAAAAAGGGGGGTGGTGGTGGCAAATTTGGAATGAAGGGAGAATCTCCACTTTGGGAAACTCCAAATACAATTTCATACTGCTGCAAAACATGCTGAATATGCAGCAAATGCTGTATTGGGAGTAAATATAGTCTGAGACAAAAGAGGCTGGAAGGGTACTGGAATTAAAAATTAGACTATACAAGTAGGATTGTGTTCTTAAATGTCAGTAGATGCACTGTAATATGGCTGCTGTTTCAGTGTCTAGGAGGACTTTAACATCAGTTCAGGACTAGTATATCTAAAGTTTAGTAGCAATTTCCAGTTCAGCAGCACTTTTGTCCTAAAACTTCCTGCAGAGTTCAGATTCTACTGAAAACATACTTTAGTCCCAAAATTGTCTTTAACGTTATTTCTATATAACTGCTTTATGAGTATTTTTCCATTGCTTAGAAAGACTTGCACTCTAAATTGTTTTTTCAACTGTATAACCTCTAACTTTTTAAGCTTTGCATCTAAGTAAAATTAGCATGTTACTCTGAACAATTATTCTTCAAAGCATTTCTTCCTTTTAAAACTTAGTAGAGGCTATCATGAAATTACTACTGTTAATTTCCTGTTCTAAGTATTACAAGGAGGCAGAATATAGCCCTGTAGGTATAATGGTTGCAATTAAAATTTCTTGATTATAGCCACATAATGCAAGTCTCTTTCTTGATTTTTGCATATTGAAGGCCAAGATTAAAGCTAGTGAAAAATAAATCACAGATTTTTTTTTTAACATTGATAATTTTTCTAATTTACTGCATACTCTCAGAAGAGAATGTGATTTTGTATAAACAGAAATACCCTCTTCTACTTTGAAACAATTTTGTGTTTCAGTTGCTTTATGAATACCTTTACAATAGTGTTCTAGTGATCTTTTTTGAGTATTGTTTCATAAAACATTCTATAAATATTTTTGTGGTATGAAAATGCAGCAGATCCAACTCCAGCTTTCAGATGGGCTCCACAGAATATTTTGTGTCTGCTTTCATGTTCACTTACCTGTTTAGAGTGTCTGTCATTCACTACACATTCTCTAGGCATTAATAACAATTTCTGTTGCTATCATGTCAAAACCTGTATCTTAATACCTTTTTTTTATGAAAGAAGTCAGTCCCAGGTTTTGATGAATGTAAAGTGTCAAAACTTAAGTGTAGTGAATAGCATACTATTATTCTTATTTTCTGAATGCTCTGTGATTAAGTATGTTAAGAACTTAATTCTTCTGTATGTTGCTTTGTGGTGCCATTTCCCATCTTTGACAGCTTGAGCGCACAAATGATCAACAGATGAATTTATAGCCCTTGCCTTACTTTGATAATTGCCCAAATGTGTACTGCTACACTTTGCATTTACAGCAAGGTTAAAACATGGACCCGCATCACTGCTCCAAAGCAGTTAGTGTACTGTAACTTTCTAATGTATATTGTCTTGCCGTAGCTGCTTTGTTCTGTACCAGTAAAGAAAGACACTTTTTTCCCAAGTGACCAAAGTACTAAGTTTCTTGGAATCTTTTTGAAGAACTGGTGGAAATACTGAGGTATCAAATTTAGTTTCTAATCACTAATTTCAGGTTTATAAAAACCTACAAAAGGCTTCCAGCATCTGGAGAAAAACAATGTAGGCTTATCTGAATTCTTCTTAAATCACTTGTGAGAGAGTTGATTTGCTACTTTGTTCTATTTAGGCTAAATTTGTTGGTTGGTTTGTTTTTGGTTTTGTTTTGGTTTTTTTTTAAACGGTTCTCAGCTATCAAATTTGTAGTGAATTACTGCACATCTGAAATTTTGCTTTGCACCCATAAAAGCTAGCAAGATGTGTTTAATTGTTATTTTAGATTGTTTGATTTAATAGCAAGAGGAACGTTCAGCAGGCTTGACATTTCCTCAAGGGAATGGAGAGGTTGTCATTGATTTTTCTGTGGATTTGGATTGTATTTGCTCTTTAAACTAACCTTGATGTTTGTTTGGTTTTCTGTTTTTTCTTATTCCACCAGAGCGTATACAAATGTGACTTCTTAAATCTTCAAATCCAGCAACCTCTCCAACTGGCACAAGATGCTATAGATGCCTTTCTTAAGCAACTGAAAAATCCTATTGATTCTCTACCTGGAGAACTGTTTCATGTCGTCGTTTTCTCACTCCTCCTTTCTTACTTTCCATCACCCTACCAACGATGGATATGCTGCAAGAAAGCACATGAACTTCTCGTATTAAATGGCTTATTGCTCGTAATAACTCCTGATTCATCTCATCAGAATCGCCGGGCTATGATGATGAAAAGCTGGAAAATCGCCATAGAGTCCTTGGGTTTTAAACGCTTCAAGTATTCCAAGTTTTCTCACATGCACCTGATGGCATTTAGGAAAACTTCCCTGCAAACAACAAGTGACTTGGTTAGCAGGAACTACCCAGGAATGTTGTATATCCCACAGGATTTCAACAGTATAGAGGATGAGGAGTATTCCAACACTTCCTGCTATGTTCGATCAGACACAGAAGATGAACAGCTAGCTTATGGTTTTATGGAGCTACCAGATGCTCCTTACGACTCAGACTCTGGAGAAAGCCAGTCTAGTTCAATTCCCTTCTATGAGCTAGAAGATCCTATATTGCTTCTAAGTTAATGTAGTCATTGAAATGCCCTTTCAGTCAAACCTCTTGCTTAACTAATTTTGCTATACTAACATGGGCTCAACACACAAAAATGGTTTGCATAAAGAAAATGCAAAGGTTTACAGAGTTTGCTATTTTTTTCTACTTTTGAATTTTAAAATTTATTCTTGTATGAAAGTGAAAAATACAAGTTTTATGCAAATGACTCATGTCATAGCATAAATTGCTGTTACTTTCTTTAGATTTGTATCACTAATTTTTTTTCCAGAAAGGTACCATTCTTTTCTTTAGTGCTGTGAAGTGTGAATTCTATTTAATTTGCTAAATGTTGTTTCAATATTTTAACTCAATGTGGTTGAGCTTAAGGCACTGGAGTTGGTGGGCTTCTGAGAAGTATATGTAGGAAGAAATAATTTGCACTTTAATTAAATGTGCAGATAGGTTAAGACACTTGGTTACACATGTCCCTTCTTAATTATGGAACAAAACTTTCTTCCCAAAATTTGTTTCACTCTGGTTAAGCCTGGGCTGGAGAAACTATAATGCTTGCACATTTGATTTTGTTTATTGCAGCCCTCTCGAGATAACACCAAAACACTGGAATACATTCATCCATAGTTATACATACTGTATAATTTCATTGCATATATAGTAGTTAGACATGAGATTTCCGAAGAGGTTATTCCCCCCCAGAGGACTATGGTACGTCTAGACAATTATGTTTCAATTCAAAGCTGGAACATGGTTTTGCAATTTTATGAGTGTACAAGCACTAAAGTGTATCAGTATTTCCCCAGTGATGGTGTTCTGTATTCTCTTCAAACTGTATTTTTTGGGGGACAGGGTGGGTTTTGTCATGTTTTAAAGTAAATTATTTATGCATTTTAACAACTCTTTCTTTAATTGTTCTTATTTGTAGACCTCCCAGGTTATACGGTAACTACAGACCGACTTTGTAAAAAGGAACATAATTACAGAAGTTTAAGGATACACGTATTTGCACAAAGCCGTGTATTCAGACCACACAAATGAAATTAACATACACTATTTGTTTGCTTATTTGGACCCAAAACCCTTCTGTTTAGTTAAATATAAACTCCATAGCTGTCTGAAAACTGGTCTGCACTGTAAGGAGATGGAACAGAAGTGGTTTACATCTATTAAGTTTTTTAATTTATGTAATAAATTTGTGAGGTTTTGCAGGAAAAAACAATTCTGTTCAGTGGTAAAAATAGAAGATTCAGTATTAGTTTAGCTTAGATTTCCCTCCATTTAAAAATAATGGCCAGGATTTTCAGATTTGAATGTTAGGCTGTTAAAACTGTATGAAAGTGCCTAATAATAAATGAACTAGGTGCCACATCATGGTTTTAAGACTGACTTCAGCAAAATGGTAGAAAATACTAATACATAGTTTCATTAGTGGTTGTGATGAAATACACCTTACACCATATTAACCTACCATCTTAAATTTATAATACAGAAGTTACCAGATAAACTGAAGTGGTAGCATGGATTTTACAGTGCTTGCTACAAAAATGAAACTTAGTCCTTCCATTGAAGTTTTGCACTGAAAGTGTCACGGTTTGAGCTGCCTGTTTTTCTTTTATACTGTTTCCTACAAAGAGCCATCCCCCATTGGTCCAGCTTACACTCAAACGTGATCTGGACTGTAATGCTTTATTCTTTAATGGAAGCTTTTTGTGTCTCTTTCCTTAAATTTAAGACATCCCCTAATACCCGATTCAAATTTGTTATTCAATCTGAATGATACAGTTATATATAAACTAAATAATTACATTCTGATGTGGAAAAAAAAAAAAAGGAAGTTTAGACATACAAGTATCATGGTTGACTTTATTTTATTTTTTTACAGAGAATACTTCTCTAATGAAATACACGATGGCTTCAAAATTGGCTGTAAGTCAGTATTTGCATCTAATGCTTTACCCCTTCACTTTCACTAAAATGTTTGTCATTCAAAGCCTTTCTTCTTCCCAGTTAACCACTGACTGCAGCAGTGCTCATGTTAAAGCTAAAATATTGGTGCTATAAATTCAGCTGTTTATGGAAACTTAATCTGTGCGTACTTCAAAGTGTACCTAACATTTTAACTGATACTCCTTTTAAAAAAAAAAGTTATATACCAGCTAACATATATGTTGGCATCGGTTAATGTAAATTGGTTTGTGATTCATACAAAAAAGCAATTCAGACCAAGATTTATCCCCTAAAAATAGTTTAAAATATTAACATTTAAAATATAAGCCTTTTTGGCAGGTTGGCAACACCATTGTTTTTGTTGGTTTCGGGACCTGAGATTCATAACAGCTTGGGTTTGGGTTTTTTTGTTTGTTTGGGGTTTTTTTGTTTTTTGTTTTGTTTTTACAAGGGACAATAGATTGTGGTGGATGAGTAAAGTGGGATTTACATAAATACTTATACCTCCCTGAACAATAAAGTGGTGATACCAGGAGTTGTTGGATATTTGGCTTTGGTGCAAGAAGAATGTTTCTAGGTTATGAAATATTTGAAAATTATGACTGTGCAAGAGATGTCTCGTTCTTAAGGTGCTGGAGAGGAGAGGGAAGAAAATGTGTATTCACGTTTCTGTTGTCTTTATGTCACTACTTTTTGTGAACAAAGCACATTTATTAAAAAAAAACACTTGAAAACCTTTTTAAAAATTGTTTCTTTGGGGTGGAGATGTCCTTTTCTCTTCTTGTACAATTGGTTTATGCTGAAATCCAGTGAAACCAATGCATAGTTATTTTCTTTATTGTCAAGAAAATAGTTGTGTTGGGTTTATTTTATAAACAACTGAATTATAGTAAAGATGTTAAACTTGGTACTTCAGTTTCAGCTTCTACATCTCAGTTGCAGTCTTTGCTTTATGGAAGGGGTTTTGGAGTTCCTCCATTCAATCCTGTATCATGTTTCTTTGCCTGCCCACTCAGGATGTGACCATATTCTAAGGCAGTTCCTCTCTTCTTTCTCTAGTTGTTCTTAATTTCTCCTCTACCTCCCTGAAATATCTTTGCAGCACCCATTGTACGTTGGCCCTTTGAGGTCATTGCTGTGTTTTTCTACATGGTGATTTTGAGTACTGGAGGTGTCAGGGAAAGGATGGCAATGGGAGAAGAAACCCAAAGAACTGAAAGTGCAAGGCTTCTACTCGGATCCAGATTCTAAGAAAATTAGATTTCAGCAGAACTGATGTATGTCCCTAGCACTGCAGAGCCTAGCTGGTATATTCTGGTCTCTCACCTGACAGTGAAGATGGGAAAATGTGATTTCACAGCTGTTCTCAGTATTGCTTCCTGCAGAACCCCTCTGTCCTTTTCTGCTTCAGGGAGACTTGCTGACTTGCTTTAAAAGTGTGATCATTCTAAGTCTTTTTAATCATATCTCCATCAGTCAGCAGCATATCTTTGATTCCTTGCAGTTGGGTTATATTCAGGTTTTCTGCTCCTTTTTCCTCGTTTCCTCAGTTTTCCTCAATTCATTGTTTTGTACCTGTAGAATAGCAGGAAGATTTTTGTAGAAGACTTGCATTTTACAAACTTGCGCAGAAGCTTAGTTTTTTACCTTTTTAAGTAAAATGTTCTCCACGAAATTCAACGAATAGTTGCTTAAAGAGTATTCCTGTATCACAGTTGGACAGATACAGTACCAACTAAGCGTCCGTGATGCTGGTAAAGCATGTGAAGCGGGTGACATTTACTAAGCAACTGAGATTTCTGCTGTTCTGCTTGTTAAAGGAAAACCTTTTTGGGGTTTGTTTTTAACCCATGTAACTTTTTGGCCTGTTGGCTGGCTTTATACAAAATCCGAAGAGGGGTAAGGATTGTGGGGATGACTGAGGTTCCTGTGAATCCGTTGTCTGAATACCTGAGGCAGGAAAGACAGACTGCCGAAGTTTGGACGTTTTGAGTATCCAGCTGCCACCAGTCAGCACCTGCGCTTCTTGACTGGGGCGACCAAGGGGCTGGTTGTGGCGAAGGGATGACAGGAGCAAAGGAGGTAACGCCGCAGCAGGCCGGCCCTCTCCCAGTTCGAAGAGCGCCTGTGCCCTTCAGTCAGACTGGAGCCACCCTTGTTTCGCCTGTCGCAGCGGGGCCGCTGTTAAGATCCAGAACCTTCCCGCTCTCGCCCACCTGCTTGCGAAGCCCCATTCAAAACCTGCGTTTCCAACACCAAGCGTTGTCGAACACCCACGGTCGAGGAAGCTTGCCTTCCCTATCACGCGAGGGCGGTGGAAGCTTTCGTTTGGGAAGCAGCGGTCGGGCCGGGACCAGGCCAGGGCTGGCCAAAGTTGTTTTGTGGAGAACGCGCTTTCGCTCTTGCCTATCGCCGGGACGCTCCCGCGTCCCCGGAGAGGGAGGCAGCTGCGGGGCTGGAGGCCGCCGCTGGGAACACGGTTACAACCCCGCTCTGCCCCGTCGGCGAACCACCGAGCGCCTCCTCGCCGCGGGCCCGGCCTGGGCGAGCGCAGCTGCGACCGCGGCGGCGTTTGAGCCTTGGCGCGGCCCGTAGGCGGGACGCCTCGCTCGCCCTCAACATGGCGGCGGCGCTGCGCGGCGGGTGGGAAGTTTCCGCGACGCCTCTTGAGGTGAGTGCGGGCCGGGCGCACGGCGGGGGCCGGCGGCCCCATGGGGCTGCGGCCGGGCTCGCCCCGACGCCGTGTGCGTGGAGCAGGGCCCCGTCGCTGCGGGGCCGAGGGGAACCGGGCGGCCTGGCGGACAGCCCTCGGGGGACGGGGCCTCCCCCCGGGC
>JAVJGG010000005.1:29299202-29326298 GCA_035590195.1 Aviceda cuculoides
CAGTTCTTAAAATCACACAGCATCTTTGGCTTTTCTTTCCATTTCTGAATTAAGGATGTTATCTTGTCTTTAGCAGAAAACATACATTTCTCTCAAAATGTTTGTTCAGTGCCCAAGTTAAAGTACGTTGTGTGTTGTCACAGTTGCAGCAGGGTGTTTGGTGTCTACTTTCTTTTTAAAGTTGACCTAAAACAAGACAACAATCATTTTTGTACCCATGCATCTCTTAAATGAATTACATATATATTATAATAATATATAAAAATTACATATTATTTATGGCAGATCCAGTATACAGAAATGTCACTATAGTGTTTCCAAAACAGTTTGCTGCCCATTCCTGCAGATTTTCTTAGATTAAATAACTTCGTGGATGAAAGGTGTTAAAGAACTTGGTGGAAAAGGAAATTGGCAGTTATATTGTGAGGTTTTGTGTGTTGGTTTTTTTGTTTGGTTTGGTTTGGGGTTTGTGGGTTTTTTTGGTTTCAGGGTTTTTTTGGTGGGTTTTTTTTGGTTTTGCTTTTTTTTTGCGTGAAGAGCATTAGAGGTTAACAGACAAGCCTGGGAGGAAGGCTGGGTGGTTATGCTCGCTCTTTGGAAAAGTATCAGCATGCATAGCAGTAGTGTGTGGGCTCACAGAAAGAGCAAAAGGGAGAAATAGAACCAAAAAGTAGAGAAGAAAAATCCCCAAAATGTATTTACAGAAATTGAAGGTGCTAATGCACTGAAAGAAATGGGAAGATGGTTTGGGAGACAGAAGCAATAAAGGTGGAATGTTGGCATGCTAATATTGCTAACTCCCATACTTTTTCTTCTGAGAATTGTGTGATTTTATCAAAATGCTAGTCTTTGATTTTTATATGCTAGATGACTGTTCTTCAGTAAAAGCAATTTTTTACCATCTCTATCAGATAGTCTTATTAATTTCTCTATCCTTGCCCTCCTCCTTTAACATCCTGAGCCGCAGTAGTTAATAATTACATAGTTTTAAAATTACTTGGGTGGAGTCCCGCCACCTAGTTATACCCAACAAAGTAGTCGGACCAAGTCAAGTGGGTTTAAGTCGTCCGCGTAAGTCGCTGGAGAGAACCAGTTTCTCGTGGTGGTTCCCAGAGCCTGCCTGCGGGGAGGTGACCCCCAGCCCTGGACAGGACCTGCTGCCGTACCCTTCAGGGGGAGGGCTCCCTCCCCCCCACCATCTCTTTAAAACACGCAGGTCCTTCCTTTAAAACTGCTTCATTACTGCAAGCTGTGTGCGTAAGCGAGGAGGATTGGATTCATACCCCTCTTGTTACTTTTTTCTCTTCACGTTGATTGATAGTTCATAGGAAATTTTTTCTGTCTCTGCCCCAAAATAACTGCAGCTGTTACTGATAATTTTCAGTCCTCTCTAATTCTGAAGAAGTGCGGTTGTGCTGTGGAATGACTTGTGTGGGACCATTCGCAAGAAACAAACAGGCAACGCGGCTAAAATCTTAGTATTTGTTATTGGCTAATTTCAGTTTCTAGCGTCCTGTGTGTTAATAAGATAAGCTGTTGCTCATCACTTCTGTCTGGTAGGTTATATATTTGCCTATTCAGTGGGAAGAGGAGTAATTGTAGTGGCAAAAGTAAAAGGCATCAAACCAAATACTTTCACTTGTCAGGAGATCCAGGTTTTTATTATAATAATTTATTTTTAGTATTATATTTACATTTCTTTTACTACATTTATATTCTTTCCTCATGTATTTATAGTAACGAATTAGCTGGAGATTATGAATGCAGTTGTCTCCAACTAAAAGCATTTCTATTTCAGAAGATGATGTGATGTTTGCCTTGCAGATCACTGTGTCTATTTCATCTATTGTCAGAAAATGAAATACTTTATCAGACCTGGCCAGAACATAATGTAATAAATGGATGCGTCATTTATTATAGTGACTGCAGGAAGCTGTGGCCTTTTCTGTATTTTTCTGGATAGTGTTAGGTTTCAAAATCATTAGAAGAAAGCAAGCAATGATGTTTATGCCCTCTTGCAGGGCATTTGGTTTTTTCTAGAGGTTTAAGGAAACTAGTGTTTTTTCTTCTTTGTAGGGGGAATTCAAGGCCTTAAGACTCTCCTTTAGAATCCTTTGCTGGAGTTTTGAGTCTCCTGTTTCAGGAGGTCTAAAAAGCTCAACAGTAATGCATCAGACAAGCTTCTCCAGTGAATATATACTTTCCTCATGGTGATTTATATGTATTGTAACAGTTAAATAGACAAATCAGACTGTTAGAGATCGCTCTCTGCCTTTCCTCTTTGAAAAGTAATAGTTCTTGCTAAATACTTAGTGGGTTGGGTTTTCGGGGTCTTGTTTGGTTTTGTTTTGTTTTTAGGAAAACTGCTGCAGAAAAAACCTAGTGACATCAGTATGTGATAGAAAGAATTCTTAGGGCTATGTTAGATGCCTTTCCATGAAAACATCAGCGTAAAGTTCAGTAAGGGTCAAAAAAGCAAATTAAATATTGGGAATTGCTAGGAAAGGACTGGAGGTATCATTATGCCACTGTATAAATCGTAGCTTCCATATTTTGAGTAACGCTGCAATTCTTACTTGCCATCCTATAGATGAGAAAACAAGGGAGGGTTCAGAGAAGGGCAACGGACTTCATTATAGACATAAAACAGTTTACCGGGGAGGAATGAACAAACAAGGATGTTTCAGTGAGGAAAAGAGAAACCTAAGTGAGAATATGATGAACACATAAAATATGTGTGATGTGGGAGAAGGTAAGCAGAGACAATAAATGATCAGTTTCAGTGCAGAAGTTGAGGGGAATCAAGTTGGAAAGAAGCAGATTGTAGCCAGACCGGTGGGAATAGTTCCTCGTACAGCGCTGAGTTAGCTCCAGGGCTGCGAGTCGTGGCATGCGGCGTGTGCCGAGCGGTGACACAGGCTCAGGAGGAAGCTGGACAAGTTCATGGGAACAAATTCACTGAGGTTCACGTAGTATAGGAAACCACATCTGACTCGGGAAGTCCTTGAGCCACCAGTGGTTGGAGTACTCTGGAAACTTATGTGCTTGGTCTGTCCTTACAGTCTTTCCTAGGCATCTGTTTGGCTTCTTTGGAGACCAGAGGTTCTCCTAGATGGACCTTACAGCTGCTCTTACATTCTTATACTATGGAAATTTTTTTACTTATATTTTCAACATATTTTATTTAGGAATGCCAAGTATTCCTAAGTCGCCAGTTCCCGAAAATGTGTTTACTCTTTTTAAAATTGTTTAAAATATTTTTTTGATGTGCAAGATTAACAGTTTTCAGTCTTTTCAGCTTCACTTTGGGATTTATGTAGTCGTTTTAGTAAGTGCTAATTATATTTGGAATCTGTTAAGTGTCACATGGAAGGTGAAGCATTTTTGATTTATACCTTTCCTCACTCTGAAGATGTGCTGAGAGCTTGTTTAATGATACTGCATTTGATAAGAGAGGTGGCTTGAAATCACTTCCTGATCATGCCATATACCTCCTGTATAACGAATAGAATTGGCTAAAAATCTGAGCCTTGGAAAGGTACTTCCTAACAGTCAGCTATAAATAATTAGCCATAGCATATAAAAAAATCTAGCTCAGCTGGGTATGTTAGGTTACAGCCAGAAATGGGGTGGTGGAGGGGAGGGGTTCTCTTTCATGGAAAACTTTGTTACAGGCACATTATATATGCCCTTTTAACGTTTTTAAATAACTGTAGTATCTGTGCATCATATAAATCTCAAGTATATGAAAGGTCAAGACCTAAAGAGACAGTTGTCTGCTAATTGGTGGCTAGAAGTATCCTATTTGATTAAAATTGCCAGAAAAATATCAAATCTCCTTTTGTGGAAAGCCTTTTAAAGTGAAGGCAGTTAACTCGCTGTTGCACACAACGGTGGTTTTCTGGCTCGTGCAGAACTGTTGAGGCTGGAAGTCCTGTTAGCCAAGGACCTTTCTTTAAGGGGAGCTTAGCCCTTGTAATAACCCAAGGGTTGAAAGTCTCCGTTCCTGGTGCTTCGGTATGTGCACCAGGGAAGAAGTGTGCTCGGGAAGAACTGTGGCTGCTGAAAGCAGAATCTCTCTCCGACAGATCAAGTTTTAAATGTAAAGAGCAGAATGGTCGGGTCTGTCTGAAGCTGGAGGATAAGCTCAGGAAGCACGAGAAGTAGGAAAGTAATTTGTTAGAGCTGGATGCATTCAGAAATGGAGTAGCAGCTTTTCACTGGGACATGTTTCAGCTGGGACATGGTCTGCTTCTGAGAATAATCCCTGCTTTAGCTGGAGAGGAAAGACACCTTGTCTTGTCAGCAGAAATACGTGGGAGCTTACCTTGCAAAATCTGCAGGAAGTGGTCTGCACCTGCCTTTACATTTGTGTGAGTAATTTCAGTCAGATCGATAGACTCCTTAACTCCAGCTTTCTCATTTCAGCAATTACTCATGTGTCTCTCCATAATTAGGCCCTTGGATGGGACAAGATCCAGCAGAAGTCATGCAAATGACTCAGGCATTACTTCTTTCAGAAGCCAATAAAATGGTGCAGTGATGAAAAATTTGCAGATGAGGGTCTTGGAATTTACAAGCGGTGATCTTGGAAAGATTTAGGGGACTCTCTTTGTCAGAAACTTAAAATCAGATTTGTTAAGCGCTCTATGCCAAGGTAACTACAGGTTTTCTGAATTACTGGCCAAACAGAATTATTATCCCTGGAAGACCTGTATCTAATATTACCAAGAGATAAATGAACTGTGTCAGAGACAGGTAAAGTAATGGAATGAAGTACTTTCAGTACATTATTCTTGGTTTTAGTGAATTTTATGGGTTAGTAAAATAATGGTATTCATTATATGCTTGAGCACGTGTACTTAAATGGAAAGTACTATTGAACTGGAATTATTCATGGAAGAAAAGTTAGTTTATTGTATGTATGAGTATTTTCTTGTTTTGAGGAGAGTTAGTGATTTCGTATTCTTTATTGTGATGTGGTTGCCTGGTGTTTCTTGACAGCTCAATCTACAATGCCATAATAAAATTGAAGATGGTGACTTTTTTTTAACTTCTCTAAAACCAAGATTGTTTCCTGAATAGTAAGAATTTTTCTAAGTAACATTATATTTACTTACACATACTTTTGTTAACATCACAGATAAAGTAACTTTTTTGAATGCAAATCATATCCAGTCTTTCTCCTTCATTTTCCTCTGCTTTTCTTCCCGACTTGTACTTTTAATCCAGTCCTCCTCAGGCTTTGCTTGTCCAGTTTAATTTTTTTTCTTTCCCTCTCCAGAGGCCCTGCTGCATCCTCTGGCCTCTCTCCATAGTTTCTCAAATAGGCATGCCACTCCAGCTTTTTTTTTTTTTTTTCCCCCACTCTGTCTGTCTGGTCATCATTAGTTCCCCCCTTTCTTTTCCTCACTGACAGTTTTTCCCCTCCTTGCCAATTTGACTTGCATATCTGTGCCTCCCTATTTCTTTGTAGACTCGTCCATTCAGTTTCTTTTGTAATACCTTTATTCCCTCTTTCCATACAGTTTCGTCGTCTCCTAAGCTGGATCCTGAAACCCCCTTGCTCACTGCTCATCGTTTCTTCTCAAACTCCCCTGCTATCCTCTTTACTTTTGCTGCCCATCTTCCCCTCTGCGGCAGGTCCTCAGCCCTCCTTGGCTCTCGACCTCTCCAGTCCCGTCCCGAGGGCTACAAGAGGTTGGTTTCTCCCATCCCCGGTGGCAGCAGACCGCGCTGCCGTCACCACCACTTCCAGAGGCCCGAGGTCATGGAGGGGATCTCTGGTGACCAGAGGAAGAAAGTGTTCATCGTTAGTCTAAAGAATCTGATATATGTCTTGCTGTCAAAATCTCCTTAATTTCGGAATTCAAATTTTTATATTAAAAAAAAAAATCAGAAATCCATTTAGTATGCTTTTAAATTGACAACCGCTTCTGGTTTTGCTGGAACAAATACACGTTGATTAAAGAACAGTGGTTCTTTCCCGTGGTTAGAACAGCAGTCAGGGATGGGAAACGTAACACATTAAATCCGTCTGGCAGTGAACATGACAACGGTTTTCTGCAAACTGGTTTTTAGATTTTCCCAGGGCTGTTTTAATAGTCAGAAGTAATGGATTATTTATTGTTCTCTAGAGACTATTATTTCATTCAATAATTTGTTATAAGGCGGTTTCCTCTGGTAGTTGATCTACATTGTAACTTTACAAATTTTGTCTTTAAGCTTCTTTTTACTTGTAATATACATATCTTGTTTTCATTTGGAATAAGCTGTCTGTCAAATATTTGTAGATTAGTTATCACATTATCCTTTTTCTCCTGAGCCTTCTCCGTCATGAAGCGTATACTTATTTGGTTTTGCAGAATCACTGCAGAGTAGCTAAGCAGAACTTTTTATTTTATATTTACTTACGTGTATGTGTGTGTATATGGATATATAAAAATAGGTAAACATCATTCAGCTTGGATAATAGAAAGCAGGGCAGAATTTTTGCTTATAAATACACAAAGACATCTTTGTAAGCCTCCTTAGTTGTTGCTGTGTTACATACAATCCTGGGCAGCCTGCTGTCGGTTGCTCTGGTTGAGCGTGGGGCTGGACCAGATGGTTTCCAGAGGCCCCTTCCAGCCTCAACCATTCGGTGATTCTGTGATCATCTCAGCTGACATCTGTTTAGGAATTTATTTCTATTTTAATCAGAAGGGCTTTTCTGTACGTCTTTGTAACTGGCTTCAAATTTAAACTGATGTTTCTTTTTTTTTTTTCCTCCTCATTATTTTTGTCAGTCACATGTCAGTAATGCTCCATTGTTAAATACAGCTCCAGAATTGCTCCACTTCCAACAGTGGTTTACTCCTTGGGACTGGAGTTGTCCTATCCATCAATATAAAATTATGTATCTAGGCTGTAAAATACCTCTAAATTCTTCTGGTGTTTTAACAGTTGCACTTAACAATAACCATTACTTGGAAAGCTAAAGAAAGTGGAAAGATACTACTAGTAGTGAATTTCACCTTTTATTGTTTGTCATTTCAGTAGTCAGAGGCAAGAATTACTTTTTTTTTTTACATTTCTACATTATTTAAAATGAGAACAGACTATGTATTTCCTAAATATCCATTTAGAAGAAGACAGACAAATCAAAAATTCCCAAAGACGAAGAGATAAGATGGCTTCTCATGTTTTCGGTGGGATTGCCGAGACGGTCCCTGTCTTCTGATTGCTTTTTGCGCAGTCTGTCTGAAATCAGTGGGCACTTAGAGCACAGGGATGTCCTGCAGGCCGAGATTGCCAGTGCAGTCAAAACCAGGATGACAGTGGGTTGAACAGGTGAAAGAACAAAATCCCTTTCTGGCTCTGCCTGTGCATCCATGGCCATCTGCTCCGTTAAGGTCCAGTCATCAAATCCTTTGGACTTAGTAAAGCACTGACAGTCTCCACCTGGCATCTTAGCAGTCACCTTATAAGAGGGACCTATCTTCAGATTTACCGTAATTACCAACTTAATTAGATACTATTTTTTTGCTAGTTCAAGTTCTTCCAGATACTCTAAAATACCACCAGTCATTTTTTGCAGTGCTGAATTAAAATATTTTATTATCTTACTACAGAGCTGCTCTAAACATCGTTAATCATTCTTATATTTGTTAGTGATATATTTCTTCTAAATCAAAACATTGAAGAAGTGCTGACAGCAAGTGCCAGCATCTTTACATTAGATAGATGTCTATACCTGTAAAATATCCATACTAGCAATACTTTCCTATTCCATAGCATAAGATGGCCACTAAATGAAGATGAAATTTAAACTTCATGTGGAGCTGAGTTGATTCATAACATTATAGAGCTTATTTCCTATTCCTCATTAATACTTAGTACAAATTGAAAGCAGGATACAGAGCAAGATGGATCGCTGAGATGATCCTTACAGTTTCTCTATATCCTTATCTCACAAGTACTTGTGAATTTTCTTGCCAATATCTTCGTATTAGTAGGAATACTTTCAACAATTAAATGTAAGGGGTTTTTTTAGAAGTCAGACTCGATCAGAAGTTTGGTGAAAACTATTAATCTTTGTGATGATCTCGAGTTGTGTTACAGTAGAACACTGTAGATTTAATAACTTGTATGTGTTCAGGGGATTTGGGAAATGCAGGGAGTATTTAGAACAACATGGCATGTTGTAAAAAATCTTCTGCAATAAAATTCATATAAAGTAGTAATATAATAGTATTCTTTAGGATATTATGGTAGCTGTGTTTTTTATGGGCAAATGTGTTTCTTATTTTGTGATGTGTTCACTGCGATCGAAGCGCTAATGCAATGTAAGAGCAGTTTGCTCTAACAAGATCCAGGAAAAGTAATATTTATGTATGCCATATTTATATAGGATGGAAAAGCTGAACTTGTCATAAAATGCATGCTTCCTGGTCCATGCATTGTCTTTCCAAAGTTTAGAAAATCCTCCAACTAACTGATGATGAATAGGAAGCTTTTCCAGACAAGCTGTTCAATTTCTGCAGGATCTAAGTATTCCGGTTTTTTTGTAACTTAAAACAAATTATCCTTCCGGTATCTACAGTTGCAAAAGTAAGTCTCCAAATCTTGAAACTAATTTAGCTGGAGAGCTCCACTATTTCAACAAAGTCTTATATTTTACGAGGTTTCTGTAGAAGAAAAACTAACCAAATCTTTGTAAGTTTTTATTGCTGCTGCTCCAAGTCCTTTTCATTTTCAGACTGCATTTGGGAAACTGAGCAACAAAACTGAGCACTTTCTGCTGACATATTTGAAACAGAAATTATATTGTCTTAGTTACAGGATTTTTTCCTTCTTATTGACAACAAAAAAGTTGAGGTTGCACCATAACTGTTAAGGTGTTTTAAACTTTCCTGCCTTCTGGCGATTTCAGGTAATTTGGGGGAAATTATTCTGAAAATCCTTATTCTCTGACATAGAACTGGAGAATCACTATGTGAATGCTTCTCTGCACTTGTCCTAAATGCTCACTCATTCATCCTGACCCTCGGAGTGCAGGCAAGACTGGGACGGGGAAAGTATTGTATCTGGAAGTGTGCAAGGTATCTCCCGAGATGGCTAAGAAAATTATGTACATAAAAGTGATTGTGAATTTCCTATAATGCATGTGTGCGCTTCATAGGCACATATTGCTCCTTGTAGATTCAAATTATTGGCACCAAAACTTCAAATTGCATTATACCACATGAAATCAGATTGCAGTATTAACACTAGCATTATCGCCTGTTGATGAACTGGTTATATCCAAACCAGTTTTGTAGCTCCAGTGTTAGCAAGTCAATAAGCGTATTAATTGCACCTCTGTGCTAAGATGTGCAGGGCTGTGGGTAAAGGTCTCTCCGTGGTTGTTCTGTAACATGATTTGATGTCTGCTCGATGTCACGTCCTCACGTCCTTGAGAGCTAGAAGCTAAATAAATAAACTTTTCATTTGTCATGAATTGTATAAAGCTTAGTAGGAGCTCGATATAGTTTTGTAGTGGTTTCAAATGTTGGAATTTGAGAATAATGCTGTTGGTTAACAGTTACCAGTTAATTTGAGAATAGTGCTATCGATTAATAATGCTATCAGTTATCAGTTAATATCAGATTCTGGTGTTTGTTTGTGGTTAGAGGTATTGCTGTCACATTTCAAGGACACATAGGTGAGATCCTTCCATCAGAAGTATAATGGGACACTTGTTAAAACTGGGACAGGTAGCAAACAGTATTCTTCCTTAGGGCAGGAAGCACATTAGATGGGTAAAGCAGTTCTTTCAAACTAAGTCATGTAATATTTGTGTTTAAAAACTGAATATAGTTGAGCTAATGCCATGTGCCAACAAGAACTGAGTTGGTTTGGGTGTCATTTTTTTCAGTATAATATACTTTCCAAATCATTAATAGCTTTGTCGATGTGTTAAGCTGAACTACCAGTTCTTATCAAATCACTGAGTGTTAAACAATAAGGCAATATCCAAGTTTTTAAAAAACATTAATATTGTAGATTTATGCAAAGAACGTGAATAAAACATAGATGTGGTCAGAGGCCACAGGACTCTTCTCAAGACAGAGATCTGAATTTATTTCCTTTGCTACATAACATTCATTAATAGCTGCACCATGGATATTAAAGTTCTTGGTTAATTATATGTTATAACACTGTTTCTGCCTTTCCTAAAGCATTTAATGCCTCATTAAACCCATTCACATCATATTAAAATAATTAAAATTAATCTGTATCTGTTCTGCCTCTCACTGACAGCTGGCATTTGAGAAGTCCATTTTTATTTTCCTAGTACTAGTGGTTGAGACTTAACTTTTGAAACTCCCCTTTTTTTTTTATGGAAATCATCTATGTATCAGTGACTGTAATCTTTTCCAAAACTGCTTTTTACCTACAAAACAGGAAAGCTCGATGTAGGATATTAGCTGTGTGAATGCTTCAAAGGCCCTGTAGTGGATGTCCCTTCTCATCTGATGTTTATGTAACTGATAAAGAATTGTCTTTTTAATTGCAGTAATGTTCACAAATGTTCTCAGAAGTCATCTTTTGTGTGATACGTAGTATTCACAAAGAATATTTTAAAACCTCCTGGCATTAAAAAGCAAGAATAGTTAAATCTATAGTTTTAATGATGCAATATAGTATGCTATCATTTGATACATAATATTATGTGTTCTACTTTACTGATTAGGGCCTGATCCTGCAGATATTTACAGATATACTTATTTTATGCACGTAAATAATTTTGTGGCATTTGATTTTCCTGCTTAAATGGGTAAAGCAGAGCTCTGATTAGGGCTTTTAAACCCAAGTCTTGTGCTGTTAGCGTTTTCAAACGCGTTCCTTTCAGAAGAGTGATCCCTATTTACCAGCCGCTTTCTCCCCAAGCCTTTCATTTGTCTTTAGAGTACTTCACTGTGTAATACGTGGAGAAATTATCTATTATGTAGAATAACTTGCATGTTTCAGGACCCAATTATGTGTGATCAAACACAGGGAATTATTCATAAAACCGTAACCAACAGACTGGAAGGATTTTTCATGCGATACCTAAATATCTCTATTTACTTTTTAGCGAACCAATGGGATCTTCATGAGTGCATTTCTCATCGTTTTACCTCTGGAGTCCATGGCTCATGGGCTTTTCCATGAGCTGGGAAACTGCTTGGGAGGAACGTGTGTTGGGTATGCTGTTGTGATTCCCACCAACTTTTGCAGGTATAGTTACCATGTATTTCAACTTCACCATTGTGCAAGCGCAGTGTTAGCTCCTAGGGGCAATGCAGTGCTGTTGCTTGTATTTTTGAATAATTAAATACAAATTTCAGTAATAGGCAGATTTTGTATTTTTTCGTTTTCCTCACCTTCCAAAAAGAATGAGTAACTCCAACTCCACCTTTTTATATGTACTTAGTTTGCTTTTGGAAAGCCAATGAATGCTTTTACACGTAGGCAGATTCCACAGTCCATATCTCACGCAAAGGAGGATTGGGGCATTTGACTGAGTACAGATATTTTACATGAGGAGATTTGATAAACCAGACAGATCAGTTCAAAACAATTTTGAATTCTGTTAAATGAGATGGTGTCTACATTTAAAGGATGTTGAAATTAGATTTGTGAATGCACTACGTGTCAGTTATTGGTATTGTGAATTTACAGCTGATTTTTGTTCCAATATAAATGTTACCATATGAGAAATGCTTGCGGTAGAGGGTTTGTACTATTATTATTTGCCCGGTTTTATGTTTCTCTTATAAGCTTTAAATTTGCAAATGATACTTTAGTCATATAATTAAAATTGTGTGTACACATTTTTCATAAACGATAAACAAGAACCATGTAAGTTATCTGTTTGAGTTACAAGAGAAACAGAGTAGTAAGCTGAAACAAGAGGCTTAAAAACAGAACTGCATGGTTTATGAAAACTGCCCAGCTTGAGTATGTGTAATGGATTTAGTGGATAGGGAAAAAACTAATGGGCAAAGAAACAGAAGATAGCGTGCTGATCTTGGATAAGTGTATCTTAAATAGTGTAAAATACTGTAAAAACAAATTTCCTGAGCTTCTGATCTACAGTCTTCAGCTGTGCACTCTTAAAAGAAAATCCGTGTAGTCAGTTATTGTTAGGGATTAAAAAAATAAATTTTCAAAATTTACATTACAATATAAATAAATTCTTTTTTTCTCCATGGCAACAATTTAATTCTTTCATTGTATTACATTACTCTGGCTCTGGTAGTTCCTTCTTAATTTTTGAGTGAATGAGGTACTCTTGAGCAACTGTTTAGGACCTCACAGAACTAAAATTTCTTATTAACAAAGCTTGACTGTTTCAGTGATGGGCCCAGTCTTCACTTGCTGAGACAAACAGTAATGATGATGTATTCAATATAACTGTAGTAGTGGAACGTTAGCCTTCATGAAGGCACTAGACAGGTGAAGAGGTGCAAAATTTAATCAGCTAGACTGATAAAGAAACCAGGTAGCTTTACACACTGACTTGCAAACAAAATACATGAAGAATACATACATACATGCATATATATAAAAAACAGAAGTCATATTTTATATTAGTAGAGTAAGAGTGTCTTCATATTTTCACCCACAAAACCTCTCCATGTCTGTAACTGAGCCTAAATCAGGCCAGTTTGGTACAGCTGTCAGTCACACTCCTTATCATTACCGTTATTACATGGGCTGAAGAGTGATGAATGCATTTCTTTTTCTGAAAATACATCCTGAAGAGTGCTCCTGCAACTGGGTGTCTCGCAAGACCAAATGTCTTATTGTCGTGATTAATGAATAGCTACTTAGACTTAAAAAAGTGTGTGCGTATTTTTAGATATATATGTATTTTAATATATATTTTTATATATTCTATATTTTTATATAGACTATATAGAAAAATACAAATAAAATGCATTTTGGAACCCAGGGACTCTATTGTTATATGCATATTCATACATACATATATATACACACACACACACACATATCCATATATATATACATGGTTTGTTCCAGGCCTAGTTTGTAGTTTTCTTAGAACTTTAATTTTCTAAGCTGTGAATACCGTTATCTGAAACGCATTTCTCATGCTGAAAGATGAGCATCTGAACAGCATACACAAGTAAGAATGACTGTATTTGTGTGAGTACCATACTGAATAAGGGCTAGTTTGGAACAGGGAGAAATTAATTCAAAATATCTGAGCAAAATGCGTGCTTGGATTTCTCTTTAGTCTATTATTGGAAACTAGTTTGCATGATGTTTTGTGCAGATTAGAACTCATTCTCCCTGTGCTTCTTTCCAGTTGTGTGTGAAAAAGTGCCTGTCTGAAGGCAGTGCTCTCCCAGTGGGACTTAATGGAGTTGTTGAAGCCTACCTAGTGTGTTCACGTTACAGGTCCTCTGTCTCTCTCAGCTGCAGGAATAGCGTGGGGCTGAGTAAGGACTAGAAGTGAAGAAGTGTGACAGAAGGGAGGAGGAAATAGTGGTCACTCACTCAAATACAGCATTTTGAATTGTTTATAAACTGTGTGTTTCAAGTCAATTTGAATTTAGAACAGTGCTACTATTAGAGCAGAGAAAATATGCACAGGGAAAAAAAATCACCAGTTGCTAGAAGTCCACTATGCACAAAATAATTATAGATCATAATCATAGCTGTTCTTCTTCTCTTTAGTCCTGATGGCCAACCAACTCTTCTTCCACCTGAGCACGTGCAAGAGTTAAATCTGAGGTCTACTGGTATGCTTAATGCCATCCAAAGATTTTTTGCGTATCACATGATCGAGACATACGGTTGTGACTACTCTACAAGCGGACTGACCTTTGATACCCTTCACTCCAAGATCAAGTCTTTTCTTGAACTTCGGACAGCAGATGGACCCAGACATGATACCTACATTTTATATTACAGTGGTCACTCACATGGCACTGGCGAATGGGCACTGGCAGGTAACTGGTTTGGGGATTTTTTTATTAATAGTTTTGGTATTGATAAACTTTCCAAATCAATTAATTCTGTCTTTAAAAAAATCAATACTGTATTGTAAAACTTTGAAGTTTTGGTCACATTTATTATCTGATAGTCCAGAATGGCAAAGAGCCACCAGTCTTTGGAGATCAGGTTGATACAAGCTGCTGGCAGAAAAGGAAGAAAGGAAAGGGTGATGTACAGAGCATGGCTGTTAAGAGATTCAGAGGCTACAAGGAATCGTCAAAACAGGCAAGGCTGCAGGCTGACTCCCTCTGCTAGTGGAGAGAATGGAGAAATGCAGAAGCTCCTTTTGTGTGTAGTTGACTCGATCTAAAGAAGCAGCTCTTTCCTTACCTTGCTCTGTAAGAGAGTCAGGTATGTTACTGTGTGAACTTCCGTGTCATCTTTAGTATTTAGTCACTTCGATAAAAATCCTTGTGCAGCCAACTGTTCTTTTAGTTGTTCTCAAAATTGTCTAAATATTGTTGACCCCAAGTGTGTACTTAGAACTTTAAGCATCATTTCTTATTCCACTTACAATTCAACAAGGTAACTTGAAAGATCATTTTTTCCCCTCAGGACAGTAAAGTGGAAATGACCCCCTTCTGCTCTAAAGACAGATTTCCCTTGTATTTTGAGGAATATTTGTTCCCTGTAATGAGCAAGCATAATCTCTTCTCATTCCGTGGACGTGGCAGAGCCCGCAGACCTACTTCTGAGTGAATTATACAGCGTTCTGTGTCACTGTGTGAGCTGGGCTGTCATGAAGGACTGCATGCATGTCCTTAATAGGTGCTCTGTTTTTTGTAAAAGATAGAATTAATTAAAGAAATAGGAGGCAGGTGTACAATCCACACTAGAAAAGCAGCTCTTCAAACATACAGCAAACCTTGTGTCATGAAAACAGCTACGGTTTACTGACATCAGAGAGTTCGGGAGTCATTGTGGCCGCAGTGTAGCCTCAGGACTACGTAAAGGGCTGGATAATGCCTTGTTGTATGCTTGGCGTAGACTTCACCGTTTCCCCTTTTCCTGGCTTGTTTTTGATCTCTTTATAATGGGCAGTTCAATCTCCACTGTATTCTTTCGTAAACCTACTGAAGTTTTCAAATCATTGATAGGTTTAGCCTTGCTTTTCTGCTGTATGGAACTGGGCTTCTGAGGTTGCTGCGTGCAAAAAAGTGAATCTTGTAGTAAATACATTGAAAATTTGCAACTGTTTTTCTTCCTGGGACAGAATTAATTCTCTTGGATAGCGCCCTGCCTGCAAGCTCCTGGCCGTTCGTCGGCAGCCTCTCTCCAGGCGCGTGCACCCTTGAGCAGCGTAGACAGAGACCTAGCTTTGCGCGTGGTCATGCCGAGGTGTTCAGGTCCAGGTTAGTTTTCATCTGGAGGCCGTATACCTGTTTTGGAGCAGGTCCACGCCTGAACTGTTAGACCTGCTGAAGACCAACACGTAGTTTTTTCTCAAAAAAGCTTCATCTCTATCAGTGGGTTAAAAAAGCTACAGCCGTACCCTGAGCTCAGCGTGAGCGACGCACCGCAGTGTGTGCCCGGGCGGCGGAATGACTTCTCCGAGGACAGGGTGGTCTTGTCCACGACAGCAGCTGCCGCCTTGTGCGTTTGCCGAGTGTGTCCACACATCGAGCGGAGCAGGCTAGCAGGGAAGCTCTGCCTCCCACCTGTGCTCCAGCCGGCAGCATGGACACGGTTGGCTTTCTAAGCATATATAGAGCCAAATGTTGGTGCAACAGTCGGACAGGCTTCTAGCCCAGTCCTGGCTTCAATCTGGCCAGCCTGGGGCGTGACAGGGGAGCTCAGGTCTCTGTATACCTGTTCAGGTAGCTGTAGCCTAAATTAAACTCTGTTTTCACTTTTAGGAGAAAGGCCAAGGTAACCGTTAAAATAAGAAAGTTTCTGTGCTAAAAGGTACAGTGTGTAAATGTAGTGGTGTTCAGCTTTCTCGCAAAGCTCCTTTTCAGTTCTCTATCCAAGTGCATCTTCAGCTTTTACGTGGAGATATGTATAGTCACATAAAGGAGAGCAACAGGCAGCTGTCACATGCCTTGCATCCTTTTTTGTGATTAATTTTAGATAAATCATGGAGTGTAACCTGATACTCCTTCGAGATAGCACTGCTGAATGTAACTTGAAGTGTAAACTAAAAAGATTAAGGCTGTTTGATGGCGTAATTGTCCCACATGTATTGGACAGTGGCGTTTCATGACCGGTGGAACATTTGGTCATCAGCTCCAGTAATGCGTACTGTCCTCTGACCTCTGGAGAGGATGAAGAGAGGTGGCAACAATGCAATACAACATTCGGATCTAATAGAAAAAGTAGTACCTCACTGCCAGCTGATGCCACGATACAGCACAGCAGTAGCAGTGTAGTCTTTGCTTTGTAATGACATCTTTTAAAGGAGGCTTACTGGATGTATTAGTTCACTAATGATGTTTCTCTGTTGTTGGAAGCGGAGATGTAACACAGTGGTATAAAAGAAACTGTTAACTAGTCATGCATGAAGTATGAGCAGTGAAACGACCTGGGAGGTCGTGTTCTCTGAGTGAAGGCAAAGGCCAGAGCTGGGCTAATGAAGCTTGTCTCTGTTGCTGAAACTGTCACCTTAACTGCCTGCGAGACCTGCCAGAGAACAAGACGTGGCCAGACGCGTGGATTTCTTACACAGCTTGGTGCCTAAATCTTGCACTGGCTGATAAGTCCGTGTGTTTGAGGTCAGCAGGGTTAGAAGCTGAGCATGTGTTTGTGTGTGTGTATGAAGGATGAGATGGTTTTCTTTAGGCAGTTCTATCCAGTACCGTTTTGAAATCACCTGCACCCCTGCATAGTTACACTAAAATAAAGTTTATTTATAAGCCTTTAAATTGTGAACAAATAAAGAAATTTTTACTGCTAATTGACACAGAAGGCTGACCTAGAAGAGGGAAACTGCTTCTATGTAAGTCTCTGCTGCAAATAACTGCAGCAATTTGGTGATCATGTATCAAGACAAGTCGTTACTGTAAGTTTGTATATTAAGATTTTCTTTGGTACTAAATTTTCCAGGTTTGCATTTTTTTGGAGAAGGTTGTAGCCTTCTAATTTTGCTTTAACTGCAGTAGCATACTCAAAGCTTTAACTCTGAGCTAGAGGTAGAAATCTAAGTGCTGAAATATGCAGCTATTCTGTTTGAGATTCATCTGGGCGGTTAAATTCTTACTAACTAGAGTTTAAACACTGCTAGATGTACTTATACTCCACAATGAAAATCACTATGGAATTAAAATGCAGTTATTTTAAATCACATTTTTCTACTTTTCTTCTGAAAGTCTTTTTTTTTTTTTTTTAAAGTTAACATTTTCAAACTACAGTGGTTGTGTTATAAGTCTGTATCGTAGCTCCAACCTGCCAACACCTAGACTTACCAGTTCTTCATATTAATAGTCATTATGGAGCCAACAGAGATTCATTCACTTGTTTGTTTGCAAGATATTTTCCTTAGACACTTAAGTAGTCTGCTTTTCAAAGCTATGTAGATCCTGCAGTATCCATTGCACTTAAGCAGAAGGACTCCCCACTATAGGTAACTTGGTTTAATTACAATCTGCTCTTGCAAAGCATTGTTGGAGCAAGAGCTGAGATGGAACATGAGAAGTTGGACACTCTAGCTGCAAGTGTTTTCTGAACTGATAGGAAATAAATATTGTGGAAAAATTATTAGGCGATTTTTGTTTCATTGAGTTGTAAATCCATACCACTTTTCTTGAAGCTCTGAAGACAACTGTGTCTGTAGAGTGAATCTCGCCATTTCTGGTCACGTGAATTTTTAAAGCCAAAGCGATGGGTGTGCCTGTAGGTGGCTTTCCTGTTGTGCTTCGAAACTGTTAGCACGTGCTGTGTTCAAAAGTCCTCTCTTTTCCTTAAAAGAGGGGTTCTTTTTAATATTAATAAAAAAGTCCTTTTTTTCCCCCTTAAAATTACTAAGATTTAATACAAAATAAACTCTATTTCAGGTTTTCTTTCCCTATTTTGCTATATCCAGATTTCTTCAATAGGCTGTAATTTCTTTCATTCTATGAGGGAATTCCTTTTTTTTTTTTTAATCAAGGGTGAGTTAATGGCCTTATCTGCCACAGCAAGTCGGGTGGAATCATTTAATATCCCTCTGGAGATCTGCAACATCTACAAAGAGGGAGGGTCAGTTGAAAACTTCTGTTATATCTGTCCAGGTTGTTAAAATAAGGGATTCTTGGAACCCGCAGTCAAAATACTACAGAGGTTTCTGTTTCTTCATCCTAATATTAAATCTTTTTTTCCTTGTGGCAGGGGGCGATGCTTTACGACTTGACACGCTGTTGGAGTGGTGGAGAGAAAAGAACGGTACTTTTTGTTCTCGGCTCATCATCGTTTTAGACTGTGAGAACTCTCAGCCTTGGGTTAAAGAAGTAAGAAAAGTAAATGACCAGTATGTTGCCGTGCAAGGAGCAGAAATGGCCAGAGTTGTAGACGTCGAGGAAGCAGACCCTCCACAGCTTGGTGACTTCACTAGGCAGTGGGTTGAGTACAACTGTAACCCTGACAGCAACATCAGCTGGTCTGAAAAGGGACGTACCGTGAAAGCGGTGTACGGCGTGTCAAAACACTGGAGCGACTACACTTTGCATTTGCCAACGGGAAGCGACGTTGCCAAACACTGGATGATATACTTCCCACGCATCACCTATCCATTAGTACATTTGGCAAACTGGTTTTGTGGTCTCAATCTGTTCTGGGTCTGTAAAGCCTGCTTTAGGTGCTTGAAAAGACTGAAAATGAGTTGGTTTCTTCCCACAGTGCTGGACACAGGACAGGGTTTCAAACTCGTCAAATCCTAATTAGCAACCAAAGAGAAAAGGAAGTGAGAGCTCTGGGAACTTTCTCACTGTACCGTACTTACAACTTTTTATATGACTGTTTTTCTCTGAAAAAGTCTGCTACACTCACTTTATTCAGCTCTTTGAGCAGCTACAGTATATGCAACAGTTAGAAACTGCAATCTTAAACAGAAGAGGGTAGGACTGTGATATCTGAGTTTTACATATGTACATACAGAGCAGTAACAAGAGACTTATTTAATATGACCATACATTTTGGAGACGGTTCACATGTTCATATGCATTACATAAGGCAGCCTTTGTTCAGAGTCACCAGTCTGATGGACAACAGCTCCTGCAAATGTTGCAACATGCTTGTGAGTTATATCCACTGTAAGGTTCAAATACAGGAAAGGAACCAAGCTAATATTCAAATCAATTTATATGTCCTTAAAATTATATGCTGGGGTCAAGGGTATTATAAAACAGCACTGAGCCAAAAAAAAAATAGAAGAATGAATAGCTATTCTACGTAAGTACCTACCGAGAATCTTTAGTTTCATTGGCTTTTACATCTTTAGCCGCTGCCTCAGTTCTCTACTGCCATCAGTGGAAACTAGCCCCAGAAAACAAGGAAATTGGACAACCCTCTAATGTTCTGATGCTGCTCAGTCAGTGTTTTCTGAAGTGCAGTTTTAAAAGCTTTCAGGGTTAATTTCAAAATTCAATATCTTGCTGGTGATCTTTTTTAATTAGTTAATTCATATATGGAATAAAAAGTGCACTGAGAGTTTTTACCTCACCTGTTAGGCTAGTTCTGTCGTTTCCAGGCTCTAACTAGTTTGTATTTTGAAAAGCTACCCTGAAGAAAAAAAAAAAAAAAACCCCTAAGGAATTTAACAAAGAAAATAATCCATAGATAAAAAATGGAATTACAAGTGTCACCTTGCTTCCATGTTTATCTGAAGTCTTTGCTGTGTGTAAGACCTTGATTCTGTAAAATTCCGAGTACAGGATTGGACTGATGAGTTCATTATCTATTAAAACCACAGCAGAGTTTGTCAGAAAGAATGGATTATTCCTGTAGGACAGAAGTGAATCCTGAGTGTTCCTCACCTCTGTTCTCTCAGCCACAAGGTTCTCATCTTAATCCTTCCACTTACAGAGCTGGATGGGACTCTAGAAATCCTGTCGTGGCCTTTCCTCTTCGGTCAGAGAAGCTGCACAGCTTTCTGATCTCATTTTCTCAAGTACAGAAAATAAGGAGTGAAAGAACTAAGCGGCTAAGACAGTACAGTTTGTGGTGGGTTTCTTGCATATGTGCGTGCAATCCAGTAGACCTAAAGTTTACTTTTTTCTGTTTCCATCAGTATTTTAATAAAAATGTTAGGCATTAGCTGATATTTGTCTAAAATATAACTTATTAATTTTTTTTTAATTTAAAGACATGAAAATACTTTAGGAGCTCTTTAGGTCTTTGCCATCAAGTCTTTTTCTAATTCCAATTGAACTTTTTAGCCAGCTAAGTTAGAGAATCTGCTAACACTGATACCTGTTAGTAACTCCTGAAAATAAAATGTGTGATTAAATTATGAGATCTGCAATAGCCAGAGTAATTTGCACCCACCAACTTCAAAATGGTAATTTCGTAGGATTCACAAGTGACAGCCACTAAGTTTCTTCATTAGTGTGTATTACACAACTTCGTTTAGCAAGACATCGCTCCCCACCCCACGTTGCCTCTCTTCATCCCCTTCAATAAAGTGAAAAGGGAATAAGGAAATGAGAGATGAGATGAGGTATCCTACAAAACTCAGTTCCATTGGGTCTTCTCTAAGGAACTGCTGTGATTGCAGCTGCGTCACGGATTCGAGAGGTGGCTGTTCTCGGAAAGGAGAGAGGGTAATCGCACCATCTAACTTCAAGTGTCCAACTTAGGTTCCTACCATGGGAGCCTGAGGTAGGAGTCATCTCATTTAAATTCAGATATCTGAAAGCTAGACATCTGAATCCATGCTAGTGACCCGAAGTGCTCCACTGCTCATTAACAAAGAGAAATAACTATTTCCAGAAGAATACTCATTTGATCTCTATTTTAGGATGAATTTTCCTGTGATTGTGTCTTATTAGCTTTGTTTCGGTTTTGCTTTCATATGCCAGAGGTCAAGCAGACAAATCCCTCTGTCTGTTGAATGACCTTAGAGCTCTTCTGTTCTAAGTCATCCTCTGGAGCCTGGGCTGGGTACGTAAGCTCCTCGTTCAAGCACATAAATTGGACACTTGAAGTCAGGCTGAAGGAGCATGTGTCAGGTTGCAGAAAAGCATCACTGCCTCCTTTGCAGAAGGCATTTTCAGCCATTTCTGGTCAACAACCCTTGAGTATAGAGAAAAAAGATTATATAATGGCAATCATTTGGTTTGTAAAATCACCATTATTTTGACTGCTATTTCAGTAAAAGTTCATCTGATTGCACCATAAACTGTTCCAACTTGAGCACTAGAAATTTATAACAAAGTCCTCATAAAGCAACACTGTAATACCTGATAGTCACCCTGGAACCATTTGAAAGTCAAGAAGTTAGTCCTTTCTGTTTTGGAAAAGCTTTGAATATCAACCATAACACTTCCCGCTAATTATAATGGGTAAATCTTACTCGGCACCTGCTACTGTTAACATTTTTACAGACATCATCTGTATCTTTTTTTTTTGTACACCAAAGGGAACGGGAAGAGTGTGGGACTCCTCACCTGCCCTGGGACTGAGCAGTATCTGCTCCGCGGCGCGGTGATGGGCCTAGCTGTGGGCAGAACAAACGCGATAGTTGGTGCTCATCTTTTGCCTCTGTTTTTTAAATGGTTTCCAGCTTACTTACCAACTGTTGGATTTTCCTTAGGATAGACTGGGTGATCATGAGCAGTTTGCTGAAAGTTAGATAAAGAGTCAGCTAAAAATATATTATTTGCAAAACTAATCATGTGTTTGCAGATTTGTTTCAGTTTTCTCAATTAAAGAACTCTCGTTTTCTGAATTTGAAATAGTTTTAACATGAGCCAAGGTATTCCTACTTTTGATTTTGTTGGGGTTTTTAAACAGCAAAGGTATGGTGAAAATCTGATTTAAACTAAAAGAATGTTTACAGCAATTCAAACTATGAGGCCTTTTTGGACAGAGACTGTGTTTCAAAACACAAGAAAACCAGGGCCGTGGGGTGATGAGCCTCAGGAATTCAACAGCATTAATGCTCCACTTCTACACTGACTAGGATGAAGGGGTCCTACGGTGACCCACATTCCCAGGTGGAATTTTTCTCCAGCTCCTGGCGCTCATGCACCTCCGCGGGTCTCTGCCCAGCCCCGGGTGCGTGCCTGAGGGACAAGGCACCAGGAGCTCCTCATCCCAGTGAGGACTTACCTGTATGAAATACTGGAGCAACGCCCGAAAGAGAAATTTAAATCTAATTCCAAAGAATGTTACATATGCTATCCGTTACGTACAAGTTGTTTTTCTTTAGCAGTAACATGCTTACAAATTGTCTGGATGGAGAAAATTAAACTTTTTTTTTAGAGGCTTGTCTCTGTACTGTATATTCAGCCATTTTGTTATAAAGATTGTTACAAATTTATATCACAGTAGTAATTTTATGTTGACTTTGTTTCATTTACCTCCTGTATAGTATCAGCCTTGCTGAAACATGCAAATGCACTAAATTCTACAAATAAGTCTTTAAAAGGAATTCAGATTGTGAATTCACAGCAGTATTTTTCTCTAAACAAGTATTGGGGAAAAAAGCCATTCTTCTTCATTTTTGCACTACCAGAGTTACATATTTGCAGTTCCTTATGCTTTGTATGCCTTGTTATTGTTGTTGTCCAGCCTTCAGTTCAAGTTTTTCCCAGAAATAATTTCTTCACCTATATTGTTTTCCCTTTATTTTACAAAGGCATAATTAACGCTATGCTAGCTGTAAAGCATCTCTGTTGCCAGCAGTAGACAATGTAACTGGGGTAATTTTCTTGTTTATAAATACCTTTCTGCGGGAGGATTTTTACTGGATGTACTGATTTTAGATCTGTAAATAGATTTTTTTGTGTGTGTATTTGTGATATTACTTAAATATATTTTGCTGCTTTGGATGCTCGTTTCCAGTTCATGTTTTTGTTTATGCATTGATCACCTCCCAGATTTCTGTGCTCCCTCCTGAATTATGTGGGGTTTTTTTCTGTACAGTTTGTTTCAGAGGGGGTTTTTTAGCTAGAAATTGCAACGGGGTTTACTGAAAAGCTAAGGATTATTTGTAGTTTAACAATTTAACAGAAACGAGAAATATTAGCTTAAATTAGTAATACCTTTCACCTCGTCATTTTTTTATCAGTCAGCAAGCTAGTAAAAATGTTGTTTATACTTTGCAGCATTAATTTATAGAGACTTAATTGAAGACTTCACTTACATGAGTATTTGCATTTAGTCAAACGTGTCATCTCCAGTAAAATGAAGGTAATGGAGGGTTCCTGCCTGAGCGAGATCAAGCCTGGGAGACGAAGCGGAAGGAAAGCGTGGCACTGCAGAACGGTGAGGACAGGGCAGCGCATCTGCTTCTCAAAAACTGCTGAGGAGGTTCCTGCGCTCCCTCCCCGGGAAGCAGTCCCAGCAGCCCTCTTACCGAGCCGGGGCTTGTTGAGTGAAGACTTCGGTGGGAAACGGAGGGGAAGCAGAGCGTTTAGCGTGGCGAGGGATGACGGGCACGTCAGTGCTAATCCAGGGTCCGGAGCTGCAGAGGAGGGCACTGCACCGTTAGCAGTGCTTCTAACACATTGACTGGCTGAGTACAGTGAAGATTTAGTGGCACTTTTTTCTTTTTCTGTTTTGGTTTTTTTTTTTGAACAGAATGAATTTAATTTTGACTCATCCTTCTAATCAGTGATTGAATCCATTAATTTTGCAACTTATTAATCAGCGTTCCTTTTTTATTTCATTTCTGTAGATCCTTTCTGTTCAGTCTCAAATTCAGAGGTAACCCAGGAGAGCAGTGCAGCTAACCCTCAGCGCTGCCCTGCAGCTATTCTAAGTCTCTTTGAATGGTCTCAGGCAACCCAAGGTATGTCTGCATCCATGGCACTAGGTTTGGGGGTTTTGGAGGGGGTTTTGGTCAACTTTTTTGGTGACCTAGGAAAGAAAAGTCAGTGTAAACAGCCGTGAATGTTCAAATAATGTTTCTTCTTAGGTGCTGTTACATATATTATTGTTGGAAAACAGTATAGCAGAAAAATTCAAGCACATTGACCTGGAGCAAGAATTGCATAAGGCTTCGATCAGTGTTACCTGCTGCGCCAGCGCTGCACTCGGCCGGATCCCATCAGCTCTTCAATACATTGTCCCCTGCCACTGTGGAGTAAAATACAAGTACGCTATTGCTGCTGTATTAGACTGGGGACTGGAAGGCTGGATCCAGTAAAGGCTCTCAGTATTACAGAGCTCACCTCTAGAGATTCAGGCCCAGAACGAGTAAAACTTCCTCGCGCAACCAGACACACACCTTAGGCTCTTGTGAGGGGTCGGTCACCCTGCAAGGCAGCAGTCAGACGCTTCGGAATACTGCGTAGGAAGCTATTCCCAACAGGTGTCTGCAGCATCCAGCTGCTCGCAGCTAGTGACACGGAAATTTAAAATTTCCCTCCTCATCAGCACTGAATTGTTTTCTCTCTATTTAGTAATTATATAGCCGCTTCACGGTGTAGTGAAACATTCTGGGCTCACACCGCAGATACAACTGCAGAGAGCTGGGGAAGTGCCAGTTCGGACTCATCCCCCTGCTGAAGCTGATGGAGAAACGCGGCCAGCTTGGTTGATTACAGACAGTTCCATAGTTAGTAGCTGCAAAATAAATCACCGTGAACCCGACTTTGCCATCCCACAGATGCAAAGCCAGGATACTGCAAGACAGTCTGTGGCGGGACTATAAAACAGACGACTTGGCTTCCTTTGCAAATCAAAGAGAACAGCCTGATTCAGAGATTGGCAATAGCCAGAAGAGAAGTAGAAACTTTTTGCAAAAAAAACGTTTGCTTTATAAATTGTGTATAAGGTCCCTAGATACCATGGTACCGAGTACATTACAAATGCATAAGAGATCCATTAAGAGAGATGGGGAGGGGGAAAAAAACCTGACAAATTAGGTTTATATAGCTGAAAGCCCTGAAGATTTCTTCTGCCTTTCAAAAGAGTATAAAGATTTTTATCCTTAGAGAAAGGTTAGTTCTTTTCCCAGGAAGGAAAGGGCAGAAAAAGAGGAAAAAAATGAAGAAGGAAAAAAAAAGAAGACAAGAGGAAAAGTAATACTATCAGATGGGTCAGATTCAGCTCTGGGGTCAGGAGAATGGGATTCACAGACCTAGAACTAGGGAGAGGATTCAGAACTGATCAGTTTTGTTTCTTACAGGTGTGGCCTGTGTGTACTGTCAGGCTGCCTTACCTTCCAAACCAGGGCAGCAGCATCCAAACTGCCTACCCAACGTGTCCCACACCAGCTCCCAAGCCCTGCCAGGGAAAGCTGTCGGCCTGGCCAGAAGTATGCTGTGGCCCATCCTAACAAACCAACAGGAGAGAGGGGCAAGTTCCTATTCTGGGCTCATGTCCTGGCACCATTTAATTTACCATTATAAAGATGGCTTCTAAAAAATTATGATTATTAAATTTTTAATACAGTGCCTGAAACCAGATAATGCTGTACAGCTACAGCTGGCTGAGTAGGGGGGCTTTTATAGTTCAAAGGCAACAGTGGATGTTACATACCCTCAGGCTTGTTCCCACAGCAGTGTTTGCGTGTGAAAGATCTTCTGTGGCACTGAAGAAGGTTCCCTGTCTTGGGCCACTGCTGGGCAGGAGGATGGCTCAGACCACTCAAGTCAGGTCTCCACCTCTGTTTTATTTTTACTCTCAGGTGAGTCTCCAGATGCTTCTCTGGATAAGGAGACGTGGTACCTTCCTGGCTGAAGTTGAAGCAGGTTTCTAATATCTAAAATTACTTAGCGAAATAAATTGTTTAAAGATCGAGCATGTTCTGATAAGAGATTTGATGAATGCAGACAGAATACAGTGCTGGCATACACAGACAAGGTACGTGAACCACATACAGAAGGACAGAAAGCGAGGCTGGAAGGGGAGCGGGAAGCCCTGTAAAGGAACCGCATCCTGCTTGTCTTGCACCCAGACGTACCGCAAGACTGCTTGATTTAGGGCAGGAAGTCAAATATTTTGTAATTCCTGCTTGCTTGGCATAGTTTTACTATTTTTACACACCTAAGATAACTACCAGGAAGGACTCAGATGACTGACCTGCAGCCTACCTCATCTACAAGTACGGAAAGTGCGTAACAGGCCAGCACTCGGGAGTTTGCCCCATCCTAAGAAGCCCCAACAGACTGGTTCCACCCCCAGACAAGAGGAAGTAAGCTTTTGGACCAGCCTGGTCTTGATGCACAAAACTGTGTACATACACGTCAGAATGAGCTGTTGGAGACTTGTAATAGATACACAGAGTCTTCAGGCACCTCCAGTTCCGGGTAAGCAGTTTGTCCTGCTGGGGATGTCAGATTTAAGCTTAGCAAGTGTGGGGCTCCTGGGAATCTACTCCAAAGCTCTTAATGCACAGAACAAAACTGTCTTATTTAGAGACAACTTCTCTGAAGCGGGGGAAAACACCCAGAACCCAGCCATCTGAAAAGCTAGTGCTTTTCTGGAATTCATTGCTGTGTGTCAGCTGCCCCGTGGCTCTTCTGAGGAAACAACAAAAGGAATTGATGGCAGCCAGGAAATTGCTACGCACAATTGCACAGTGAACTGTTGCCACTGGAAAGTTAGCAGCTCTCGCTTACACGTACCCTGGAGAAGGTTTGTTGGTTCGTTGCACGATGCTAGATATCAAGTTGCAGCTGGAGTACTGTTACCATAGTTCATTTTCTAATTCTTTCCCCAGCTCTTCACTAAATAACCTTAATAGAGAGTTAAGCTGCGAGTCCTGCCAGGGGGTGTTGCAGATGCTTACATGGATTAAAGAGATCCAGGACAGACTCATGGGAGACAGCTGCACCACAGACTCTGAAGCACAAAGCCAGTAACCTTCTCGTCTACCCTCTCAGTAACCCTCGGGACTCCTTTCAGCTACAAACTGACCCATTCACGTGGCTCATCCTGGTTTTGGCCACTTCTAAGAAATATGGTGCCGGACTGGATAGG
>JAVJGG010000005.1:29328739-29392545 GCA_035590195.1 Aviceda cuculoides
AGGGGAAGAGTGAGGAGTCCTCCCCCTGAGGAGGAAGGAGCAGCAGAGACAAGGTGTGATGAACTGACCCCAACTCCCATTCCCTTGTCCCCCTGCACTGCTGGGTGGGGGAGGAGGTAGAGAAAATCAGGAATAAAGTTAAGCCCAGGAAGAATGGAGGGGTGGGGGGAAAGTGTTTTAAGATTCGTGTTTTATTTCTCATTATCCTTCTCTGATATTATTGGTAATAAATTAAATTTATTTTCCCCAAGTCGAGTCTGTTTTGCCCGTGACAGTAATTGGTGAGTGATCTCTCTCTGCCCTTATCTCGACCCACAAACCTTTTGTTATATCTTCTCTCCCCTGTCCAGGTGAGGAGAGGAGCGATCAAGCAGCTTTTGTGGGCACCTGGCATCCAGCCTGGGTCAACCCACCACAATCTCCTTGCAGAGCTTGACCTTGTGGGTACAAATAAACAAGACCTACAGACACGTGCACTAAACGAGCTAGTAAGAGGGGGAAAGAGACTTTCCCATTTCACTGCATGACTGGTTCCAGTACTCACTGAGGACATTGGAAACTGGCCTCGATTGCCAACACACCAGCTACTGTAAACAGTATTTAAAGCTATTTGGGATTAGGTTTCCCCACTCAGGAGAGTGCGATACTCTCGAGTACAGCACATCACCTTTCCCTGAGCCCGCCCCGCCGCGTGGAGGGAAACACTTCTGCGATGAGGGCTGGAAAAGATGCTCCAGTAGAGACTGCAGTAACAGCGGGTGGGAGGTGCCGTTCTCGCTGAGCAGCTACGGGAAGTGAACCGTGACCACCCACGCCATGGGGGAATAGCTGTAAATACCAAGTTTTGGGTAAATAAGAAAATTCCTGTCTCATTGCCAAACAGCTGTTGATTTATTAGGGCAAGGGGGTGTAAGGTTCCAGGAGCAGCTTGTCCTTGCGTACAACAAATCCCATCCTGTACAGCCTCGTGGCGTTCGCAGGAAAACCAGCGGTGGGTATTTACTTACCACCTTTCGTCTCAGGAAGCCATGCATGAACGCAAACACAGGAAGCTGCATTTTAAATGTCAAAATATACTTGAAAAGCTTCATGTCAGCTACGCTTTTCCAAGCGAGAAAAATACCAACAGCTTCAAGAATAATACAATGCTAGAAGAAATTAAATGTTTTTTCTTTCTTCCCTTCATAAACCACACTCTCCTGAAGTCAAGCACTAATATATTAAAATGTTTTTCAGCAGTGGCATTTTGCACATCAGGAAGACCTCATAATTTTATTTTGAATTGGCATTTGCATATTCAGTTAGTCGAATCCATTTCCTCTCATGATTAAGCATGCTATATAATTGATATTCTTCTTCCCTGTAGCGTGACACAGCATGTGACGCAAAACTTGCCCTCATAAGGATACTCATGAATGCTAAAGCACAACACATGCAGAAAAGCATATTGCGTTCCTGTATGCTCAGGCTAGAGGAAAATAGCTATAGTGCTCCATAACTTCGCTTTCTTCAGAGGATTGGATGGTGCCTTTGATCTGAGAGAGAAATATTTGCGAGGAAATACCAAAGAAGCTCTCCTCCACATGTAATTTTGTTAGTTTCAGGCATGTTGAGGGAAATGAGCTGATCCTACCGAGAATGTATCCATTTCTTATAAGGAGGACACCAACCCTGAAGACTGTTTTAGAGGTTTTTTCCCTGTTTTATTTTTTCATTTTGGTTTGTTTTTTAAGTATTGGATTCACATTAGGAAACAAGCCAAACTTATACTTAGTGAGTTGCTCCAGAAATGCACAAGCATCCCCGTGGGTTTTTTGCCCCATGCAGAGTATGGGCAGCCAGAACAGAGCCCCGTGCTTCATCAAACATTTAGAGAGGCATCACATGCCCAGCCACCATCTCCCTGGATTTAAAACTTTCTTCCACCTAACCTAGACTTTTCAAACTTGTCCTAATTGAAAAGTAAGCCCCTGGCAAGTATAAAATTTTAATATTAAGCCACCCGAGACGTCCAGTGAAGAAGAAAAGTTTTTAAAGAAATTGAACCTGAGAAAAAGAGAACCACTGAAGCAACCACGAGAGTAACTGAATTGCTCAGCAAGCACGGACCCGGGTGTCGAACGCGGGCTTGGAAGCAGCGCGCTGCTGCAGCGCTGGGACGGCGCGCAACACGGCCTTCACATGCACATGCGTACAGGCCCTGAACGTCAGCTGTACACGTTTCTCCACTTCTACACAAGTCTTCGCTTCTTATTCAGATCAGTGTTTCTAATTCTAAAGTGACTCGTAATACGAGGTAATGGCATTGTATTACAAGACAGCTTCATCTGCAAGTTCATTCCATGCCAAGAGCAAGGCAGCAGAGTCCCTAATTCTAAATACAAATCTATTTCATGCCAAATACCCTTGCCAGAGCCAAACGAGCTGGCTCCAAATGGCTTCACAGGAACACGCTACTGTCAGCAGTGCTTTCCAGGCATTACCGCTACCTTATGACGACTCTTTTTCCCCCGCCCCAAGTTGTTGTCAGTTTGTTCTACCCTTCTCCAAGTAGCAAGCATGAGAATTTCCTCTCCCAACCACCACAGGCATTAAAAAAGCAGGTCACTTCAGTAAATTGTACTTCGTGTCTGGAAATATTAAACATTACTATTAAATATTTATACCGTGAAGCAGTTCTGTCACTGACAGAGAAAGCGGTCAGTGTTGGAGTCTGAATCACAAACGTTGACAGTAGACCTCTCGTTCACACACAGACAGGAGACAAACTTTATGTGGGATTCAATTGCTTCAAGTGCTTACATGAATTATCCTGAAGACTTTGCTCAGCCCAAATGCTCTTTGCCTGTGGAAAAGCTGGAGGTTTCACTTACTAGCCTAGTGGGAGCTGAGGATGTGAGAATATTTTAAGGCCTCTCTTGACAAATAAGCATGTTCCTCTCATGAGGAACCAAAAAATTAGATCAAAGCTCTGCCTTCTCTCTATTAATTTAATCATCATGAGCCAAATTATAAGCTAGTTTCTTACAAACTCCCACTACAGGAAGTTTTTCCTAAGAAGTAACTGAATAAACTCCAGAAGAAATCCCAGTGTCTCTCCCCATTGCTCAGCACGCACAACACATCCCTGCAGCAGCAAAACATACTGCCCAAGTGCCTTAACCATTACAAGTAGGATATTTGTTACTCAGGAGTAGTTACACACATTAATTGATATGTTTTGCACTGTATTGCCATCCACAGGCACTGATAGCCGAGAACAGCAGAATATAAAAAAAAAATAAAAGAAAAAAAAAGAAAAAAAAAAAAGAGAGAAACAACCCAGAAGAGAACCTTCTTACCTGATAGCTCGCTTACGCGAAGGTCTAGCTAGCACCAAAAAGCGGCTAACACATCTCCACGACCTCCCTCCTCCGGAGACAGCGAGTCATCTCCAGGTCACTGCCAGTGCGCGTCAGACGCAGAGACCCACTCCACAGCCCTGCTAACACCCACACAGTCGCGCGGAGATGCGCTTGGCAGCCCTGCTCCTCACAGCCTCCACTCCGCTCCTCGGCGGGCAGCAGCTCTGCCGGCAGCTCCAGCAGATCACAGGTGAGGAGCCATGTCCAGTAACGAGTTTTCCTGGTTGCCCTCGATGCAGTGCAGAAAGGTTTCGGGGCTCAAGGAGGGAGAAATCCTTCCCTCGGATGTGGGGGGATGTGTCTCCTCAGACCTGCCCTGACTGAAGGACCTCACCGTGAGACAGATTGCGCCTCTAGAGATACAACAAACAACCAGCAGTGGTGGGGAAGCAGCACACCAGTACCAGATTCCTAATCTCCGCAAAAGCCAGTCACCAGGACCACCCAGAAACCCGCTGCCTCTGCTCCTCATTTAGTCCCCAGCAGGTTACTCGCTGGCTGGTGATGGGATTGTGCTCTGCTGATGCAAAGAAAGTCCAGCTGGTGCGGGTAGGATGTGACATATTTCCAACAGGGTGGAAGTGGTTGAAGAACCTTCTCTCTTTCTCCTTGCTGTTACATTACGTGAGTGCCTTCGTTAGTGGAGTCCCTTACTTCAGAGCGTGCTTTAGCACAGCGAGGTGTTTGTCAGCGTTAACGCGCCGTGCTGTAAAGCACCTACTTCTTCCCACGGCTACTGTAATTGGTAGAATTGATGGTCTTCCCTCTGGAGACCCACCTCATCCTCTGCTTCCCTCATTAACGAAACCTTTTCCTGAATGGCTGGTGAACTAATGTCTAATTAGCTGCAAGGTAAGGATGAAGTATGAATTTGGAAAACTGAAAGGCAAGTTGCGAGGCTGGAGACTTCCATTTAACAGCCTTTTAGTGTTAAGATAATACATTTCAAGACACAGAGGTAGAAATTATGAGCAACTAGAAAGCTACTCTCTCCAGAAGAACATTATGCAGCCTCTGATGAAGGCTGTCAGAGCAGCACTCCTGCTATGACAGGAGGGGGCTATTTTTTTTTATTAATAATTTAAAATAAATTCCAGTGAAGCTGTGACTGTGCTGTCTTCATGCTTTGGTAATTTTGAATGGCTAGCCTATGAGTGGCTAGTGAGAATTTTAAGACCTATTTTGTGAACCTACCATGAAACATTGCTTGTCTGTCTTTAATGAAATATAAGAAAAAATGAAGCAAGATGTCTGTTCTCTTACAGCTCAGAAGGAAGTTTATACTCCTGTGATTCATTAAGCTTATGGCCATGATTTTTTTTTAATGCTTTGTTTAATATTGTATGCACATTGCTATTAAATATCATTAATATTGCTATGAAACTTAATTAATATTGTAAAAAATGGGGTCTGAACTATTCATAAAATGCAACATACAATTTCATGAAAACTGGACGTGTGTTGTCTTGGAGTCTGCCCAACTTACAACATATTTCACTGAGATCTTAATTATTTTCTTTATACACTGGCATCTATATTTCGTGAAAACATCAGGGAGTCTCTTTAAAATACTTTAGATATTTAATGAAAAATGCTGAATATGAGAGCACAACTTTTTTGGCTGAAAGTTATGCTTTTATAGAACTTTTTTCAATTATACAGATGTAAAATACTTCCTCATTTAAAAAAAAAATAGAATTCATTTTGCTGTAATAAAAGAGGAAAGCCTGTAAACTTAAAAAGAGTAAGTAATTACATTTTGATGCTTACAGAAACTATTGCAGGAATTTGTCAAAGTCCAAGAGATTGCAAGTTTCCAACTTTACAATTAGCTGCCCACTTTGTTTCAGGTATCTTGAGGACTGGGATCTTGTGTGGGAGAGGGCCCTCAGCTGGATGTCCTGCTTCATAAGGGCCTCAAAACAAACCTTTGGTTCTTAATGCCCTGGGCTATGAACTATGCAGAATACAAGCTGTGATGGGGGGGCTGGGAGGGTGGGGAGCACCTTGTTTCAGTCTACTTTCTGGTGAAGCCATTTGCCTGTTCTTTATCTGCGGGAGCGATACTCACTCATCCCTGTTTTCCCAAGTCTTGTTGCTTACGGTGAGATTTTCTTCAGTTATAACATGGCTAACCCCTCATCTTTCCCTTTCCAGCCTTGATTGATCCTGAAAACAGTCCCGAAAACACTTGCGGTCAGCCTTCCTAAACTACTAGATGTCGTTCAAGCACCTCCTCCCTCGATTCATCTCTCCTTGTTCGGAATTGCGAGGAGGGAGGAAATTGTCCCTGACAGCACCCATGGCTCATGTTCCACTACCGCGAAAGGCGGGCAGATTAACATGAACTTCGCACTTGGATGACTTAAAAGACGCAGTCTCCGACACCCTTCAGTCGAGAGATGTTCGCATCTTCCCTAGACTGGAGACAAAAAATTGTTTCCCTGCCTTGTTTCCCTCAAGTATGACACCATGTCGTCAAGATTCCTCTCTGTATCCTCCTGTGATATGTGGCCAGTGGCGGTAGGTGGGTGGTTTTCTGCTGCGGACCATTGCTCAAGAAGAGCTGACTGTCAGCAGCAATGGTTCCCATCACTGCAGTGGGAAAGTGAAGACGAGCTTTCAGAGGACATCAGCAGGGAAGTATTTGGGAAAGCCATGGAAGAGATGTCGTGCTTTGAATGCCTGCAGGAAGCAAGCTAACAATTGTACCGTGGTTTCCACTGGCAGACTGCATCTAGTATTAAAAAGCGCAGATGTACTTGTTTAAGAAGGTAAATGGAAACTCAGCAAGACACAGACAGATTGAATCCCTCACAAAATGCTGCTGGCATGTAAGGGTGTGACGTGATGTAGTGGAGCAGACGAGAAAGGAGTGCTGCCTGGCAGTGTTACAGCTGTACATTCAGTGTATCCTGCAGATAGGTACAAAGTTCATTCACTGGTTATAATAACCCCTGTAGGATTTCCTTGTACAACTGCCTTGTTAGGCAATTAAATGCTCTATCACCATGACATAATTCTATGAGTCATCTGTCATAAGTGTCATCTCAACAACCTAATGATAAAACTGAATCAAACTGCTTTAAATGATGCCTGGCTTCTAGACCGCTCCAGAAACTTACTTCACAGTAAGGTTTTATTGCCCTAAATCTAGTATGTGGCACACTAAAAACACTGCCACGCTAGGCAGGTTGGTTGCTGGTGCCAGAATCCTCTTGGACTTCTCCCTCGTCCGCCCTGTGAAGCAGAAGCTGTGCTCGGCTCCGAGGGCCTAGCTTTGTCAGTAGCCCAGAGAGGCTCGCTGCGGGCTGCTCTCTGCCGAAATGCCATCCAGCTTGTCAGAACATGAATGCGATAAAAATACCGCTAGAGGTCTGGGGTTTGCCCAGTTTCCGATGGCGATGACGCATAATAACGCTGTGTGTGCATACATCTGTTCCCAGTAACTTTCAAACATAGTAATCAATACAAACCTTGTTTCATGTCAGGCTAGAGATGTTAAAGATGTTAGGTTCCTACAAGTTTCATGAAAGTATCCGGAGGAGATGGAGAGGGACCTCACGAAAGCATCCCTCTTGAATGAAAGGCTGAACCCACTTCAGGTGCTAGTTACCGCATACAGGAGGGAATACATCATCAATGTTCTTACTGATCTAGCGTAAATCATGGCTAGTGCCATTAAACACCGAAGACTCCAGCTAGGACATTCAAATCCACAGGTAACTAATTTCCTTTGGGTTTTGCTACTCATGAAACCTGCTGGTTGCTCTCTGGGTCTTCTACAATTTGCTTTTACCTCACTGTGTTAATAAAACAGGCTAGCCCAGGTGCCTCCTGGTTCAGGTACCCCCTCAGGCGACACTTCTCTAGCCCATCCTGAACCTTTCCTTCTTCCCCAAAATCAGAGATCTGCCCCTTGCTGGCTGACACAGCGCTGGAGTACCACAGCCGTATTCTGCTGATGATGATGCCTGGGATGTGCCGGTAAAAATGCCCACAATTTTCTCCACAGCTGGATAAGGCCTGAAGGCAAAAGGACTACTTGGTCCTGGTGTGAAACACACTGGAAGGACTGCCATACATTAAGAGCGTTTCTTTGTCTGTACTACATCAATAAGCAGTGGACTTAAAGCACCTTCAAAACAGACTGAGGAACAAACACTGTCTTGGCAGTCAGTACACTAATGATTTTTGCACTGTTAGTTGTTAGCTGCGGCTGCTTTCATGAGCAGTAGCTAAGCTTAATGTGAAATAAATACCCCTGTGAAGACACATCTTTAGTTTGGGGCTTGTCATCTCATCCAAACAGCTGCAGTGTTCCAGGAAAACAGCAGGTTTTAAACATTCATTCTCTATACCACTTTCTTGAACTGTTTTGTAATCTTCCGGACACATTTGTGGGGCAGTTAATGGTATCCAGTGAAACGACTCAGCCAAAAAAACCCAGTACCCTCAGAGGGGGAATTTTCACAGAGTGGGTAACGCGGTATCACAGTCCAAGCTCAGGAGAGCCCAGAAGAGCCCCCGTGTCTCCGCAGCGGACCCCTGCCCTCTGCCCCCGCAGCTGCCTGGCTGCTTTTGTGCTGAGCACCTGCAAAGGAAGCAGGAAGCCAGAGCCTGCCAGCATTATTCTTTACTGACAAAACAAAAAGTGGCTGGCAAAAGTTGAAGGTTGCTTTGCGGTGGCTAATGCCCTCCTCAGCTCAAGATGGAGTCTGGGACAAAAAGACTGGGGTGATTAGAGGGTAAGCGGCTCTCCTAGCCTCGAAGGTAAGAGGCCTAACATCAGGTCTTGCAGAAGGACCCCAGGTTCGCAGGCTCACAAGAGGCGAGTTCCTCCAAGATCCTGCTACACAGTAAGAGGCAACTGACCTCTATCTCCTCTAAACCTGGTTCCTTCTACTTCTCCAGTTTCACCCCACCAGCCATTCCCCCCAGAGTTGCGCCAACACTTCAACTTTTCCCATAATTTGCCTTTCTCTTCATTGCAACCCCAAGTTTTTTCCTCCCCAGCTTTTCACCCTCTAGTCTCTGCCCCGACAAGTATTCCTGGGTCATTTCTTTTCTGAACTAGCTGAATTGTAACCCTTGTAAAGCAGATAATTTCATAAGATACTTCCTTTAAGTAAAAAGAAGAGAAACACAGTTTCCTGCAACAGTCATTTCTAAATTCAACACTGATTTCTGTCAATGACAGGCATGGACTTTACATAGACTGGATGGTGTTGCAGCTCAGTGGCCGCAGTATGTCCCCACCAGAGTAATTCTCAAATGGCAACTTCACAAGGCCACTTTTTATTGGCCCAGAAGCCCACTTCCAGTCTCCCTAAAGAGAGAATTAAGCTCGCCATATAAGTCCCTCAGAAGTGTACAAGGTGCTTTGCTCTGGCTAGGATAAGTGTGGAGTAAATAAGAACAACCGAGATATTAAATTGATCAATGATTTACAGGTCAGATCTTCCCAAAAGATGTGACCTTCACTTGCTAGCACTAAAAAGGCCCTGTTTTTTGAAATGGAAAATGAATTTCAAGACTCCTGCCTGAATTTGAGTCACAAGTGCTATTCCACATCAGCACAGGACATGCCAGATTTCAAGGTAATCTAGAGTACATGTGTGTACTTTAGACTTCTAAAAGAGACAATCTTTACAATTGAAGGGGAGATCAACTTCACTCTAGCAAAGCCAGCACTGTTAATATGATCCCCAGATGAAGCTGAAGGCTGTAATTCATGAATGCACAGAGATTACCTAGGAATTCCTGTTGTGGTGACCTCAAGCTCTTGGAAAATCCTACCCCCGCTTCAGGTGTGCCTCTACTCTTCTTGCAACAGCTGCTAAAATGTCAAAGATTTACGAAGATTACCCATGAATTGCAATGGTTCAGTTGCTGCGACACGTACATCTGAGACTGCAATAAAAATAGAAGGAGCAGGGCAGAAAACAGGAGCATGACAATTCCTCTGCATTACAATGAAAAACTGGATTATACTGGCCAAAGGGATACATGCATTTCAAAGAGGTCTCTTTGTAAACCTAGCACGGCGCATTGCGAGTGATTCTGCTTGACCTCATCATAGTCTGCATTTTAGTTTTGTTTAAAGGTACAACAAATTGCTACAGTGAAGTAATAACAGTCACGGACTTTTCTGGAGTATACACCACTATCTGTTAAAGCTGATAAGGTAAACTGCACTGCTATTAAGTCTTCAATACCTTGCATTAAAATGAGTTTTTAGTAATTGCACTGATTCAAAGCTGATTCTGAACTCATTAGTCACAAGGGGTCTCTTTAATTTCTCCCTGCCATGTTGGACTAAATAGGATTTTGCTGTCCTCTTCTGTCTATGCTACTTTTTTTTTTTTTTCTCCTCCTATCAGTAACATCTCCCCACAACCTTTTAAACAGAGAGCTTTCCTGTAAGGACTCAGTTGTATGAGCTGTATGCACATGAGAGGCAGGTCAGTCTCCTGTTATGGCTATACAGAGCATCTAAGTTGAAACACAGATTTTTGCACTGAAGAGGGAAGAAATACTGTCACCAGTTTTCCTTTAAATGCCTCCTCTACATTACAAATGTAATCAGTATTTTCTTAATAAAAAAACAACTGGGTCTGTAGAATCTCTGAAAACTAAGCCACATGTTTTAGTGACTAAATTTAAGAATGCAAATACCATCAGTTTAACTTAAATTAGCCATGGAATTTTACCTTCTTATACAAGACAAGCCTAGCACAGACCTACTGTCCTAGGACCACCTTCTCTGGCTGTATTCGTTGAAAACAGGGCGACTCAGGATTCTGTCCAAAATTGCAGCAATACAGTTTAAAGTTTCCCAGCTGTATCTGTGAGATCCCCTCTGGAACAAGTGAAGCTGAGTAGGAGGTTATGTGTGCACCAGCAGGACATATCCTGGTAGAACGGTTAAGCATTAACCAACACATGCAGAAGAGCAGCGAGACTTACTTTGTGCTGTGGCACCCAAGACCTTTAATAGAGTTAGGCCTTTCTCCTCCTCATCTCACCAAATCAGGCTATGATGCACAAAAGGAAAGAAAAGACTTCATGCCTACCACTTTGTTTTATTGGTTGAAATGAAAATTAGTCTGCTGGTTTGGTTTTATCCATCCAGTACCAAATAGAGTTGTTTTATCTACAGCGAAACTCAGACGTGCTGTTTCCATATATTAAAAGCTATGAAATGCACATGTTATGAACTCTGTTATATGTACAATCCTAAGATTGTCCATTCTGCTTTCTGGAGGTTTTTTTTAAATCAGCACCGGTACGCTTCAGGACAGGAAATTGGAAAGCAGATCTTTTCCTTATGAGACAATCAACTGAAAAAGTTGTGGAGGGAGTTAGGTTAGGAAATGGCTTCTCCTTATATTGTCCATAGAGATATAAAAGATGAAAATTAAAGAGTTGAGGGAGTGAAATCAAGTGTCAGAGCTGGCTTTTAAACCTTCAGATGAGAGGTTTAAAGGACATGCTGTCTCAGGTAGAAGAACCATCTTGATTGCCAAAAGAGTCCATGTCTAGATCAAATCCCCCCAAAACACTCAAGAGAAAGTCAGGTACATAAATTCTAATATTTCGCATAGCTCTGGATGTCCTTTGTGACTTATGTAAGAATACAGAATAGCTGCTTAGAAATCTCTTTGTAAAGCCCATCTTTCTTATTTCTCTTCCCTGAAAGACTTCAAAATTTCTGCAGCAAGCTCCACTGCACAGTGTAGCTATTTCCCAGGTACCTCACTATCCAAGAACAAACACTGTAAAACCGGAGCGAATGTGGAGAGACTCTGAAGTAAAGGACAGGAGTCCTGCAGAACCACAAAAACTTTCTGGGTTTGCTGGCAAGGTCTGGGTAACGTGTGTGTATTGTCTGGGAGCCAAGGCTTGTAGCTAGAAGGGTCTGGATTAAGCTTTGGAGGACAAGGGAGCAAACTTCAGGCTCAACCAGGTTGCTGGTACATAAATTCCTTCTCAGACCTAGGGCAAGTCAAAGTTTCATGCTGTGGATTCTGCTATACAGTGCCTAGAACAAAGTGCTGCAAGATCACCTTCATTCTCTTTATTTTTACCTTATCTTGGGAGGATTCAGATCCCAAATGTTTTACTAATATTTTCTGAAATATACTTCATATATCAAGACCTATTTATTCTGGCAGAGTAACATTTTGTCTTGTCCCCAGTCTCATCATTCAGGAAACTGATCCTTTTTAGTATCAAGGGCCGTAGTCTGCAAGTTACAAAAACCTGACCCAAACAGTAAAGACCAACTCTTCCTGTATTACTGTTGGTTCTGGGAATACGTCGGTGCAAATGGGCTTTCTCTACATTCAGAGAGCAGAGTGAAAATCCTTATAGTGTACTCATCTCAAACTAAGCAAGTCAACAGGCGATCAGAGGGCATTTTATTACTGGTTAAACAGGGCATGCTGCAGGAGGGCCTGGCTAAAATGGTTTTTAGATGGATCTTAAAAGCTGACAAGATGTAGATGTCTTGCAGCTAAGCTCGGAGATGTCTGACTGCTTGGCAGGCCCAAACAGGTAAAAACCCGTATTATCTGTACCAGGAGCTAGCGATCCAGTGCTCCAGGGCAGTAAAGCTGCCCGCAAAGGGGACACTGCAAAGCCACGTCATCAGACATCGGGACCGAGACCTGCCGAGTTCGCGCAACGCCTCTGTCTGAAGCCACCAGCTTTGCTGGGAAGGTTCAGTAATGTAGTGTTATGCAATTGCACAAAGTTATGCAGCTGGTCAAATGCTTCTTCCTACTTCTACTGCTATTTATATATTCTCAGACCGAAAGCTGGCATGCAGACGCTAGCTGGCCTGAGAGTTGTGCGTGCTTTGTTTTCTTAAAAACTGAGCTTAGCTTCACCTCAGGAGCTTTGGAAACTTCCTAGGCTAATAGATCTCTTAAATTTAGGCTCTGAACAAAACTCTGCAATACTGGGTTTTTTTCTGGGCACTACAGCTATCAAGCAATGTTGAGAATCAGATCATATATTCCGTAGCCTTTCTTTATATAACCATAGCTTAAAAAAATCCCCACAATCTCGGCATTAATATGTCATACCATTAAAAGATGAAAGGAACTTCAATGTAAACTAAAAATGCCTTTTGAGAATGTTTTTAAAATACAATATTATGACACTACAACAAGTTAGATTAAAGCCTGAAACTTAAAAATAATACTAAGACAAAGTCCTTTTACTGTGAAGTTTTACTGCTGCTTTAAAAATAAGCTAAATACCTGAAATGGATTGAGGTGATACACTAGGTCTGCTCATTTTTTTGAATTATTCACAAAAGCATGAAAAAGAGAACTATGCCAAAATTTTTTTTTTTAACTATAGGGTTGCCACATAAACAAACCTGGTTTCTAATCCGCACATAAAGGACGGCAGGAGCTTTTTAATGCAGCTGTGAGAGACATGCAAGCATCTGGAGCAAAGGCAGTAAGAGAGCTCTCCAGAGCAAGAGCAGGGAGAGCACAGAGGTCACTGGTCCTCAAGACCTGCAAGGAGCAACTGTCCCTGCAGGATCCAAAGCAGGTACCGAGGTAGCCACAGTAGTTGTCTGAATCACTTAGACTGAGAAAAATCAAAATCAAATACTCTGGTGCTACAATAATGGCTCTTTTTAGCAAGCTTAAATAACCGCTAAGCATGTGAAAGGTTGACAAGAAAAATACGAAGACACCTACTTTATTGATATGGCCTTAGTAAATCTGTTTTCTTTACATTATTTGTCCTCTGAAGGAACAGAAGATCACCTCCAGATTTTGCTGCATTATGGCCATAATTGTGCCAGTTAAAGCGAGGTATGTGCAACTAGGCTTGGGTAAAAATAAGTGACTGAGATGTTTTTCTTGTTTAGTATCATCGTAGATGGACATGCTGTCACAGGGACTGTTAAATGCAGAAACAACGTTCTGTTTTTCTGGTTAAAATCTTTCGTTATCTACTGAAAAGGGAAATTTGCAAAGATTCTAGAATATATTTTTTAAATTAGCAGTAATATTAAGTACTCTAGCAGTGATCTAAAATGAGTAAATATAATGCTTTAATGCTTTGAATATAACGAGTATAATGCCTTTAAGAGACCAGTTTTTCACGACTGCTCCTCCTCAGTCAGCTTCCCCAAGTTCAGTAAGAACTAACAGCATTCAGTGCCTCCTTAGGAAGGAAGATACGCCCCACAAGGTGTACTGTAAGATACTGGGAATACTGTAAAGCACTAGCACCTCCCAGAGGCTGCTGACTGCTATCAGCTCTGTAGCACCCCAAATAGTCTGTTCTCCCAGCTCGTAGTCTCATTTTAGGGGCGCGAATGCTGATAGAGGTGTGAGTTAAGATGTGAGGTATCTTGCAACTACTATGCAGGAAATTCTCAGCTGAAGCCCTCCCAGCAGTTACAGTCACGCTGCCTTCAATCACAGCCAGTCAATAATCTGGTGAAACGGAGATCTTCCCGCTCCAGGAACAAGACCTAAGAGCTGCAGAAAGCTGGGGCATTCAGCTCCGTTTGGAATCAGGAATATGAAAGCAGTTTCATTTTCTAAATGGAAAAGCTTTTGAAACAAATTTCAACTAGGAAAGAAATCTAGAAATATAGATATTGTATTTAATGGGAACACAGACTTATTGAAATCTCAGCATTCTCAGAAATTCTTAGCTGTGATCACGCTGCTTAATTGTAGTAATGTTGGCTCTGCAGACTGAGGCAGAAGTACTGGATTATAATACATTACAGCAGTGCTCTCCATTCAAGGAAAGGACAGAACAGAGTGCTGAGATACATCTTCATCACACAGCAACATACTGGTACCTTTGATCTAAAAGCTATGAACCTTTCTTGTGAAATGTGATTCACTCTCCATTGAGATTAAAAGAGAAAGGCTTTTCTGGCTTCAGTAGCAGCTAGATGTGGTCTCTGTTGTCTACAGAACCATCATTGCCACAGAGAAAGTAAAAGAAGCACCGGTGGAATTATTAGGCTTTTCCTTTTTATAAGTGAGAATGTAATAGAAGATTTCCAGTCCTACAAAAATCAAGGGGAGAAATAGATTCCAAATCCCTAAACAAAAGTGTTTCCTGAATAAACACAGGGAATGTCACTGGTAAAAAAAAAAATATATGCAGAGAATAAAAAAAAAAGTAGTTAACCCAGAATAGATAATATTTTTAAAAAGGAGTATTTTAATACACTCCTTAATCAAATATGTTGTATTAGATCACAAAAACCCCCTATAATTTAGGCATTAATGCCTTAAATGCAAAACAAAGAAAAATAATGCAAAAGAATGCATTCCTCCACTCTACTATATTTATGACAAAGTATGCAAGCAGTATAGTACTATGTTATTTTGAAAATCCATCACACAAAGCCTCCTGTCAAATATTTCAAAGAAGTGACTTGAGACAAACACAATTTTTTTGATACTTTACTGAAATGAAATACTGTATTTAGAGAAACTTAATGTGATGATAAAGTTTCACTGAAGTGGTTTTGGCTTCCTCAGAAATGAATAAATACTGGCACTGATGCTCTGATGATTAGATAACCCTTGACACCAAGAGCTGCGACGCTATTTAAGTTAATCTTTAGCAAGGATAACTTGTGTGAATGACACCAAAATGAATACCAGAGACATAAATATAATACACCACTTAAAGATACATGCTGCCATTTCTTAGACTCTCCTTCTCCAATATGCAATGCTGCTTCTCCAAGCAAGTCTGCTGCTGACTGCTCTGAAAAGTGCAACTGTCTGAATTTTTACATGGATGCAAAATTGTTCTAAACAGCTACACCAGACAGCCAGATCTCTGCTAAACTCAACAAAAGCAAGGCACAAGGTTCCACCAAGGACGGCAATCCTTCTTCAATTATTTGATAAGTAACTATATCTTAACTGAGGAAGGCTGGTCCCTCAATGCAGCAGCACAAGCTTGCAAGTACAATTCTGCATGGAAGAGACTTCAGGGGAACTTTTGATACTTCACATCACTTCAGTACTAGTTGTACTACAGGCCACAAAATTCAGACTGTTACCTTTGCAAAAGTCTGAATGTGTCAGAAGGAACTAGGCTCATTAAACTGCATTTCAAACTGTTATGGGACTAAGCATAAAATAATCTCAGTCCAAAACTAAAACTGATAGATATTACTGCAGGAAATTTGTTTTATTTTGCTAGTAATGACTAGACTGAACAGTAAAACTTAATCATTTTTAATCCTACAATTCCACAATATTGAAATATCTTCACCAGATAATCCATGCCAGTAATCCAGGAATTGGTTCTCCAGAAAACCTGCATGATCATCTTACTTTAGCTGACTGCTGGCACTGCATCACACACATCAACATATTCTCCTCTTTGTCTGTGTAACCAAATGGATCTAAATGAAAACGTAGACTTGATGAGATTAATGGAGTATTACCTAACCCTGAGCCACAGGAAGCATATTCTATGGTGAGATAATAAAGTCTTCCTGTTAGAGGATGATATGTCCTAAGAGTTAAACCTATTAACCTTTAAACAAGTACTTTGAAAAATAGCTTGGAAAGCCACCAAAATCCAATCAATTTAAAGAAGTTCAGGAAACTCCTTCTTTAACATTAAAGAAACAAATTTTTCATAATTCAAACAAAATATGTGAACGTTCCTATTCCTACAGCCATTGATTTAAATAAATAGAAGTAAGACACAAGACTGAAATACAAGGTGTACATATACTGAAGGTTACAAGTCCACAATAGCTTTCTCAAACTTGAAGTTAGGTAAAGGAATGAAAATGTCTGATGCTGATTAATCAAATCACATGCTTGAGCTAAATGGAAAAACAACGTGAGCTTATAAATAGTCCCAAAGTTCATACATGTGTGCAAGACAAACCATCACAGTATTTAGGTACCTCCACTATGTGTCTTCAGTGCCAAACTCCAGCATTTAGATTCTAAAATGCTTGTTCAGCTGTTGCCTACATCGGGAAGCATTTAACTCTAGTTTCATAGAAGGATGTAGATGCCCAAAGTAGAATTTAAATCAAACACACATGCACTTAAATCCAGCAGTGACAGTCAGAACAACAGACCTCCACATTTTCATCAGTAGAGATCCATACAATTCTTGATAGAAAACACTGAAACAATTAAATGATCGGCAATTAAATCCAAAGTCTCACCTTGTACACATTCTCTCTTTCCAGCTCAAAGAATATTTTCTTCAGAAATCTTTGGAGTTTGGGAGCACTCTTTCACTGAGCTAAAACTGCCTGCTTCAGGAGTTAAGTCCTATGAGTTCAAATCCTCTTCAGGAAAAGGGAAGAACTGAAACAGTCTCCAAATCCAAAGTGAGTGGCCCAAGCCGTGAAACAAAATATTTGACATTTTCAAGAAAGATTGCTTATCACAGCTTTTCTAAGAGTATTGCCAAAGATACCAATTTCTTACTTTCGGGGAAGCATACTTTGTCAATTAAATGTAAGGTTACAAGCATTTATCAGTGCTCAGAATGTATATTGTCTTCGAAAAATCACCTAATTCTTCAAAACTGAGTAAATTAAGGATAAGCCTGCCTCCTACAGTAACATCAAAGCTACTTTAAAATAAGAGCCACAGCCTTCATTTCATCTAAACTGAGAAATGCAGAATGAAATCTCATGCTAGCGCAGAAGGTCGATGGGAGGAGGTCTAGAGGGCCTGAGAGAGTAAATCAGAATAAGTCAGCGTGTCAGGCAGACAACATTAAGCCTTGGCAAACGCAAGGTAACGCATGCAGGCAGGAACAACGTGTCGAGTCCCAAACTAACTGTACCTCTCGCCAGAGAAAAAGTCTTGAGATTAAAACCACAGTTCAATGTGCTGTGACAGAGAATAATGCAAACAGTGTTAGAAACAATAAAGATGCTGGGACGAAATAAGAGTATGTTTCAACATTCTTATATATCACTGAGGTGTTCTACAATGCTACTCTGGACTCACTAAGTGAAAGAACACATAAAGAACATACATATGCAAAGACAGCCAGGAGAATGATTACAAAACAAAGTTGGGAAAGGCATCTATGTGAGAAGACAACCAAAAGACTGCAATACGTTGATTCAGAGAAGAATAAAAATACTATAGAGGGACAAAAAATAATGATACAAAGAAGGAAAATTGAATGCTTCTGCCCACTGTTTCTTAAAAATACAAGAAATAATATATATTTTTAGTAAATATAATCTACAAGGCTTCCTATTCCAATTTAATGTACCCCAAGTGCTTGTCATCATATTCTCTTTGGCTTGCAGCAATCATGAGGAACCTCAGGTGAATTCTGAATGCCCTTATGCCTCATGTTGGAGCAGTCCCGTTCCTCTTGCAGTGTATAAAGTTCCACAGAATTATAATGGGAAGCTGGTCTGGTCATGGAATCCAAATTGGAAACACAACTTGAATCATCATCCTCTCTGAAAATTATAAACCTATTCTTTCTTTTCAAAGTGAGTGAGTTCCTTCATGAATTACAAGATGAGCAGAAAGCGGCTACAAAACTGCTGTTCAGATTAGATATTGAAAAAAAAAATCTAGAATTTCGCTTATATTAGTGAATCTACAGAAGCAGCCTGAGTTATAATAGAATAGGCTATAGTCTGCGTAATTAGATCAGTTGTCTCATAATAGTATCTACCACAGTAAGATACACATTTAAACAGTAAAAAATATAAAAATCTTAACCTCTAATCCATTCGTAACAGGCCACAAAGCCAAAGTGAGCTTCAAAGGATTCTGTCCTGTCCAGGTTGTCTTAAAGATCCCTGATCACGTCACTGGTTAAAAACTCAGTGTTTTCCTAGTTCAAATTAAGCTTGGTCAAAGAAAAATGGGAAAGTTAATTAACAATGAAAGTAAAGTTTAAATAATATCTTTGGTAAGATACAAAAATATTAAATTGGTAAGGAAGAATCTGTTTTTCAACTAACAAAGTTAATATAACTTTATAGAAAAAACTGGCAATCATTATGTTTTCCTCCTTTATATGAATCAAATCTTGTATCAGCATCCCTCATTTTGCCTCAGACCAATGTCAGAGAAGTCTTCATTGCTCTATAGAATGCTTCAACTAATAAAATAATTAAAAGGTGTCACTTATACCTATAAACCTTCATTTTCTTACATCCTCAGGCTACTACCACTACAGTAACACTACTACTAGATAACCCACTCTCTACAGAATACACTGTTATCTTTAAAGAAAATAAAGTTGTAGAGTCAGAAATATAAAAGGAGCTTGGTCAAGTTGAAAGTATGCTTTAAGAACTGGAAAGAAAAAGCCTGAATAGAGAGAGTGAGAGATGTTCTAACATCTCACTGGGGTGGCTGTGGGAGGGAGAGGATGGAGCTTTAGAACTGATGCAACAGAATCTCATCTGCATGTCAGAGCTGCACATCACAGCTGCAGTGCTGGTGCACTGAACGGGAGTTGCTTCGTTGCAATTTTTCAGTGGAAAGAGAGAAGAATTTATGTTCAGAAAATGGGTATAAAGCCCACAGAAACAGTACCTGGAACATATGCAGGAGAGCTGAAAAAACAGAGATCCAAGTGTTTTGAGCTAACCAAATTTCAGGTATTATTTTTTGTAGCGTGGTTGTTCCATATGTTATTTGGGTAAAGAGATACGGACTAGTCTGCTTTATGCCTCTTGCACTGATGATTATATCTAGTCACAAAAAAAAATGCTGAGATATACACTTCTTGCCTAAAAAACAAGATGGAGCAATAGAAAAACATTACTCTTTTTCCAAATTACTTTTGTCTTTTGAAGCCAGTGTAGATCTGGTAAGGAGTCCCAGTCACCATCCATGCTTATAGTACAGGGGCATCTGGAGAAGCCGCATGCTCTACAGCAAACCTAAATTGTCATGACTGATGTTTACATCTAATCAGTCCCACAGATGTGACAGGATAACTCTGCCTGAGTTGTTTACTCTCAGCACTCTGAGTCATATAAGGTGTCAATTACACCGAAGTTAATAAGAAAATATTTAATTTACTGACTGCAGGATCATACAATGAATCAGCCTCTGAAGAAACAGGACTAGTTAAAAACAAAAAAAAAACCCCAATAATTGCTTGTAATTTATTTTAAAAAAACCACTATAACAATATAAAATGTAGTTCAGTCTTATTTTCCACATGCAACTCAGATTATTTAAATTCATGAATAATGGATATATTTCTTTTATGATGTCTTGTTGCTTTCTACAGTATGAAAAGACAAGTATTATGCAAATATAATATCTTAAAAACAGTCTCTTGTCAAATAGGCATCATTTTCTATTTTTCTGTTGCCAATATAATTGACAAAATACTTGATACTACTGATTATGCTTTTTCTTGTAAACCACTTATTTTATGGGCTTAAACAGCTGTGTTTTCGCCTCTATGAGTTTGTGATTGCATTATAAAGTTGTAACCATGCTGTGAAAGAGCAATAGGCAAAGTCTTAGGCATACTATCCTACCAGCTGGTAAACAGCATTTCATAGCAATAAAGGTATAATTCAATCAACATTGGTACATTTCTAAAAAAGGGAGAAGGTTAATATTATTCTCCCCTCCTCCTCCTCAAGTAGACAAACCCACATGAAATGAACAGGGACTTAATTTACAAATCTGTATGTAGATGTTCTTGATTTATATAGAAACTCTTCAGAGATCTGCAAACATCTGTCACTATTAACAACTCTAGGTCTCACCCTGGGACACCTTGAGTTAATTCAGCTCTCTTCAAAATTTCTTTTACGATCCATTGTATCTGCTATAAAATTAGACCACAGGCTAATTCAAAGCTAGTGGCTCCAAGATTAGAGAAAACAAGGTTACAGTTAAGGCATAAGCCTTGTTCATTCCTACATTACACCATTTCTGCAAATGAAACCTGACTAACTTCTACAGCAATAAAACAGTTACAACAAAGAGGCAACTTCTGGCTGAAGATTTTGTTCGGAAACACTTATTACAAAGTTATTTGCCGCTAAAGTACTTCAAACTTTTCAAGTACCACACCAGATTAATTCAACAGCGTTACAGACATTGAATGAAAAACACTGTTTTGAAAAATATCACTTTCAGTTCAGTGACATACTGGGGATCAAGCTAACAGAAACTTCATGAAGTTCCATGAGAAGTGCGAAGTTCAGCACCTGGGGCAGAAAACTCGGAGGCATCGTGGCGGACTGGGAACCAACCGGCTGAAGAGCAATGCTGCTGAAAACCTCCTGGGGTCATCATGGTGGATCTCAAGTCGCATATAAGCCAACAGAGTGCCCTCATATAAAGCAAACCACCACACATTAGGACAATTATGGCCAGCAAACTGCGGGAAGTGACCACATCTCTTTCTGCTTGGCATTGGCGAGGCATGCTTGGAATAGTGTATCTAGCTTTGTGCCACTTACTTTGAGCAGAATATTAAGGTAACTGGAGAAAGTACAGGAGAGGGCTCTTGAGACAGAGAACAATGGCCTACAAGAGGAGGCTGAGGGAAAAAGTCTTGTTTAGTTTGACAAGGAGGAGATGAAGGCTGAGAGGAGCTAACTGCAGCCCACAAGAGCTGACTGAAAGCAAGTTACAAAAATTATGGTGTCAAACTTTTCCAACAATGGCCTCACGTTGAGGTTCATACTGAGCATTAGGAAAAGCTTATTCACCAGGAAGATACCGAACCTTGGAACAGGTTAGCCAGAAAGGCCACAGAAACTCCACCCCTGGAGATTTTCAAGACTCAGCTAGACAAAGTCGCAGCTGACATGACTTAGATTCAGCAACAGTCTTGCTACAAGTGAGAGGCTGGACTAGATGACTTAAAGACCCATTCCAGCCAATATTTCTACGATTCCATAGAAACTGAAACCCAGCATGTAGTCTTAAACATGCTTATCCTTGGAGAAATAACAAGTCTTTTTATATTTTTTTTAACTATAGAAAAAAGAACTGCAATTTGCATTACACAGCAAATTGTAATTAAACAAATGCCATTTTTAGAGCCACTTTTCATTTTTTTCAGCTATGCTAAAATGAAGCTACTTCAGCAGGGAGAAAGCTGAGATCTAAGAATCCCAACTGGAGGCAAGCACCTTTGAGAAATGGAATTCAGACCTTATTTCTCCCCTCTGCGTTTCTCCACTTATCTTTGCAGCTTTGTTGAAGTCACTTCTAGAGGCACTTCATTTTCCCTGCTGTGTGTTAGGCACCTGTGCTCTTAGCAGTAACTAGTAAAGTTAAAGACTGCAACAACCAGGCAGTATTTGCCAATGCAGCGTCTGAACTCTGCAGTACCTCTGCTGAAAGAGATGTGTTGAAGACATAAGGGAGAAAGTGGTTTTACTTTTAGCTATTTTGTAAATACAAAAAATAATAAACTGGAATACACTATACAGTAAAGATCCACAGGATGCATTTCATACAAAGGACACTCTAATCATCTGCCAGCTTTTTCACTAGTGTTAAAAAGTTGCAGGACCATCCTGGTTTGGTTTCCTTTCCTTCAAGCATATACCATGGCTGGAAGAGGTATGGAAGATGAATAATGAGGTTAAAACCATGAAGCCCTTTCTTATTTCTGCTGACAAAAGTATTTTTAAAAAGCACATAGCTCACAGTTGTTGGTGACAACCAAAATCTGTCACTGCTGACTGTGGCACAAGGACCAATGTTTTGCCATCATTTGTCTGGCTTTTGAATGTTAAAATGTTCCTTCTACCAGGGAGGGTCATTTTCCATAATGATGAAGGAACATAGGTTTGTCCCTACACATGCATGTGTGTGCATGTACGTATACTGACCACAGCAATTTAACTAATCATCATTTACTTCACAGATCTGGAACTAACGTTTGCCATCCAGGATAACTGGTACTTTAGACACTTCTACTGCTATTACTATCTTTGGTTTTTTCTCTGTGGAGCTAAAGGCTTCCTTCTCTCCTGGCTACTCTGAAGTAGCCTTGGTGATTCACTGAATCCTCCCTGAAAACTCACCGTCTGAAGAAAATAAGGCCAGGTAATTTTATGTTTGTACATGTTTGTACCTGGACAACAGCTTAGGAATGAACTTCAACTTGAACTTCTGTTGTACATTTTTTCATAGAATTCTGTCTGTTCCAGTGTTGCACTAAATTGGGATATGTTTCTTATTCTAATTTTTCCAAAACATGCTTTTGTGTTAAGTAAATCTCATTTGTATTTGTTTTTATACTCTTGGTCTAGTTGAGATGTAAGTACAGCGACACAGGACATGCTAGGACTGCATCCACAGCTCTGAAGGTCACTTGCCTTTCCCACTAGCCTAGGTATGGTCCGACAGCACAGAATCAATGCCAACACGGGTACGTTGAGGCCATCTTGAATTTTGTCTGGCTTCCCAGCAACAATCCCCAATATCTACAGAGCTGTCTTGTGGTCTGAAAAGATTGGCATGGATTAGAATGGCCCAAAGGTTCACTTTCTTTCATATTTCATGATGGTAAAATGCAGAAGAAACATTGGGAAAGGAATCCTGTAAAACTGCTTATGCTAACACTGCTATTCCCTCCCTTGGAATAGCAAATTTTGATGAGGCTATTTTAGCCTCATGAAAACAAAAATCTCATTTTACCTCCACATTAGTACTTAGATAAACAAACGAAACAAATTACAGAGAAACAACAACCAGAAATGAGTTTACATTTGCACTTCAATTAGTTTTAAAAATTTTCCCTGTGTTGTTTCACTGTTTGACCTACACATGAAAACATACTCTACATTAAAAAAAAAAAAAAAAAAAAAAATTGTTTTGAACTTTCCCTGCAGGTATAATACTTCTTCCTTATGCCTCTAGCCAGAAAGTGTTACTAATCTTTAACTGTTTTTACTCAGTTTAATCAATTTGACATGTTCAAAGGAAAAAAAAAAAAAATAATCCTTCTCGGCAATTCAACTTAAGAACCACCTCAACCCCTTCTAATCAGCAACCCAGTATTGTTGGCAAGTATTACTGAAAAGCGTTAATTTAGGTGTTTTTAGCAAGAAAATAAAAATCTATGCGTAGACTTAAAAAGCCATAACTTGGTCATTTGCCTGGAGTAATTTTATTTGCAGTTTTGCACATGTAATATTTTACAGATTAATCAAAAAATGTAATCTACCTAACTGTCTTCAAACTCCACCACTCTAAGCCTTTCATTCCTTACCTGTCCATTCTTCCCATATTGTCAATTAAAAAAATCCCCCAAAACCCAGCCCACACTTTGGGTAGGGACTAAGTGGAACTCTGCTTTATATTCCATAAAAGCACTATGTACTTATTTCCATAGGAATGCTTCCCAATAAAAATAAGAAAACAGAACATTCTTGAGGAAGAGAAATAGGCCTTTGGGATAGATTTTCAGTCAATAAGAACAGCTATATTATTACCTCCTGATGTTGCATCTAGTTCCTTCACTGTCTCCATATCTGATATCCTCCTTAAAAAGGCAGTGTTGTTGGGATATCTAGTTGGAGGGCCACACCTAAAAGGCTGCACTTTTTAATTTGGAAGTGATTCAGTTGCATGCACTTTCCTTAATGCTGCATTGAAAGAAAACAGGCTTTCTCAAAAAATGAAATTTTAAGTAAAGGAAGTTTTATGGGTCAGAGACACATTTCTTGAAAAATTATGTCATAAATTCTTGAATGCATTCAGAACAACGGCCTGTACATAAATAACTATAACAATAGAGCTGAGAACATAAACACACTGATAAGTATGGCAAATGTTAAGTACTGTAAATACAATGGTATTTTATACTGGCATAGTTGTAAGTCTACTCCTCTCTAACCACTCCTAAAGGCCAGCCCCCCTACCAGAGCTGCTTGTGCCCGAGGATCCAAGGCCCAGATCTGATATAGCCAGTCATGTAACCTTAGCTCTAACTGCTAAGCAAATTGCAAGGTGAGAAAGAGCAACGAGAGGACCTGTAGAGTAAAGCCAGGCAAGATAAGAAAGGTGAAACTGCAAATAGAGGATTACTGAGACAGGGATCCTTAGGGGAAAAGAAAAAAAAGACCATATAAGGTCATAAAAGATTTCAGGAAAAAACAGGGAATCAGAGAATGGCAATTCAGCATCACCAAGGATCTGTTCTAAGGAGGAACAGAAGTCAACCTTCCCCCACTTGACTGATACCTGTCCGGCCAGCAAATACTCTTCAGGTGTCTTATTGGGGTGGGGAGCATACTAATGCCCGAGTAGCTCGTTAATCCTAGTGAACTTTTGTGCGTCTTCGCCAATAAGACACCGATTTCTGCGTTTGACTTGAATGTGTTCTGTGTGCAGAGTGCTCTTGGTGTGTGGTAAAAGGTGCCTGAACAAAGCGACTCCTCTGCAATCACAGAAGGAAAGTAACTTACACAATAAGGGATCTACAAGTACAGTGCACAACCTAGTTGCAATAGAAATAAAGAGGTCTGGCTATACACTGTAGAAATATCCGAATTTAAAATAGTGAGGGGGTGTTCTCTGAAGGTAAAACTCCACTTTTTTTTTCTCCAAAGAAAAGGAAGCTATTCTTCTTTAAAATAATAACTAAAAAAACCTGTATTTTGAGGCCTGCAAAAAATCTTAAGACAAACCAAAAGGTTACATGTCATGAATGCTTGCAATTGCAAGGATCCTGATTCAGTGACCCAAGACATCCCCTTCCAGTCTTAAGTTCATATTTTTATCATATCTGGTTCTGTTTCATGGTCAAATAAACAAAAAACCCCAAGCTTTGCAAAATCAGTCCAACTTGCTCCTCTAAATTTTATACTATTAGGTGTTAAGAAATGTAAGGCATCCACGTCAATTTTTGCTTTTGGCTTGAAGTTTATCTACACAAAAAGGACCTAAAAAGGAACAGATAGGTCAGGAAAGGACTACCAAGCATGGTCAGTTTTTTGAAAGGAATACTTAGACAACTTCTGTATCTTTATTTTTAAGCCATGCATCCTGAAGCCAAGGAGAGGGGGCATAGGAACTAGCTCTGCTGCCTCAGTGGAAGAAGAGGAAATGTCTGAATGACTTATTAAAGTCAAAGTTACTAATTAGTGAGGAACATTTCATTATTTTAAGTAATAACAAATTGAAAGACTTAGGAAAAGAGGGTCTGATCAAGTCCATATTTATGTTATCCGTAATCAGTATCTTAGGGTGAAGTCTGAGCACTGGCATAAACATAATTCCCAGGCAGCATCCTGCAACTCATAGAAAGTCTCAAAAGCCTAGTCTATATTAGAGAATTAGACAGGGCCAGGACAGCCTCAAGCACTGTCTGAACTGCAGTTCTTTACACTGTTTAACATATTTATCTCTTGGCATGCTCCTTTACTATGGCTTCGCTGTGGCAGCTACCACTCTCCCACGTTATGCCATATTGCTAGGACGGCACGGTCCAGCCACTTGCTCCCGATAGACAGTATGATACGGCCTCAATGTTTAATGTAGATAAAGAAGAGAAGAATTGGTCATATGAACATAAGTCGTAATGTGACACTTGCTTTAAGAGTCAGAGAACAGGTTCAGGTGTATTTTATTTAGTAATACAGACATAGCCCTACGGTCTGGACTAGCAGAGGACAGGAGGTTTGCAGAGACAGCACGCTGAGGACTGTAAGAAATGTATCACATTTCTCCAGAGCATGCTGTAGAGCTTTAGAGGTTAATATCCTTCAGTATCCCTAAGTTTCAATGAAGGCAATAGAAAGGTAGTTTTTTCATAGGGATAAGAAGTTGTAACTCTCCCTAAAGACAGCGTTTGTAGGACAAAATAATTTTACTGCCCTATTGACCATAAGTAATTATAATGATCTATATTATAAGAAATATTGCTGATAAAAATATAGTTCCTGTTGAAGGTCTTTTCTAACCAACAACAAAAAAAAGTATCATTATAACTAAGTTGTTAAATTATTAAATCCCCACTACAGTATAAGTAAAGAAAATTCACGTAACATGCTAATGTCGATATAGACCTTTTCCTCCAGAAGGAATAGCAATAAACCATACTGGTAATACACCTTCATAACATAACTACATTCACACTACAATTTGTACCATTTACCAACCACATTAGCTAAAAATAAAATCACATTTTTAGTGGACATTATAATGGCAAGCAAGTACCCTATTCAACAAAATTGGCTTATTTTCTAAAATAAATGCTTGCAGTAATAAATAAATGTTTCCTTGTGGTCTTGAAACACCTGCTAAATACCAAGTGAATGATCTATCGTAAGCAGTGTTCGTACACAGGAATTTGGGGTACTTTAACTTAGACTTATATTCAGATCAACTAAATTCTGACTGAAATGGAATGCAGGCGAACTTTCAGTGACCAAAAAATTTTCACCATTTTTGGGACACCCTTTAGATTCTTATTTTGGGAAAGCAGGGAACAAGACAAATGTTTCCACCTTCTTTCTTTTTTTTCTTTTTGTCATCATATATTTTATAATGTCAATGGAACCTATAATCCAGTATTATAATCTGGTGTAAACATGGAGTGAAACTGCACTCAATATTTTTGTAAATACTTTGGGACGAGGAAATTAGTAGACATGAGTAGTCTAAAAATATAAAATGTTTCATAGTATTCTAAACAATTCATTGATTCTAGGCAAAAGCAAAATATGGAAGATAATATACTAAAATAAACACTTTAATAATTCTTACAAAAGAATTATGACTGTGGAATAAATGACAGTCCAGCCAAAAATAAACGATAATTACAGTCTGTCCAGCCAACAAGCTGTTAGGTGTCCAGCCAAGAAGCTGGTTTCCATCATTGTAAAGTGAGGTACACTTAGCAACCACAGGTGTCTGAGAAAAAGAAAAGCCATTGAAAACATTTTTGTTATTATGATGATTCAGGTCCTTGCCACTCTTCAGACAAGTTTGCCTAAACAGAATGGTTCTTTTTACTACAGCCCAATCCATTCTTTAAAAAGAATTTAGCCTTTTTTCTTCAAAACAGTGCTGCTGTAAGAAAATTAATCTTATTTGGTATTAACAAATATTTTAATTTTATATTCATTCATGGATAAGTCTTTGAAAGCATAGGTTTGTTCTCTTTGCATTTCCTTCTTACTTTTAAAAAGGTATTAATAAGTACCAACTGAAAAAAGAAGCCAGTGTTCTGCCTATCCCACCTTCTTTATTAGGTTGCTAGGATAAAACAGATGTTTTCTCAGGTGTTCTCTGCCTGATAAGCCATTGGTCTATGACATAACTTTCTAAAATATACTTGCATATACTGTATATCAGATTAACTTTCCTGTAGAAAATCTTTGAGGTACTGCTGCAAAGTATGTCAACGTTACCATATTTTAGTGACTTTTTTAGCAGCAGTTCTTGCACATCACAGACGTTCACAAGACTTATAAAACAAAGCAGTATTTGCCTAAAACTTAATTGATAAATTAGCTTATCCAATGTGAAACAAGAACAAGATACAAAGTATGGAGCTATAGACATTTCTGTGTTTCAAGGAATTCCATCTGTTTATGCCAAATGTTACAATTCTTCGCCCTGAACATTCACTTTAATTAATGTCTCTGCTGACAGGGTCCCCCAAAATTGAAATGTTTACATATGCTTTTTTATACAAAGCTTAAGTTGAATAAAGGGATATCATTAATTATTCTTAATTCATAAATCTAAAACATTATTAACCTATAGCTAGATTAGAAGACAAATCAGTAGTATAAAGATTACAAAGTAGGAATCTGGTGGTTAAATAAATGAATAAAGACAAAATTAGGTAGTTCAAAATTAAGGTCCTATTCAGATGCCCAACAAGTTGAAAGTACGGACATACACAAATAGCCGTGACCTATACATTTTTACTTTTTTTTTTTTTTTCTGGCACTGCTTGCCTGTCCATTTTCTTTTAGTTTCTTTAAAGTAACTGTAAAATTTGGATCAGGCATTCTTTCTTTAAGGGCTCTTTATTGAAAAGTTACTGCAACAGAACAGCAAATTTTACAACAGCACAATTTTGCTTAATGATTTTTCATAAAGATAATCACTGTAGAAACCTAAATTGGAAGACACCGTGCTTTTACAGCCTGAGAGGAGTATTAGAAATGTGTTTGCACTGCTTTTGTAGCTGATTTCATAACATATCTTTCCTATACCAACTCTGAAACTATCACCAAGCTAGGCTTTCATGCAAGTACCATAGCTTCCTAATTGGAAGTATCAGGTATATAATCTCAATTGTATGAAATCTGTTTGCTGCATAGAGAGGGCCCTATTCCATGGGCATGGAATCTGCTGTGGAGTTGACACATGACTGTGTTTCCTTCGTTAGAAGTAAGAGAGTACCTGTAGCTTTCGTGAGCCACGTGTGAACACGCTGTCCATCCACGCAATATTACCACTGTAAATTTTCAAATGCCTTAGCAGCATTATCATCCACAGATTATAATTTCAATGCCAATATTTTTAACTGTTTCGCTACTGATAACTTTTAGCAACTATCTAATTAGTGCCAAAGTAGCAGCACAATCACAGTTTCTTACTCCCACCTACCCAAGAGGCAAAAAACTATTCCTAGCCAACCTGCCAAATCTTCAGCTATGGCTGATAACAATGTTACTACAGTTTGCAACTTTCAATATAAAGTCTCCAGCATGTCAAAAACCTCAAGGTACATAGAACATCATAAACCGATTCAAATTAAGTGTGAAAACAGACGACAAGGCCCTCTGTAGTTATGTTTCCACATTTAATTCAATAACTAAATCATTCTGAATGGCCTATTGCCGTGTATTTCTCCAGCTGCAACTGAAAATGCATCTGAAGTAGCTACAACATAACGACTGAAGTGATACCATGAAGATCACATCTTGTCTGACACCATGCATTGGCCCTGAAGTTGAATGTTAATGAAAATGCTTTTGATGTGCTATCTGTTTAATATGGCACTGCATATTTTTCCCTGTTGTGTCTATCTTAATCCAGTACTTTTAAAAATCAAGCAGCTGGGGCGAATGAGTAAATTAATTTTTGTTATAGCTGAAAAAGAAGCAAGAATCCCAGGGTTGGGTCCTTGATTCCCATGGCTATTAAATGGAAAAATACACGAGCACCCTCTTAGAAAACACAGGGAAGACACCTTAGAGATACTTTCTCTCCATATGAGTAACCTTACTACAAGGCCGCAGAACAAAGTTTCCTTTTGAAAGCCATCTGGACTGATGAGGTTTGCACTGATCTCAATGCACGCTAAGCAAGGAGTGGTCCGAGCTGACTAATGGATTTAGACTGAATCAGCCATTTAGATGGAATTCAGTTGCTTTGCTGCCCATTATTAAATCATAAGAGATCTTACAGAGGACCTACGTAACAGCTTCCCAGGTCAGAACGCCTCTAGGCTTACTCTAGCAGCCATCCCAAGGGACTGGAACTTTGTAAACCAAGGTAGAAGAATGAAAATACTTGATTTCATTTGCCTCCACAGCTAGGCAATGCCAGAGAACAGTCAATCAATCTGTCCGAGACCTGACCTTCTAACAGTAAGATACAAAAGGTATTTGGGCAATCTGAATCTGCCCCCAAGCCTTGAATTCAAAGGGACTGGGAGATTCTTTTGTAAGAGTGTAAGGACCCATCATTCCCTGGAGACATCAACAAGTAAACGTGTTATCTGCAAGTTCAAATTCAAGAATGATGACAGCACTGTCTGAAATACTATGAGTCACATGTTGGTATAGCTAAATTGTAAAAGAGGAGTATTTCAGGTTTTGATATTTACCATAAGATGTTTTGCAAAATACTGTGTGAACTGTATTTTAATGATGGTTTTATTTACCCCAGAAGTGATGCTTGCATTGCTGTTTTTTTCAGAAGAGCATTATTTATAAGCTCTTCTCGAATATAGGGAGACAAACAAGTGTACTTGTTTGGATCAACATTAAACCCACAGAATACTCATTCCTAATTTAGCTTTATTATAATTGTTCACAATCTTGCCATAGCTTCTAGATAAAATGGTAGCCATAGCAACTACATATCATGTATCAGATGGAAATCGGTATCAAATCCATCCACCATACACAAGAATTTTAGGATAGAGCTAAGAGAAAACAACTGAAGAATATTCATGCATCAAATCTGCCATATTGAGAAGCTAAATTCATATACATTACCTCAACAGATTATGTTTTATGTGTAAGGAACTGTTGCAACATGTTACTCTGATGATCAAAATTCAGACCTGAGAACAACTCTGAACAATAAAGGGTAACGGCGGAGGTACGGAGCTTCCCTTCAGGACAAAACAGCTTCTGTCTCCACCAAGTGACCATTTTACTAAAAAGTAATTTTACTTATGTAAAAGCACTGTCAAATATACATAAAATAACACATACTAATTCAACCTCAGTGTGGCTATACATTCAAAAAAACCCCATGAAACAAAAATGGGTTTACCTAACTCTGTTCTCAATAAACAAATGCTACAATTTCAATTGCAGTGAGATATGACTACATTTAAGGTCAGCATAGTGGTAGATGCAATTTTATTGTAAACATTCAATTTTCCGAACAGAAATTCTCAGTCGTGGGAAGCATGAAAAGAACAGTCAGCTTAAACAGAACAGCTTCCAAGACTGTTCTCAAGGCACAAAAATACAGAATTTTCACCTAGCTTTATAAAACGAGTTTTTAATCACTCTCTGGCTTAAGCAAAAGACTAACTGATTCTTAAACCCTTGCTCGTGTAACAGCTTGACCTGGCTTTTTTCATAACCCTATTCCTATGGTAGATCAGAGCTATTCATTGTTCCTTTTTTCAGCCTCATTTATGGCCTTTTACCACAACGGAGAAGTTACAGGAATACTAACAATCATTCCTTCACTGAACTTTCATTTAAAGATACCAATTAAGCAGCTTTCAGTTGAGGAGTGTGCTTGTTCTCAAAGAAATGATACATTTTAGCCAGCTATACAAAAACCCATCTCTGAATCAGGACTCAGTATCTCAAAAACTGAAAGGCCAGTTCTGACCTGTTACAAGAACTGAAGATGCAAATGCAGAGTGCAGCCACATTGAAAAAGCAGCAGGCTATTATTTTCTCATCCTTCTTTTTTGTGTTCATTTCTAATCACAATGCACATATATGATGGGTCAAATTCCTTAAGAAGCAAACTAAAAGATCAAGCCAATGCTTATCTCAGTCTAACCACATTAATGTTTGAAAAGTTCTTCACATCAGCTCACAGGTGGTAAGTTCAAGCGAAAGCTTTTTTAATTAAAACCAATAGTTTTTATCATGACATCAAAGACTGGTTTTTTTAAATTTAGTTCCTGATTATAGCATGTATTTTCACATCTTTGGGCTCAAATCAGATTGGGACTGGTACTTTTCAAAAAGCTTTGGAAAAATTTACTGGCATAAAGCTAAAGTTTCAGAGGTGACATTAATCTGTTTCAGGGAGAAAAGAGATTTTGACAAGTTACTACATGTCAGCTCAGCAGCAATTAATAGAATGTCCATTTCCACTTGAGTTGATGACAGTCATATAGAGCTAGGTTTCTACCCCTTGGATTCAGTGCTTCAACACTAATATCTACCTGCTCTCAGAAGAAATTTTAGATAACCAGTTTTGCTAAAATTTCAATAGGTTAGTCTTCCTCTGTGTCAACTTGCCCAATATGATTGCTGCATCAGTGCAATTTTACTAGTTTATTCATCTCATCTAATTCAAAAGACACTATCACGAGGGGGCTAGCATGCAGGTCATTCTTTTTTGGGAGGTAATGTTTACCCAAAAAAGCAATATGGCACACGAGTCTCACATTCTCTGGGTTTTGTTAGAGGTCTGCTCAGTGAGCATAATCCCTCCTCCTGCATGCAGTAAAACACCAGCATTTTTCCTCATTCTGCCTCTTAGCACTTTTTATAGGGGAAATTCCCATCATAAAGAAAGATCTGTATAAGCAAAGGGTGAATTCTCTTCTTCAAAAACATTTGAAAATAGCGTGTATCACCGAAGTCATATCTCTGTTTCCTCACAGGTATATTCTCAGTCCTTGATTATCCACTGCAAGATCTGCATTGGAGAAATGCAGTGCTATAAAGTTCGGTGTGTGAAAGAGTTAAGTACATACAGACCCTGGGGGAAAAATATCCTGTAGGTGATTCTACCATGACAATCCCATGGCCACTGGGAAAAAAACTGGAATCACCAGGGGCTCTTATTGCCAAAAAGAAAAACCATAATAGATCAGCTTGTTCTGACTGGTCATTACAGATAAGCTCTTTACTTCTCTATACAATCAAATGAGTTCTCATGTATCATAGAAATATGCCATTTTAAGACTGGAGAAGTCCTCCACATCAAACTTTTCCACATCAGACTCCTCTTGGACAGTTGAAAGGCCTGTTAATGGGAAAAGAACTGAAATTTTAACTAGATTACCAACAGTATAGAATTAAATGCATAACAACAGTGATGATTCCTTGAGTAAGCATCAGCATGTGGAGAAGCTACAGCTACCAGATTCCAAAAACCATCACTCTCGATTCCTTGGTGGATTAATAACAAGAAATAGGTGTCCATGCGGCCAATTTTAATATACACGATGTCAGTGGTGATTAAGAATCACTTAGCCTGTGTAAACTAGCTAGTTGCCTGAGCAAATCTTACAGCCTTAATCAAGGGGTCCTCATACTGCACTGACACTGAGTCTCAGCAGTCCCACTAAATAACTATTTATGCACGCTAAGTGGACCTTACTTTTCCCTCTCTTTTGCCTCCAGACCAAGGACAAAGCATATTGGAAAGGCATTTTGGGGAAGGCAGAATACATGCTTACTATGCTACATCTGTTCTGTGAAATAACAGAGGATTCTCTACAAATTTTCTGTGCTTCCATAGAGCATTAGAAGTAAAGTGTCTGTTTACTAATTGCACATTAATTACCAGAGTACTTGCAACACAATCCTGTACTGTAATCAGCAGCATATGAAAATTGCAAGCTATCTAGCAAACGAACTCGAAACACTCCAGATGTATGTGTTGAAGTCCAATTGCAAAAGATTAAAGTTAAAACATTGGTTCCAGTGAGCATATAATTAATTTTAAGTCACACTGAATTCTATAAAATTACTTCAGTGTTTAAAATAAAGCATATTCTTCAGTGTTGCTCCTTCACAGCTTTAAGTCTGATCATCCAGTCTGCTTGGCAAGACTCTTTGAAATCATATCTTCAATTCCCAGCCAGCGAGGTGACTTCATTCCTTTAGCTTTAAAGAGTGATTAAGTACATTTCAGATACTTTGTCTTCATTGGTCATGTTGGTAACATAGAAACTGATGTTTTATCTGTCCAGTGTAGATATTAACAATCTCATAAAAATAAATTTGGATGGAAAAGGCTTATCTTGCTGCTGGAATGCCATGATCTGTCTTATAAGGTCTGCTCGTAAGAACTATTACAAAAATCAATTATTCATGTAGTAAAAGAAGTGTAATCTTTAGTAAACTAGCTTGAAGTTTTCCTGAGTGACTTTCCAAATTTTCATTTGGTGTGTTTCATATAGATGCAACTTGAATTTCTCACCTGCAAAAATCTCTATGATGTTATAATATTGTCCCATGCTGAGTAATCTACACCTAATGTAAACCGAGTTGAAAAGACCTATGGGTCTTTTTTAAAGCACAAAAGAAGGGGGGGGGAAATGCAATAAAGATCTGTCCTCATTTATTTCAAAATGTACTTTCTTTACTGATCCTCAGACATGTCAAGAGATGATAAAACTAACCCAGGTTTGATACTTGATGATAAAATGATAAAATGATCGAGCATTTTACTCTCTGAACTGAAACATTGTCTAGAACCATTCCACTGATGCTTTATTATTATTATGTGTGCACGCACACTGCTCAGCAACCATAAATCTTCATATTTCTTAATAGTGTTAATTTTAACCTTAATGATAATGTTCCATCTACCCATAATTCCTTTTTTTCTTAAAACCAAAATTAAAACCATATTCAGTCATGCTGTCAGAAATAAAAGACACTCCCAATTCTTTGACAGTCTCAATTTCTTGCCATCCTACTTCTTGTAAGTATTTTTTCAGTCACTCTAAAATGACTTCACCTTTGGAAAATATTGTATGCCACAGTGGAGGGTAGTATCAAAATGCCAGCTCTTTGGGGGCTGGCCTTCTTTCATTATTGATATTATCTCAACTTTTCAGAGACTAATCAGCTCAAATTTCAATGCCTCATCACATCAATACATCCTGGGAAATCACTGTAAGCTTTCCATTGATTTCAAACTATAATAATTGTTCCCTTGGTCCCTCTAAAAGGCTACATTCACTGTAAAATCTCCACTGGTATCCCTCCTCTGAAGGACAACTGTTTTCTGAGAATGCCTGTGGTAATAGGAAAACATTTATTAAACAGGCAGTTTACAGTGAATAAAATGGAGTTCAGAAAGCAGACAGTGATGGTCAGTAGTCAGCTAATTCAGTACAGCCCTTCATCACTCGCTATATACTGCCTTTCTATTGTTGTTTTATTCTATGCCTGTTTTTATACCACATTTATCACAGTAGTATCTGAATGCCTTCCAGTAGTACACATAGCACTGTGACTAGCATCTGTCACACGTTGTTTGTTCCCGTATCTTCTCCCTAGGGAGAACTGTATGTGCTGAGAAGCATTCTGCTTTGGTAAGGCTTGATTTTTTTTTTTAACCAAGCACTACTAGTTACTACAGGAAGGATGTGGAATTGTTACTGAAAGGTGATCCAGAAACAAAGTTTTTACTTAAACACTCCTCAATGAGAAGTTTAGATCAAATCAAAACTCAAAACCCAAAAGCATTTGAGGTCCATTTCAGTTTCAGCAGAAACAGTGGCTTAGAAAAGATATGCAAGTGCTTAAACTAAAGCCTAATTTAATCTCATGTTTTCTTTTTTTAAACAGCGTGAGAAGCAAAACAAACTAAAATTTCTCTACCTTTTCATGGTCTTCACTTTTTTCTAAAGGCTGCAGGCTCCCTTTTGCCACAAGAATATTTATGATAACCCCCTCCTTATGATTAAAGCACAGACATTAGAATGATTGAGCCTGTGGCTGTAGCCTAGATCAACATGTCTCTTTTTGTGCTTTACAGTACTCCACACGAGGGCTCCGATACAGTATATACCCTGTAAAACACAGAGTTAACAGCAGGCTCAGTTTGCTCCATCCCGAAGGTAAGGATGATTTTGCAGCACATTTCTTGTGTGCAGACTGAAGGTGTAAAGATGCCTCTGAAGCAGACAGAAGCCTCAAAGAGCACCATCCAGCAGGTTCTTTTTAATGCATGAGCAGGAATTAACAGAGCCAGGTCTGGTCAAACACAGTATACATTTGGCCAGTGTGTACCGAGAAGCATAGTGTCACATTTCTGACTCCAAGAGGAGTATCTGTTACACTCTTTTTACTTAAATAGCAATATCCCAGACCACTTGCGAATGCTTTGTGTTTTATGCAATCCTAGTGTTTCTTGCCATAGTGGTTCAAGCAGTTATTGTGCTTGCTGTGTGACTGAGCCACTATAAATCTACATCAGTAAGCCCATTTCTTACATGCTGGTGTCATTCAAAGTATGTCTGTACCACAAACTCTTTTATGATTTTGTACACATATCCTTCCAAGTACTTCCAGTACCAGAAGAAGTTAAGCTGTGCAACTCGGAGCTCAGTATAGGCTGGTGATGTGAAAATATATTAATCTTCCAAGCTTATGTTAAACCCTGGATTTTCATGTTTTTTCCCCAGCAGCCAAGCTCACTAGTTTGAAGGTGGCTTTGACAGATCTACACTACATAATCATGTTGATTTACATAAGAGGAAAGGTTTTCCATTTACATGGAAAATTTGAGATATAAGAATTTAAATCTGCAAATATTTCTCTATCAACATATAGTTTTCCCCACTTCAAAATATCTTACATGATAAAAATATTTTACATGACTATAACTAGGCTTATTTTAATTACAGTACCACTATTTAAAAGCTAGTCAAAGTAGTGCTCTCTTGTAACAAATACAGCAGACTAGATTAATAATTTATAGGAAATCAGTAATAGCTAAATGAATAAACTCAAGCACTAATAGAAATTAAATGTTAGAACATACAGTTCATACCATGATTACTTACAGGGTTTGCAGGGTCCAAATGGAAAGCTTTACTAGCATCACCTATTGCTTCTTTCACAATTTTCTATTACCAATGAAAAATAAGTGAGGGAAGGCAACAAAGAAAACTGTGGATATTTTTCTTACAATTAGATGGTTTTCACAATGAAATCGGAGCATTTAATACATACAGTATGAGTATGCAATATTGGCATTTTCTACAACAACATTTCCTTGGTAGAATATAAAATTCCTCTTCTAAAAATATTAAGTTTGCTTTACCTAATGAAAAGTACTTTTACTCTTTTTCCTGGGCAGCCATTATATCTAAGCATCTGTCTCCTCCAAGTGTCTCCTCTGAGACACTCCCAGCTAGTGTCTAACACAATCCTTTCAGATGGTATTTCCTCACTCAAACATGAAGTTGTACAATATATTCCAAATGACTTTAACAACTTGCTGCCGCCAAGAAGCAAGGTTCCATTCCTGTCACATTCTCCCACTACCATGCCTGGTCTCCAGTTAAAAAGTGAGCCAATGACAAGAGATGAGTTAACTGAAGCATACTAAGTCCGCTAAGTGAGTTCAATCCTTATAAGACAATACAAAGTCCCAGACTGAGAAGTGGCATTATAAATGCAGGAAATGCTGCAACCATAGCTTGTGCCATGTTAGACAGCAGAAAATCCACACAGAAATGAAGTTTTGGCTGAAAGACAGATTTTATGGTGTGCAAGACCCAAACTCTGGGTGCAACTTCTGTTGAAGTTGGGTACTCATGTCTTTCTCTCGTGCCAATTCTTTTGTGTCTAATAAAGGTTACACTTACACTGCCACCTTAGGGACCCTTTAATTCCGCCGGCCCATTTTCATGAAATTTGTGGGAATTGAGTAACTCTGAGTTTCTGACACTTTGGCACTTGGCTGAAATAGGCCAGCAGGATCAAATTCCTACATTAGGGATCTGGAGTGTAATTGCATGAGCCACTCTTCCTTTTGGAAACAAGCTACAGGTGCTCTTGGAAGAAGTCAGAAAAAGAATGAACCACAAGTGACAGCTGTTATTCATGCTGCCTTCTGCAATACTGGTACCAGCTTACATACAATGCCAACAGGACAGCCCACAGCAGAATTTGTACATACTAGAACAGAAGATGCCCAATTTTCACGGGCACCCATACCAGGCATACTGTGTCTCCAGCAAGATGGCATTATATACACTTGCAGCAAATTTTTACTGAATTCAAATTTCAAAAAACAATTTCTAGACAATAATCATGGTGGTTTTGCTCACTGCAAAGTAAAATCCAGAAGGAAAAAGAATCAGGCGTGTTTGAGCCAAATTTATAACCTGCACTTTTTTAATGAGTCGTGACCTCTAGCCACCAATGCGGCTAAATAAATACTTGGTCTACTGCATCAGAGATATGGGAAAACACACAGTGAAAATGCACATCGTTCTTACAACAAAAGCTTACAGTTCAAATAGAAAAAGCAGACAGCTGGAAATAAAACAAGAGACCCAGAAAAATGCAGGTACACTTTCACGGTCACGAAACAAATGGAAAGACAGCCTAGTGCAGAACTTACAAGCCCCAAGTTCCAAGTCTTTGGAAAGCAGAACAGCTGGTGTTGCAATGTTTGGTGTTGCAGGTTTTTTTACTGATGTATGGCTGTCCCTGGGCACCTATCTAGCTACTGATGCCTTTCTGAAAAGGTGACTACTCCCTTCTCTCTCCCCATTGCATCCTCTGCACATCTGCAATGATTTAAAGCCAAAATATACAACATACCTCATCTTTCATCTTCTCCTTTACCTAGTTTTACCAGCTATTATTGTCATTGTTATTGTTCTTAGATTTTAAAAATATATTTCATAAAAGACAAGTAGATTTATACAGTATTTTAATTTCATTAAAAACATCAGAAAGACATGCTGAACAAGGTCAGCAAACAAAATCACAAAAAAACCCAAAGAGAATAAAATCTAAAACCAGGTATATGAATACACGTTATCACACATAGCAAATACACCTATAACATATATTTGATTATGAAACAATATGGAAGAAATATTCAAAATGCAGACATTCTAAAGAAATTATTTGCACAATTTAGTCAAAAAGTTACACAATGCCTTTCTGAAATGGACTGCTATCTGCAGGAAACAGACACATGAATACTGATAGACTCTTTGCCGCTGTAACACCAAAGGCTTAGTGAATGGCACAAAATACTTCACTTGCATCAACCCTCTGACCTAAATAATCTTGTAAATTCATATCTGAAGCCAGCCAAATAAACATACTTAACAGGATTAGCCATGACTGCAAATGTTAGTTTTGTTTTGATACCTGTAGTTTTGAGTCTTGACAACACAAGTAGAAATGACAAATCACATGCATGCACTACTGTATTGCCTGAGTATATGAGCCTTTAAAGGTAAGACTTTTAAAATCCATTCGAACCTGGTCCAGCCCATTAGAAAAAAAATGAAAACTGTGTGTTAAAATCAATCTATAGCAATGTCCAATCTGTACTTCAACATTTGAAAAAAATCAAACTTTGTTGCTGTGCACATGTATTCAATGAGAAGAACTGAACTCACTCAAACCCCAAAGTAGACCCCAAGGAAAAAGTTTTGCCAGTTATAACAATTGTTGATAATGTAACAATTGTGTTTATGAATGAGAAAAAGCTGCACACAGTCAGTCAAGATTTCCACAAGATATTCTGTAAAAGAGTTGCTATGCTCATATACAGTAACAAAAGTAGATACCTGTAGGGGAGGATGAGGACAGAGACAGACCGAGAGCTTGTGTGCATTTTCTGGAGAAGTCCTTTCTTTCCTTAATTCCCCTATATAATCTATTATTAACATTGTAAAACAACATATAAAAAGGTCTGTTCAACAAGCTTCTCATATAAACTATTTCAAAGTTTTATTGCTGCTTTTAAAAAAAAGCAAAATTAAGCAGAGTTGACTTTTACTTTCAAAAGGAACCCATACCAATTTGACTTGCCCAAGCTGCATTGAAGTCCCTGATGTCAGAAGCATTTCTCCCAGAAACTTTTAGACCTTGTACTGATAGCACTTGTATCACTGAAAAGTAGTTTCATATCTACACTTGCAGTGCATAAATCTGTGTTACAGACTGCACAAAGTCTAATCTTGCTCCAAGACTGGTTCAGAAAGTATTAAAAGAGCTAATACCATCAAATTTTAAAAAATGTTTTCTAAAGGTTTGGCTGCATTTATGCAATGAACATTTTGCTTTCATTTTTGCAAAATTTACACAAGTTGTTTTACATGCAAGTTCCCCAGCATCTGCAAAAAAAAAAAAATCTTATGGAAAATCAATTTCTATTAAAAATAAAATAAATTTTTTTAAAAATAAATTTTATTATACTTTTATTCATATGATATTGCTGAATTTATTCTGAGGGAATAAATTTTCTATGAAAAGATCATATTTTTAAAGTATTTTCTACTATGTAATTTGTACATGTTAAAAACATAAAGACTTACAAAAATCCCTGGAGTAGCTCCTTTTCTGAATAACTGTTTCCATTTTGTATCTATCTTAAAGTCATACTTAACTCCCCCGCAGGTTAAGGAAGGAACAATAGCTTGGAGTATCAATGAGAATTAAGTACTGGTGAAGAAACTACTGCAAGAGAGGAAGCCCAGTTGCCAAATTCACACTGTGCTCAAGTGCAAAGTGGTCCAAGACCCCTTTCACACCCAAACATCAACAGTGCTATATGTGGATGAATGCAAAATGAAAGTAATTTTACTACCCAATTTCCTTACTCTAACACTGTGACTATGGTAAGAAACAGGAAACAAAGAATGAAATCATCCCCATAAGCATATTTTTGTACCTGGAATTTCAATATTTGTTGACTAAATTTAACCAAAGTTCTAGAGAATCTTACCACATTTCACATGTGCATATGCTCTTCAACAAAGTGCTGGTGTTTGGAGGATAGATGTGGAACACAGCCAACCTGACACACTCTCTGAAGAAGAGATGGGATCATGAACTATAAAGTTATGATTTAAGCAGCGGCATTACACTACATCCAATATCATTACACCAAGTAAACACTGTCATTACAAACTTAATGGTATTCTTGAGACATCCACATTAGCACCATTGGTCTTTTATTTATTTCAAATTACTGTTCTTATTTACCTCAGCAGGGCTCTATACGATTACTCCCCAGACTGCTCAGACTCCTGTGGGGATGATTTATGTTGTCATTCCAATATAATGTTTCCCATAATTGTATTGTGTTTAAAAAACATTAGAACCCAAGGGGCTAGGCAAGGAGTTATAATATTAACAGCACACTCATATAAATCAATTTACTCCCTTGGAGGGGGAGGAGGGGGGGGGGGGGGAACAAAAATGTTAAGATTAAAGAAGAACTGCAAAGCCGGTGCAAACCTCCTGTTTTAAGTGTGTTTAATCAATAACTGTAAATGCATCACAGATAAATTCTGGAAATGAAAACACAAGCAGGAATCCATTTCCACATGTGTAGTATTATGTTATTGACATTAGTAGACTGATCACAAAAAGTAAGAAGAACATCATTTCACTGAAAAGATTCAATCTCAGAAAGTGGCAAGCACCCCAAACGCTGTAAATGCACAGTATTTTTAAGAGCTCTCAGACTCTTGCAAGATCAACCTAACATTAGTGGCAGACATAATTTCATAATTGCATAATTTTAAAGATTCCAAGTGTATTGCAGGGGTTAAGAAGTAACCCATGATTTCAGAAACACTGACCATTAAGGATAAAATCTAATTATAAGGGTTATGTGGGTAGAAAACTAGGGAACTTCAACCTCTTTTTTCCATTACCTACTAAAATATCTCATTTTATTTTTTAAAATCTCACAAGTCAATTTTTAATATGCTTAATGCAATGTGCAAGCATAAGATAACCCAATATGTTCAGAAGATGGATTACTTGTAGCTCAGTCTGATCTGAGTCTCTAAACACAGTATCGTTTATTATAGTCACTGATCTAATTTTGCTGTACTGTAGCTATGTTCTAAGATGCAGCTGTCAATCACTTTAGGATAAATTTAGGGTAATAAAATACTACAAGACTGAAACAGGACAACAAATATTAAAAACCACCATTCCAATATACTCCCTGATCGAAAATGTAGCAGCTCACCAAACCGAGGATACTCTTCTCCCCACAAAAGAGCAGGCTATCACGCAACACACGTACCATAAATCCCACTGCAGATGTACCTTAGGGATAGATGAAACTTCTATTACTTTAGTGAGTTCATCCAAATCCTCTTTACAGCGATTCCGGTTTTGTGAGGCTACAGCTAAATGATCAGAATCACAAACTAGTTTTTGCAGTTTTAGTCTTGCTTTAGTTCGCTTTACCCTAATGAAAACTACCTTTACACTTTTTCCTGCACAGCCGTTCTATCCAAGCATCCGCCTACTTCAAATGCCTCCTCTAAGGTACTCTCAGGTATTGACTATCTCAGGACAGACTCTTAGCTTCTGTAAAGCGGTCTGCTCTACAGGATTAAATGGAAATATGCCGCTTCACAGCGGCTGAAGATCAAGCCTTTCGGTCATTAACCAGGACAAAGAAATTTGCTGCTGGTGGAAGAACTATATTATTATTTCACATTACAAAATCCTCAGTCCCTCTAATGAGGAAGGAGATGTCTCATAAATCTGGCAAATTCATTTTAAATGCTGCAAACTTATTACAATACTAAGCCTTAAAAAATTGTTTATTTCAGGCTTGTAAAAAAAACCAAAAAAATCAGTATTTTGAATTCCAACATCAAATTACACATAAGCTGCAAATTTAAGTGCATAGGTAAACAGGTGTATAGTCATGGTTAAATTTTGGCACCTGGAAAATAAGTAGGAGTGTAGCTAGTCAGAAACTGTATTACCAAAAAAAGTTTAACCAGAAAACATCAGGTGGTTCAGCACAAAGTATTTCATTTAAGCAGCTACTCTGGAAATAGGAAATCTGGAAAATCCAGATAACGTACTGCAGGACAAGTTACCTGAAGGTTTTGTCCTGGAGCAAGTAATCCCTGCAAGCGCAAACACTGTCGCAATTGCGAAATGTGCTGGTGGGAACTGCAGCAGAGGCAGGAGCTCTGAATGTTCCATGCTTTAAACTTACAGCAGAATAAAAAAAAAATAATAAATACAACTCATTCCCTCATGCACAGGAAGACCAGTAGCTGGAGCTTGGCTGTTGATTGCAATGCAATCAGACGTTAGCACCTTTTAAGAGATGCGGTAAGAAGAAAAGCAAAGGCTTGGAGGGAAACCTGAGAAGTAACACGAAAATTAGTCTTCATGCTTTTTAAATTTACAGCCAGGCCTTTCGTAAGAATTTTCTCTTGTACACAGAAGGGGCGTCCTGCCCATTTATACCAACTTTGGGGACAATAACATTGCCAGCAGTGGTGGCTGTATCGCCCTGAATGGACATTCATCAGTCAGGCTGAAGTTCTCCTCCTTCTCCTGCTGACCCCACCACACATCCTCCCCAATTTCCCAGCAGCTCTCCAGGTCAGCGTGTTTACAAAATACCAAAAAAGGGGGAGGGGGAAGGATTAATTACGTGCTTTGAATTACCGCTGGCAGGCAAAGATGATCCTCTCTGGAGCCAGAGGAGGCAAAACACCACAACAGGATGGCACAGGCCTGGGCTCCAGCCGCAGAAAGACATGGCGGCGGGCAGCGAAACCCCACCCAGCCCACGCTCTTGGCTGTGGCGGGGCGGCCATGACAGGCAGCGGGGCAGCCATGACAGGCAGCAGGGCGGCCATGACAGGCAGCAGGGCGGCCATGACAGGCAGCAGGGCGGCCATGACAGGCAGCAGGGCGGCGCTGCAGCCCACCCGCTGCCGCCCCGTGGGCACCATGGCAGGGACTTCCCTCGCCACAGCAGAAGGGTAGGGGTGGCCTGTGGGGCCTCCAGCAGGCTCCGGTACGTGAGAAATAGGTAGAATTATTCTGTCGTAGCTGCTTCGTATCTGCTTGTCTCTCGTTAACGTGAAGCAGGAATGGAGAATTTTAAACAATGAAGTGTTAAAATAAAGTTAGCACATTTGGGACATTAAATCAACAAACCTGTCAATGAATTTACTTGTGTAACTGAATATATCATAAGTGTTCTAGGCTTTAAAAATTGTCCACTGCCATTTAATAATTCTAAAAATGGTATTTGGTGTAAAGACATTATAGTGACACTGTCTTTGCCAAATACCATCGCTTTTTCAACACATCCAGTCTTGTGGCTGATGCACGTAGGTTTCTGCGAGACCTTCAGAGACCAGCGACAGAAGCCACCACAGAGGGAGCAATCCTAGACCCGAGGTAGGAGATAAATGGGGGCAGCACGACAGCAGCATCAGGCAGAAGATGGGAGCAAATTAATTTCCCTGTGGCCTCTCCACTGGCTGTCAGCTGGTATTGGAGGAAATCAGAGTTCTTTCCTCCTGCATGGATGCCTTCTGAAGTCAGGTTAACAATTTGGTTTGAGCAAGGTCATCCTTCCGAACAGCCATAAGCATTACTGTGATCTGCACCTGCTTCAGGCTGACACTGCCCTGCCTTAAGAAAAATGAAAGAACAGCACAAGACTAATAACTGTCATACAAAGAATGTCGTGCACATGTTGGTTGTTCGGCCACGTTACCTTCCTTAGGAAGAAACCAGGTAAATCACGTGAATTAAATGGATACGACATTTACCCCAGTCTTTTCATAGTGGGATTTTAATTTCTTCCCAAACCAGTTTTGAAAGTTAAATCCATTTACGAGCATGGCCCCATTCCTTGGAAAATACAGTTGTTCAGTGTTAGCCATGCAATTTTGCGATTCCTGGCATCTGGCTTTTGTTGAAAAAAAAAAAAAAAAAGCACACATCTTAGCACAAAGACACATAACAATTCAAATATCTGGATATTTTAAAGGACATAGACCAAAAGTCTATTTTAGGTTGTTAAAGTGGATTACATTTGCTTGTTCATAAATACCTCAAAATTATTCTCTTTATTTTATTTTAAAAAGGAGCAAAAAGCTCAACATTTCTCTACAGTGAGGGTGCCAAAGACTTAGAAGGATATAACAAAATACTGTTTTTCCACATTTTTTTCTAACTTATTTTCTCCTGCTTCATGTAAGTGTTGTATACTTAAGCATGAGGCTGCCATGAGTTTCCCGAGTGCAGCTGCATACTCCTATGACAAAGAGCTGCCACATTAAAAAAAACAACAAAACAAATCGTATCAGAGAAACAATTGCTATTCAGTCACTGCTCACACATTCATTAGTGCTGACAAGTCACAAACACATTGGGTTTCTTGCCCTTGTACATATTTAATCTCTGTAAATGTGCTATATCCTGGGCACATCAGAGCTACTGCAGAGACTATGACACATCCAGGTGTGTCAGTGATTGCTCACAGCTAACTGGCCTGTGTACATTATCTGGATAACGCAAGAGGTTCTGCACTTTCTCATTAAATATATGACTGGTGCAGTTGTCTCTAGTAACTGGATAGTTAAAATTAGAGTTTGGCATGGCAGAAACATAATGCAAAACCCCATATGCAGAGAAGGGCGGTCTGGGAATACATCTAAGGCACCTGATGTCTATCTGCTGCCAGCAGGGGCAGTCCCACTGCCTTTCCCAGACGGAGCAATCAAGCCTCTCACTTGCCCCAGAGCTGCCATTTATCTGACACCATGGTAAGACAGTTCATGGAGCTGGCTTGCCAGAAAGTCAGAACCATTTCCCTGCAGTACCAGATACACACCAGTGCCAACACAAGAAAGACAACTGGAACACATGGATTAAAGAAGGGAGCAGAGGTGGGAAAACAAAGCTGTCCGGCTTTTGCAGCATCTGGTTCAGTTTAGCTGTACTGTAATACCACCCTGGAAGCAACAGAGTATCTAACACTAACAGGAAAGACTAAATGCAGATTAGGAAATCCAAAATCCTATTACCTCTGCAGAGTTTGTGTTCCTGAACTAGCTTTCATCTGTACAGGAAGCAGAGGCTAAAGCATTCTCCTAAGAGCTGGCACTTAAAAATGCTATTACCAAGAACAGAGCAGGGCCTATTGTTATTTTAAAAAAAAAAAAAAACAATGAGAAAGCAGGCCTGTGGTACATGGGAGACCAATATGGAAACCCCTTTTGAGCACAAAGAGGTTCAGACCAGATCTTCCATTTTCTAAAATGATACCCTCTCCATCAGGTCCTATGCAGAGCAGCACAGGAGACCAGCATCTACAGCTTACAGTTCACAGTGCCTAACCTTGCAGGCCCTAATCACAAGCACATGAAAAATCACCTTTTCTTCAGTTGGCCAGACTAGCAACCATAATACAAAACAAACTAGTTCAAAACTATTAGCCCATCTAGGTTCAGAATAATACCACTGAAATAGCAAAATACGAGTCCTTTCAAACTCATGCTGTAGAATACATGAAAGTCTAACTCGTAACAAAATGCCATTGTATGAAAAATAACCTTCACCTTAGCTGTAATTTTCCTGCCCATAGGTGCTAGAATTACCCACAAAAGAGGTAGTTCAAATCAAGTTAATAAAAAGTGAGCAGCTGTGTACAGCAGCTACCTTTAAAGATTAAAATCCTTTTGCCTATACCAAAGACAGGATCTGTAGGAGAGTCACCTTCCCCCCACATTGTAATGTAGAACTTGAGAGCACAGAAACAGATTGCTGTAAAACATGGAAGCAATTTGCCTTGGAGCAAAAATGGTAGCCAGTAATGACAGTCCATTTTATGCCCCTGTGACTGAAGAGGTGATTAAGTTTAAAAAAAAAAAAAAAAAAAGTGATAGCATGGTTAACAGAGACTCTGAGACCTGAACTATACTTCAGGATACTGAAAAAGGCTATTGCTAAGTTCTTTGAATTATCCTTTCTGTACTCCATTCATATTGTTCCCACAGAGAACAAAGGGAAACAGGCAAGTCCGAATGTTTTATACTTTTTGCAATATTATGTGATCAGTGTTCCCAGTACCTAAACAAAGACAAGGCTTAAATGGAATGAGTATCCAAAACTCTCATTTTCAAGTAAGGGGAAGGAACATTAGACTTCCCACCCCACCCCCGCAAGAACAGAAGTTTAGGGGAAAAAAAAAAATCAGTTACCTTATATAAACAAGGAGAAAATTTTGATTGTTCCAATACTAAGTTGCTGATAGTTGATGAATGTATAAGCATATTTTTAATTAAAAGTCTCTGGTGAGAATTCAGGCAAATCCAGAAAGAGAATATGGGCACTAAAGCCTATGCAAGCCACAAGAAGTGGTAGAGGTGCTCTTTCCACCATCCATTGTTCCTCTTGAACCAGCGTAAATGTACACCAAATTCATGAAACCAGAACTGGAGGAGATGGGATAAGCATGACTCTCTAACTGATGGCTAGTAAAGCTGTTTTGGAAGAAGAGCTCATGTTTGTACTTGTTGCAGCTAAAGCTTTTACATATTCTGTATTACACAGTGATTAGATATGAGCAAAGAACCCTAGATACAGAGACAAAGAATTTGGAATATCATCTGTCTGGAGAAGATCCCTTACCTTGAGAGCCTTTCCTACAGTTGCACTTGCTTGATCACTTGAAGAGTTTTGAATTCTTCTCTAGATGACAGCAGAGTTTCAATGAACAAAATAGGAGAGAGCCACACACAACAGCCTGCAGATAACTGTGCTTTTTTCAGAGATGGGAGAAAAAGTTTTAACATCTCTCATGCCTCAGCTTGGAGGGGCACATGGAACGAGTTTCAGCTGCTAAACGCACAACACCTGTGCTTCAAAATACAGTAATTCTCACCTTCATATGCATTAAGTGCTTTACTACAACGCCTTTTGAAATCAGCCCCTCTCGGGAATGAGGCAGAGGAGAGCTTAATTACTGGGTCCTGCTCGGGCTGAGGCTGGAGTCATGCACAGAGCTACGACACCTGGGCAGTTCTGGCCACCTCTGCAGGCGTGCAGCAGTCCCAGGTGCAGGCATCCTCTTCCAGAAACACAGTCTTGTGCTTAGGTGCCTAAATTTTTCCTGAGCCTTGCTTCCAGCCCCTAAGTCCTATCTCTGATCTAGCAGTTTGTGCTACAAAGACATATGGTCATAAAAAAGTGTATCACAAAAACCAAGCATAAGTCTATGAAACCAAGAGTTATGTAAGTTATTTTTTAAAATTACAAAATCATTCTAAAAATTATAGAATGCTTTCACTTACAAAATCAAATATTTTAAATCCTATATTTCAGCTAAAGTTTGAGCATCTCTGATGGGCTGTATGCAGCATCCTCCCTCTTCCTCCCCCAGAAGAATTAAGATAATCAGACCTCAGATACAGAGTCCAGAGAACATAGAACCTACCAGAAAAAAAAAAAGCAGCTAATTCATCTTCTGCCTGAAAACAGCATAATAGAGCCTTGTGTTCCTTTCTATGGATCAGCATGTTCTTCTATTAAATCTTAATCAGTTGAATACTGGTTCTGTCATATAAAATGGACTAAAAAATTACAATTCATAGTAGAGAGAGTAGACAGTTAATTTTTAAAAAATGGAAAATAGTACTTATATCATTTTGAGAGACGTGGTACTCTACAATCCAATATTAAGCACTATATGTTTTTGCTTTAAAAAATATAAACCTTCCACCTCTACATGATGTGATTTCGTATGCTTCCTTGTCAGATTTCAAAATAGATTTGCATAGCATGTACCACTGATTTATAGAAGTCTGGTCTGGGGTGCAGTGAACATCATGTCTAGCCTACTTTCTGTATGAATTATAACTGCAAGAGCAGGGAAAATGCTCTCACAGCTCTCGTCCAACAATACACAATAAACTTTTAATTCCTTCACTTTCCTTGTAAAAAAAAAAAAAACCTGCAGAAGAGTTTTTAGATTGCCATTATCCACATAGACCTTGGAAATGCTGCCAGAGGCAAAAGCCATCAGTCCAAAGACCTTGTGTTTCCACACAGCTGCTCTGAACGTACTTTCTTTACTCAGAATTAGAGGACATAAGAGGTACTGTTGTAGGTCCTAGGCATCCTTGCCTTGTTTGTTATAACAAAGGAATCACATAAAAGGATAGGGAAAACATTTATCCCTCATTCCTTTACGAAGTAGCAAAAGCTTAGTGCTGAACTAATAGACCTTTCTCTCCACCATTAATTGTCACTGGATGTTGGTATTTTGCTCCCCTAAATGGACACCTATTAATGAGGGACAGAATCAGGTTGCAAATTTGAGAGCCCTCTGCAGAAAACTCTCAGCTGACAGCTCTTTGTGTTTTCAAACAACTACAGTTACATTTGTAGTGCTCTCACTGTCCCAGCCATTCCAGTAGTTGCATAAGGACACAGAGAAAAGTCCCAAGCTGACTCAAGAATTTTTTAGATCAAAGCCAATGTCTCAAACTGTGTGTGGAAATAAATGGACATTACACACCGCAAAGTACTTTTGTTGTATGCTCTTGGAAAAAAAGTAGTCTGTTCATTTCTTCACAGCATCACTTTCTTTTTCAGGACAACACAGTAAACAATGCATCACATAACAGTATCTAATGTTAGAGTTAGGCACCAACATCCTCCTCCAAAGCAAATATTCACATCTTACCGGGCAGCAGAAACAGAAAAATCCTGCGTAAAACCTGCCACACTTAGCTGAAAGCAGCAAGCAATATGCAATTCTCCATAAACTTGAACTTTAATCACAGCTGGCAGTCATGCATCCTTAAAATGAAGATATATTATTTTCCATGCCTTCCAGCAGGTTTCCTCAACCTTGTACCATTGCCTCAGTCTAGAGTATTGAACTGCATCTGTTTCCCAGCTCTGTCCTAGTCAAAAACAGGTAATAGGTAGAATGATGAACAGCAGCAGTAGTATAATATTACATAATGCCTTGTGAAGAAAACATTAACCACCCACTTCCAATACTGGCTATCTTCTCTTAATAAAAAATGGAAGAATAACTGTTTCAGCCACACATACTGCAGTTGTTACTAGAGTGTGAAAATAGTTCAGCACAATTAGCTGATGAATCTAGGAGAAGATGTAGAAAACTACTGATTAAACAGCTAGGAAAGCAAACATACCTGTTGGCATTGCATTCCAGTCAAAAAGTCATTAAGAAACATCAGAATAGCAATCATCTCCCACTATGCCTTTTTACTTTCAGGTCACTTTCCAGTATTGGAGATTTTTTCTTCTTGAAGAGTATAAGATGGGCAAACCATATGCCAAATTTCAAGCTGATAGAATTTCATAATGTTAAATTGTAAAAAGTTCTCATCTTTCCAAAGCACTGGTATCTAATTAGATATAGGTCAGACTAGATTACTTCTAGATTAGATTCAAAAGCATTAAATACTCAATGATCAGATCAAGTGTAATGATCTACTTGTCTTTTTTTTATGAGCTTGGTTATCAATCATTTCAGACTGCAATCATCTCAATGCACTATAAAAAACTTTGATTGGCCATGAGCTCATGAGGGCACTCATAGTCCTAAATGCTGATTCTTCCTTGCTTCCAGGTGCCATCTGCAGGTAAATATGTAGACATATACAACATTCTTCCTTCATGACACTTCTCTACTATGATTTCCCCAAGGACATCTGATCACAAGATTGTCACTCTTCAAACTAATCTTCACTTTGAAATTTTGATAACCCCTGCTTTTTGGTCATCTGCATTGCCACCTAGATTAACAAGGCTCAAACTGAAAGTTGCCTCTCAAAAATGTAAGTAGTCAAAAAACTTCTTGAAGATTTAATGTCTACCTAATGAAGATTATCTTTAATATTTTGAAGACTTTCTCAAAAAGTATTTACTCTCTGAGAGGAAATTCTTCAATGATGCACAGCAATTTTCTTTCAGAACTCTGATTCCCCCTTTTCCTCTCCTATCTCCTCTCCTCTCCTCTCTCTTCTCTTGCTTTCTGTTCTATTAAAATTTTGAAGCAGGGAGACTTCCATTCCTGATGACCAGCCTCTCCTTCAGAAGGTAAAGTGAATACAAATAAAACACCACAAAACAAATACACAAGTTAGCCAAGTCATAATTCTCAATTCAGTGTTGACAAGCATAAAGATGCAAAATCATTTCAATTCCAACATACTGCGTGGAATGTCTTTGCTTGTTTATAGCATACATAAATTTTGAAAAAGATCTATGTAAGTAAAAAGATCAATGCACAAGTCTTATCTTTCAGAGGTAATGCTGTGAAAAGGGTAGAAAGTCAATCACATGCCTCTACAGAAGATCAGTCTGTCCACCGGGGGACCATGATCTCCATGCAGTTTTAATCCCTGGAGATATAAATCACAGGAGAAGATGCATTCTTTGAAGACAGTTGTCTTTTTTTGTTCTGGCACACAGAAAGAAAAATAATCATCCAGCCATCAGCAGCAGTAGCAATAAATATTCAGCATTCTAATATCTCACTCCTAAGCATTTATAATCTAAACCATTGCTTTTACCAACAGTCTGTTTTAGCTTGTTCCCAATTTTTATCACTGACTTCCGATTCAAGATGAACCACCAGAAAACCAAATATATTACTTCTGGCATTATGTCTTTGTCATTAACAAAAATAATTGTTATGCTTTGCTGTGTATAAACCGATTTTCTAAATGCTTAAATGTTGAACAGGAGATCCCAAATTCTCTCTGCTAATTCCTTTTTTTTTTTTTCCTCAGAAAAGATCGGTTTAATCTCTATCTTTGTGATCTTCTGATTTGGAGCAGGTCCCAGATAGCCTCCAAAGTACTTCAAGCAAATGACCTTAGGGCTTGGACCACTGCAGAAATACTCACCATGCAATACTTGTATGATTCTTCCAAAGCACCATTCTCATGAATGTCTTGACAGTATGTTTAGATGAACCACAGTGGAATTATACCGTCTATAATTACACATAAATTCTTACCTTGTTAAGAGGCACACAGTAATCATGATTCTTGAATCATTCTCACACTAGTGCATATTTCCCTAGTGTAATTCCATTAGTTCCACTGAAGTCACGAACATACCCATGGAGTGAAGAGTGTCCCTGGGGGCTGGAGGGCAGCCCAAGTTGTGGGCTTCTACCTTTCACAGCGTACCTCCTATAAAGGAACCAGAGTACCATGGTTAGGGCTAAGTAATTCTATTTATACACACATGTAACATGCAGTGCTAGAGCATGCATGCTGCCCTCTCTCTCTCACACACATTGCTGCTCCACAAGAAGTTCAGGATTGGAAAACTGTAAGAAATCAGCCACAATTTTGTAATAGACATTAAATCAGAAAGAACTGTGTCCACAAAAATGTTAATTCTACAAAGCCACAAAGTACAAAAGAGGTTTTCCCCCTCTAACCTATAGTAGCCTAAGCAACAAGGAAAGGAGGGGTCAGCAGTGTCCCAGGAGGCACTGGACAGAGAAGACAATGGCAATGAGGGCTTACAATTTAAAAATTATTATAAAAACAGATTACTACCAAATGTCTGTACTTTTCAGGTGGAGCTATCTTTGCAGTGGAAAAATGAATGCAAGAATGTATAAATGCATAAATGAAAGAAACAAATGCAGACCACAAAAATTACGAAGACACAACCAAACTGGAAAAAATGACATAAACTTAGCTTCTTACATTCAGAACTGTATCTTAATATGAAAGTGGGTAGAGAGGAATTAGAGAACTGAACACAGGAAAAGAAAGATGCAACAGACCATTCACACCACAGCACTGTAGAGTCCTTTTGCACTCGGTTTGACTTACTTTTGAATTTAACCCAGAAACTAAACTTGCAGAGCTATTTTCTTCAGCACAGCAGTTACAGTAGGACAAAATTCACGTAAATTAAATGGGGCACTCATGTTTTATCTTGGAACAGACTTTGGCCACATTAGTTCCCAGTGAGATGTGAGTCACTTCTTTGCGCCTGAGTGAGCTAAATACTCTTCATATGGAAGTCAGGCCATTCTTCTAACATATGGATTTTTCTATTTTTATGTCATGAAATGAAAGAAAACAAAATAAGTCAACTTTTCAGGAAATTTCCCCATTGTAATTTTATTAGAGGAGGCACTGGTGTTTTGATTAATCTTTCTTACAGGTTAACATAGTATTTGAACACATAAATGTTTGAAACAGAAGTTGTTCAGAGATGCTCAGGTATGGCTTTTTATCTTAGCTAAAACTTTGATGAACCATTTCAAAGCAAGAGGTAGACTCCAGAGAAGTCAATAATGCTGGAGTGCTTCGGGATGTTGAAGGTCCCTCATTTCTGTAGCATGGAAAGCTGCATCGGGCAGTCAGACGTCGGTGAATACAGGATGTTGGAAAAGTAACAGCTGTAACAGTACAAGGAAGATATCAAGCTCTTAGATTTTTCTTTCAGTAGGTGAGAAACAACATATATCCAACACACAACAAGCACACTCACTTACACTGGTGTGCACTTGGGGCCATGTGCGGGGTAGCATAGCAGGAAGCAATCATGGCACAAGGCAACACCTGGGAAATATCTTTTCCTATGATTTAAGTCACTGTGTGTTCCGGTGGATGACACTACATTAATTTCAGTATACCACCACAGCCTCTCACAGTCATGACCTCATATGCCATACACTGATTTTTGATCGCAGGCTCGATTGCTGACTGCATCTGATGCATGGAGTTGCTTAATAGAAGATGACCTGTCTGGCTGCCCTTCAGACATCTGGGATGAATTTTGTACTCAGTCTATAACCGCAACAGTTCTGTCATTTAATCACCATCTAGTTTCAGATATATCTGGTCCCATATTTAATTTTTTTATTATTTCCTTCTCAGCTTTTCTACTGTTTCAGACTTTCAGTTCATTCTTAAATCTCAAGCAGTAGTTAGGTAAGTCACAAAACACAATTCTCCATGGTTATGTATTTCTCCGTTCATTACATGTTATGGGTAAAATCTTAATCCAAAGGGAGTCAGTGCCAAAATTTATATTGATATCCGTGAGTCTGAGATTTCACTCTCTAGATATTTTGCATGTAAGAAGAGAACAACAGTGTTTCACTATTAAGCACCCAGCAAGTCAAATAATTAATAATTTGACAAGCAGAATTCAAGTTGTTTTAATTCCAGCCCCTTTGTGTATCACCTACACTATCACGTGCCCTTTAGCTATGGCAGAGGAGTTCAGTTGGCGCAGCTCCTGGTACACTTCTTGCTATTCTTCTGCCTCCCACTGCACCTCCTTCACCTTCCTGGGCTCTTACTCGTAGGAGAACTGTCCCCACCTCTTGCTCTTCCACCGGCCTTTCTCAGCCTCCCTCCTCACTCCAGCCCTGCCGAAGTTTGACCTCCCATAAAAGCTGTGCAAAATCTAGGGGACCAGAAGGAACGTGGTCAAGAGGAAACGTGATACTATAGCTCTGGGGCTCCCAGCCCTTTTTTGACAAGCACCACCACTACTTCTGCCTTCTCCTTTTCTGTGTTCCTGCCTGGTCCATCACATTCAGACTTCCCTGGACTAAAAATACTGCCTCACTTTACCCATGGGTAGCCAGTTCTAGAGCACAGCAAGGAGGACCAGGTTTCTGGGGATGTTTCTGCCACAAGTTATCTGTAAAAATGTGCAAACAGGTTTGAGGGTGGAGACTGGACCACACAGCTCCCTGTCTCCCATCGCAATTAGGGCTGTGTGTCCCGTGTGGTCTTAGGCAGGATGTGAGTCCCAGCTCTCCCAGGCAGAAAATGTGCAGTAGCAGAAATTCAGGAAGAAGAGAAACTTACAGGTAAATTTAGGTGCTTATAGGCTCTGATCAGACAGGATTTGTGTAGGCTGTTCTACGGACATCTTCTGGCTCTGCAGGTTTCTGCCAAGCATGTACAAACCGAGACCTTTCAGAAATACGATCAATCTGGAGTGGCATTGCACTGCATAAGGCCATTCTGGCCACAGATACTGCTTCCTGCCCAATTCCCAGCCCTACTCCAAACTTCGGGATGCAAGACCTCGTCAGAAGAAAAGTTTGCCAAAATTCTTTTTAACTTAGCAGAACAACATCTTTTCCTTTTGTCTCATTCTCAGAAACAGCTGAAACTTTAAAGAAAAGGGGGTGGAGCAGGGAAAGGGAAAATCCTGTGTGAATCAGGCAGCCAGCAGAAAAATTTTCAGCACAGCATTTAAAGTTTGGCAAAACTACAGCAAACAAAGTTTGGATCTTAACCTTGAAAGTACCATATAGTTATATTCACTGCCACTGCTACCAACCCTGCTTAATTAGGCGCATCAGTATCTTTCCATCAGTGTCAATTATAGTATTCCAAAATCATGATTGGTTCAAACAGATGCCACTTACTACAAAAAAAAAGCCACATAAAGGTTTCTTTCTTTCTCCCACATAATCTCTCCCTCCCATTATTAAAATAATATGTGATATGAGATGGGTAACACTCAGGCCTAGTAATATTTAAACAAGGCAATTCTATACCCACTATCCCCTGTTGGATAGTCACTGTTGTTTTAAGAAACCTATTCTCCCAAGAGAAAAAAGCACTTTATCTTTTCAGTATACTCACAATTTCTGCTGCAATTCACTGATCAGTATCACTATTGTTTTCAGCAGTGGGGTTATGTTTATAGGTCTGCTTTCATTGAAACATTTTCTTCTCATAAATCATTTAATCTCTTGCCAAGCTGCAATATCATACTTGGGCTGCCGAACATAAAAATAGATGGATGATTTGCAGCCACCAAACCAGACATTTAGAGCTCTCTATGATCTTTCGTGAGTAGTCTACAAATAATTTCATCATTCAAAAAATGTTGCTTTTCTCCTTTTAGGCTCTCTGCTTTTTAATGCACAAAGTTTAATATTGTTAGTCCCTCAAAATGAATTAAAATATAGGCAGATCCACAGATAATATTGTATGTAAACAAAAGTATCCCAGAAAATCATTTTAAGCAGCACATAGAAATAGAGTCTCTTTAAAGATATGTATTTATGGGGCCCCATAAGAAATGATCAAAATGCGAGGTAGACTATGTGTCTCCTTGCAGAATTTAAACCTATCTACCTCTTACTGAACAAGTTTAATTATTCCAGAACACGAAACATCAACATTTTAATGAATTGTATGGTAACCTGTAAAAAGACACTGTAAAAGGACACAGTGCTAAAGACTAATTAGAATGTCTCACACTTGGGTTAGCTTTATCAAAACCTATGGCTTTGTAGTGAACACAGAAAAACATTTAGATAATAAGCATTGCAGAAGGAATGCAATTAGTATAGCTAGATATACTGAACAAGGCTCAAAGCACATCTGTGGATCATAAAAATGGTAACTTTATTGTTTGCATTATTTTCAGTGGTATGCACAAGTTAATGCTGAAAATCTTAAAATTGCAGTCCATAATCTATATGTTGTCATTTCTTCCTCAGAAAATAGTAAGCTATAAGGACCGCTATCCTTGTTGAGAGACAGATACATCATACAGAAAATATCTTCTACTTCAGTAGAGGCAAATTTAATCTTTACATTAGAAGATTATCAGCATTAGAAGGTCTTTATTCAAATAAGAACAATACTTAGCTTTAAATAAAATGAAATCCCAGGAAGTGTCTTAACACGATCATATACAGAATATATTATTCTGATCATTTGAGACCTTTTTACCATTCAACGACGGAAAGTTTCTGTTGCTGAAATGTGATTGCTACTAGCATAAGTCTATGGTTTTCAAACTCTAACCATTTTTCTAATAGAATGTTAGAATTTTGACCTAAGATAAAATTTAAAAAGCAATAACTTTAAAATGTATGTACTAAACAGATACAAGCACGGGGCTCAATCAGCAGCGGAGGCAGCACTAAGCTAATGCTCAGGTGAGATTCAGAATGCAGTTTCCACGGCACAGTCTAAAAAATGGTTAGAAAGAAAACAAAGGGAATTTCTCTCTTGCAGTTATGTAGCACGGATAGGCATTAGGAATGAGAAAGAATTAACGTCATTAGAAGGTAAACAGACCCCATATCAGCGTATTTTAGCTTTCTCTGTACTCATCTCCCAGGAGTCCACAGCGTTATTCATGAAAATAGGACATGACTTCTTTTGGGTTTGACCTGATGCTCAAGTCATTACCCTATACTTCCTGTAGCCATCTCTCCATTTTGAACTCCCTTTGCAGAAGTTTTAATTAGCTGCTAGATTGAGTGTTTCAGCCTTCCTGCGTCCACCAATTATGCAGGTCATGGTAGTGTTTGTACTATGTATGCACTGGTCACCATACTTAATGGGTTTCTTTTTCATAAAAGAGAAATTCAACCATTTCCTTTTTTAAAACAATTAAGATGCAATACTGACTCACCAAACCTGTAGCCCTTATTTTTTTTACCACAGTTTCAATGCTTTCACAATTTAGAAATAAATTCATCAGTTCCTTCCTGACTAAAATATAATTAAATCAAGATCTATTAAGACTGCTTTTGTGCTGCATTAAAAACAGTACAACAAAGACCCAGAGTTTACACAGTTAGAATTCCCGAATCTTGTGACTAGACCTTTGTTGAAATATTAAATAAGTTATAGAATTAAAGGTTTTTTAAATGTTTGTGTATTCCAAAAGCATGACAAATTGTTCAGCTCTATCAGTACTGAACCGTATGTGCATTTTCTCTTGTCCTTTCAAGGGTGTGTTTAGAAATGTATATATGTGTATTTGTATGTTTGTGCCTACAAATAAAAATGAAGATGTAAGCAAAATACTTTAATAGCTATGTCTAAAAGTCTAGGGACAAGTGAATGCAGAAGATAATCCTCAACGGACTGAACAGATGAGATCCCAGGATCTCAGGTAGAGATGGTAGACCAGAATCTATGTTTGCTAATGCTTTTATTCCACTGAGTCACAAGCAGCTGCATTAACATTTTTTTAAAAGAGTGAGGAAAGCAACATGGTGCCTCATTACCGATTCTGATACAGAATCAGGAACCTGATTCTGTTCTCATTTGGAGATAAAAGCCATTTTAGGGTAAATCATGCATAACTCTCCTGAAGTCAATAGATTTAAAACAGTGTAAAACTGGGGTGAGGGAGAAGACTTATATCTCTCAGCTGCATAGGAAAACAATTTCCATGATATATTCCATAAATTTGTAGGAAGCCTACATAAAATTTTCCATTTAGGCAATTTCCTGTAGCATAGCTAATTACTGTCATCTAACTAAAGGGAAACATGTAATTGCAATATGACTCACTAAAACATTAAAGTACTCAACAGAAGATATAGTTTGCATAAACAATCTCAGCAGCAAATTAATCTTTGAACAATACTGTTCTCTAACTATTTATTTCAATATTTTGCAAAGGGATATTTAAAAACAGCAAAACTGCTTTATGGTTAAAGTTCAAGATCAGGATGATGTGCGATGACTCCTTAATGTTGCCATAGTAGGCACAAGATTGTAAGCACAAGGTTTTCCACAGTAATGTCTCCTGGAAACTTTAATGCCTATTTCTGGGAAGGCTGAGATGTGTCTTAATTTTGATAGGGATGAGAAGCTCCCACCTTTTGGGGACCCAGAGACCAGGCATTTCTTCTATGCTGTTCATAGGACGACTTGGTGAACATTCTTGACCGCAACTGCTAAGTCAACACAAGGTTAAAGATACAATACTTCGGTGGGTTGAACACACTCCTGGGATGTGGGACAGCTGCCTAGACTTTTTCTCCATATCATGAAGAGAACTTCAGTGCATAGCTCCAGGATGAAGTTCTTCTCTGTGTAGGTTAAAAGTGTAGGAGGGCATCACTCCAAAGCCTGTTGATAGGTGTTTAGTTTTTCTTAAAGGTTAGGTCGCCTCTCTCAGTTGAAATTCCCTCAGATCAGCACACAGACTTTTCTAGATTCAGTTGTGGCACTCTCAGCTATTCCAGCTGTACACGGACTTTTGGTGAAAGATGCCGCCTTTCCCTGCAGGCTTTGCCTACTTTACATGCCTAGGCTTCCTGGCTGTAACAGTACTACTGGTTGTTGTGGTGGGGTGTGCGGGAAGCATAGGAGCCCAAGACTGCAGAGCTTATTAGGTGGCAAAACACTTAAAAAGTTTGGTGATAGTCAGATAGATACAGTCAGAATATTACTGAAGTCCACGGACCAAAATTCCCTTCAATACTGGAAGGGAATACATTTGTCCTTTAGAGCTGTTGGATTCATTTTGATGCAGTGCACAGACTTTGAGAATTAAAAGTGTTAACACAGCTCTGTCACAATATGAAATTCAATAGTTGCACATAATCTGTCAGTTCTGGTACTGAAGCCTGCTTACTGTCAACTACCATTAAAAATCTTTTGTTCTCTTTATCAAAGGCACAGACAGCGAAGGGGGGAAATGAAAGCACTAGCAACTGAAAGTATTAAGCACTAATTATATGCTTTCTTTTTAGTTGCCTTTTAGAGGGCAGTGGTTGTCCTATTTGAGGGGCAAAAAGGAAAAGTTACAGGGACTGCAACTAGAGCTGCTGCTATTGCTATTGAAATCTAATTTTGTTTTGTGAAGATAAACCAAAACAAGCATGTACAAAACAGGGCAGAAAAGCTAAGATAACCTGCAGCTTTTCATTCTGGTATTGATTGGTTTTCGGTGCTGGAGCACCTGGTCTGATGAACTTTCCTTCAATATTAGATTGCTCCTCTGATAGCAGTTCCTGCCTGCAGTCTCTTCCTGATATTTGAAGACAAATGTTGATTTCTGACTCTACTTTCTGAACTGCCCTTGTGAGTATGGATCCTCATCTTCTGGATGAGGACAAGAAGCATCCAGCTTTGCCTCATGCTTTGTACTAAACCTCTAACCATAAAGCCAGCACTGTTGTCCTCCCTTGCCTTCTCTATCAGTGTCCAGAAGGACACCAGCAACTCGGACAAAGCCAGGTAAAGATAAAACTCAACAAGAGTTTCAGCTAGTGCCCGTCCTACATATTCTTGGGTTAAAGGGCAGTCTGCCAGTGCAAGTGGCCAAACAGACACAGAACTTCTGTCAAGCAGGCAGCTAAAAAGGTATTTGTGAACTTCTTGAATCAGTATCCAAAAAGGCTGGGCAAAGGAAGGAACTTCTGAAACTGTGCTGCATTTGCCCAAGGAGGGGGTGCAGCTTTACTTCATTACACCACCCTGTGAAGCTGAGCTGGGACAACTGGACTGCATCCTCTCCAACATGGTAGACATTTCTTTTATAGCATAACTGCTGGCGCAAAACAGGACATTCTTGATGTGCTGCTCAAGTACAATTCCAGTAGCACAATATACTGACACATACCTTTTTTTTTTCCATTTAAAGGGGTTTTTTTGGTACTGAAAACTATTTCCTTCTAACCCCATGCAGATTTGTTCATTACAGACAAACTACTGATTATGATTTGTTCTCTAGCATTACAAACACAGGAATGTTTAGCCTGTTGTTCTCTAGAATTACAAACAGGAATGTTTAGACTGATTTATAGATATACTTCGAAGACACAACTACTTTTCATGTATGAAAAATAAGTATCAGAAAAAATTAAAAGTAGCAACTTCTCAAGCGTTCCTATAATTTTATTATTAAAATTAACATGTCATATTAAATATAACCATAGAAAATTAATGTTTATAAACAAGTAGAAAAAAGAGTATCTAATTCTGCAGCCTCAGGAAGATTTTGGTAGAAATGGAACATAACTCCAAACAGAAAAAATGTCAGCATAACCATTACTTGCTACTAAAACAACTTTTATTTTTCTTGCACAGATCTGAGAAGTGTGGGGGACAGCAGCTGTTATCTATGCATCTGCTAAGATGGCCATGAATTTTAATGGATTTCCTAATGTGATTAAACACCTCAGACCTCTAGCAGAAAAATATCAGGTTTCTTTTTTTTTTTTTTTTTAATATCCTTGTCCTTTGAATAGAGGCATATAAAGGGTACTGGGAAATAGCCAGGGATCAGCTGCTAAGAAGACTGGTTAAGTGTCCAATAAAATTTAGAAAACAACACGAAGGGTTGTGTTATGATCTCCTCGCTTACAAAAACAGGATTGAATCAATGCTTTCCTGGGAAAGAATGACAAAATTGAACCTCAAGCATATATATTGTAATATGAAGATGTTTCCTTTATTATAAGACCTTCTCTTCTCCCTAGCTCATACATATTTTACTTTACTTACATTACCCTTTCCACCTTAGCATTTCCCAAGGTGACCTGCATGCTGTGAGCATAAAATGGTAACAACTCCAAATAGTAACAATCAGCATCCATTTTGCACTGGCCAAATGACTACAGCTTACCCAGGTCAGTGAAGAATAGGCTTCATTTTATATTACACATACTTAAGCCCTTCCCAAATTTTCTAGAGTGAAAACCAACACAACATTGCTTATTAATAGACAGCAATCTCTTTTGGCTTTAGCATCTCTGTTCAAATCTAGTCTTTCCACAGACACTAAAAGCACAATGCCCAGTTCATGCTTGTTACTTTTGTTTCAGTGCAACTCCAGTAATTCAGCCCATAAAAGTGGAATTACACTGGATGTTGCTGATGTAAGGTGAATAGAGCCTGTTATTTTACATTTGATAAGATACAGCAGGTCACTCCAGGTGCTTCGTGTCACTGGGATAACACACACCATTAGGGAACCCTACTTAACTGGTAGTTGATGTCTGTTTTGTCTTCCCAAAGTGGGAGTTTCCGTGGATGGAACATCTTTCATCCAGCAATATCCTTGGGAACTCAACAGGTGTCTCCATGGCTGCTCTGCCCAAACTGTACTCAGTGGAAGTATTTGAGAAAGAACAAATATGGGCTGGACAGTTACCATCTGATTGCCACTGAAGTCAGAGTATACATCAAAAAGGAAGCAGCTCTGGTATTAAAGGACAGCTTTTCCTTACAAAATTTGCTAGGAAGCAGGAAGTGATACCAAAAATGGATTTCCATTAAACTGTGCCATTTGCATCCAGACAGAGGTTGCTCAGGATGTTGGAGAAGTATGACATTTGCTGACCCTTCGAACTGCCAGTTTAGAAATAGTTGGCATGGAGAAATAATAAAAATATAAAACTGAATCAGCTATTTTCATTTGCTTGTTGTTTAAAATTCAAAAGGCATTCCTAGCCTTACAGTGATGGAGCTCCTTAGTTATTTCTAAATAAAAACTCATAGATGGAAAAACACTGTAAAGCAATAACCTGCAGCTAAGTTGTCCTTAATGTACTCATTTTCTCTCTTTTGTAACAGTTCACATACTGTGACTGACTCAACGTCCTATTCTAATATAAATACACTTTATCATTTGTAGCCAATAAAGTATAATGCAGTTTTGGATAAAAATCCCATAATACCAAAATAGCAATTTTTTTTAAGTAGATTTGAAAAAGTAGAATCAGTCTCAGCTTGCCTTAATTTTTTTTTTATTTTTTTTTTTAAATTTGACTAACAGTACTTCATATAATTTCCAGGACTTTCAATATACAACTCATTCACATTCATATATAAAGCCAAACCTTTAAAAATCTTTATGAAATAATTTCTGGCAAAATATCAATAAAATGAGAGCCTGAAACTACACTTCCAAGTGAGATTTTAGGATGCTAAAATATTCTTAACAGCACTGAACATTTTAATACATTTTTAACAGTCTCTGGATTTCAAAACAGCAGAAAAAGGGCAAAGGTTCAAACTTCAGATCTGAAGAACAATTTTATTTATACCATCAAAACATTTTTTATTATTAAAACTTTCCCCAAAATCACATCAAAAGTGACTTGGAGGTCTTCCAGGACTTGAAGCCCTTGCAAAATATTCTTAATAGATGAGTGGGTGCACTGAGAAATTACTGCAAAGTTTGTTTTAAGTCTGTTCACATGATGAAACCTCCTGCTTATCCCAGTTTTCTTCTGAAGAGTGAATGATCCTGATATCCCAGATGAGAGCTGACAGTGCATAAACCAATTTGGACTGCACTGCAATTGCTCTGTTCCTCTGTTTCACATGCCTGTCCCGGTAATACAGTCATATTCTTCATTTCACCTTTTCTGTCGGACCCATTTTCTTTCTCCCTTCCCCTCTAACAGCATTCTTTTTTTATAGCCCTCATGCCATAGGGCATCTTAAGAAACTGTAAATGTCGGCCAAGGAGAGTGATCCAGAATACTATTCTTACCTTCCCTCAGCGGCTCTGAGGCCAGAGGTTTATGGGGTAAGCTTAGAAACTTTCTCCCTGCTGCTGCTGCAGGTACCAGGGGAGCCACTCACCCTGCCACCCATCCCCAGGGCAGCAGGACTCTCCCTGCAGCTACCTGCACACTCATCCAGGGAACGAGGAGCGGGGCGGACAAATCCAAATTAAGCTCTTCGGCTTCATGGGGTCTGAAGCCTACACATGACTGAGTGCTGTCTCCACTGGCCTACATGTAACCTGCACAAAGGAACATTCTCCATCCTTTTTGTTGAAGCTGGATACTGCATACCAGGAGTGAATATTTCATGACTCAAATACAAATTCAAGATATAAGACTGAGAAGAGCATATAAAACAAGCAACCTAGAGCATTGCTAACAGGATATAGAAGATCCAGCTCTAAGTCCATTCTCCTAATCAAGACTTTTTATGTACACTGCCTCAACTGACATTTTCCTGTGCCATTTACAGAATACAGTATTTCAGGCAGAACAAACATTCCCAGGAGCCACAGGAAGAATAGATTCAGCTTCAGTCACTGGGCAAGTTTCCCAGATCCTCCACGGATATATCTGGACCTAGCTCTAGACATAACTGGGTGAAAATTTCTGAAGTCAGTGGCAAAACTCCCATTGTATCCATTAAGGAGAAACATCACCTGAAGGAAGCAGTGCACTCAGATGAGTACAAGGTTTTACTAACTCAGATGTAAGGAAGCAAAAAAAAAAAAAAAAGTAGTTGTCACCACCACATAAATCTACAGAAGGCTTGATGCAATCTTGACTCAGTATTTAAGCAACTAATATCAGTAGCCCCATCTGTTCTGGGTTTGCATAATGGTTGGTGGCTGTGATCTTACATGTGACAGCAATCTACAAAAAGTTTCAAATTATTGTTGGTATTGGTTGAGAA